>BSBK01011948.1:0-189620 GCA_027943335.1 Chamaecyparis obtusa | reverse complement strand
CATATACACACACACACACACACACACATATATATATATATATATATATATATATTTATATATATGTATATATATATATATATATATATATATATATATATATTATATATATATCTATATATATATATATATATGTATATGTATATATATATGTATACACACACACACACACACACACACACACACACATGTGTGTGTGTGTGTGTGTGTGTGTATATCTAAATATTGAGATAGTACAAGGGGTGCACTAATGGCACTGTATACAAAAGAATGAGGTACAATGAGCTATGGGGGTATAATCAAAATGAAAAAAATAGAGGAATATCATAGATCAAATGTCTGCTTGGTCCTCTGCATCAAGTCCAACTCCTTTGACAGGTGCATCTAGTGGTGGCTTAGCATGTGGAGCCCTAGCTCCCTCAGAATCTAGCATATAATGGGAGAATAATGTCACTCTCTGTCCAGGTAGCACCACAGAATAATATGCTGAAACATAGTAGGCTGGATGACTCGTCTAGTGGATCACCTCAACCTGTAAACATCTAACATCAACCTCTTGATCATGTAACTGTCTCTCATGATCTCAGAGTTGAACCTCTAATGTCAGGCTATGGGTCCTCTGATCTCTCAGTTGCTGCTAGAGCCACTTAACAACATCCTGAGATGTCTTCCTCAAGCCTGGATCTACCTCAGCTGCTAGTGTCTCTACATCCTCCATAAGCTCATCTGTGCTAGCCTCTATATGTGCCTTGTGGTGATGAATATCTGCACCTAAGTCAAAATTAGGAGCATCTTGTGCCTCCTCCATCAGAGCATCCTGTTGGGCTCCTAGAACCTCATCTGTACTACCAATCCTACCTAAGGTACCACCCTCACCTCTGGTATATCTACGTTGTAATACTGCAGGTCTACCTGCTAGAACTGTATGTGGTCTAGGAGGTCTGATCTATCTTGATGGCCTAGGAGGGGTCATCACTGCTCTCGGCCTAGGTGGTGTAGGATGCTCCACTAGGATCTGCACCTCTCACCGTCTCTGACCTCTACCCATAGGGGCACCTGTAACATCCTCAGTGTCCTCCATGGTAGGGATCAACTCGGTGGGATCAGAGAAATGCCTCATTGGATGCTCTGCTAAATATGCAATGAATGCATCTGTAACTAAAGCATCAACCACCTATGGTCTATAGTCCCAATCTCCATTGACAAGCCCACTATACTCAAGGCTGCAAATTGCATAAGAAAGTCTGGCTGACCATCCTAGACCAATCTCTCACACCAATCAAGCATAAGGAGTGAAATCCTATGGTGCATCCTGAATGATTTCGTACTGACACCAAAAATGAGTAATCAGAAACTGCTCCAGTACTGTGGTCGGTCATCTCATCAAGATCTGACCCTGACACAAATACATGAACTGGGCACGA
The DNA here is from genome assembly GCA_027943335.1 of Chamaecyparis obtusa. Classification (NCBI taxonomy): domain Eukaryota; kingdom Viridiplantae; phylum Streptophyta; class Pinopsida; order Cupressales; family Cupressaceae; genus Chamaecyparis; species Chamaecyparis obtusa. The sequence continues at coordinate 188,196 of BSBK01011948.1, read as the reverse complement.
GCAATCGGCCATACCTCAATCTACAAATAAGGTATCCAAATGAAAAATGTCATGTCGTCCAGCACATGCCACCAATACTCAGTGTGACCCATCTGAACCTATGTAACGTAACTAGAATATCTATAGATCAGTGGCTCCTATGGCTGCCTCTCATCTCCACATATCAGTCAACATATTGGGATATGCTCCCAGTCCCAAATCTGAAGAACCAGAGCACTATAAGAAAACATCTTACCCTCATGGTAGACAATCTCATGCATCTCAGAGAACATATGTGCTAATGAGCACTAACCCCACTCAAGCTCAATAGGACTCGCCATCAAATGTGCAACCATGGGAACCCAACCCATCAAGAGACTGTTCTGCTGACGGTCAGATATGATGATCCCTCCTATCATCCCTATAATAATACACTATACAATGGGTCTGTTTATATCTCTAAGCAAGTATCTCCCAAGAGATCTATTGTGCTATCTTCTCATTTGCGCCAAATAAAGTATGAAAATCCTATAACCTTGTGTTACCCGCACTGATATAATCTAGGCGAGGGCCATGAAATGGAATACAAAGTATACTATATACATCCTCTGGGGTAACAGTGATCTCCCTAGTCAGTAGGTGGAATGTCTACATCTCTGAATGAAAATGCTCTATACAAGAGTCAAAAGGCCATGGTTTACCTGAATATCAGGTAACCGGATAAGATACTCGAAGCCACATGCTGCAAGGTGCACTCTCACAGGGTTGGGTAGCGACAAGCAGAGTCTTTGTGTGGCAGGGTGTGAAATACAAATATGGACATCTAGATAACGAACCTACATAGCATAAAAACAAGACAACCTATCAATAACTTCTTAAAAAATTAGGCTAAAGGAACTTAAAACAATAAATTAACTACTTCAGAAGATGCATTAAAGACCAATGAAATTAGCTATGAAATTAGAAATTTTGTAAAATTGACCTAAGGACCTAAAAAATGGTCTCTATTTTCCATATGACAATACAAATTGGTGCCAAAATTCATACGACAATATACTAACTCCCGTATGACACTTTATGGTTATACAACATTGTGCATATTCTCGCACGACACTTGAGGGACCTGATGAAATGTTGTATGACACATGGGTGCCTCTCATACGTGTTACACACATATCCTATATGACAATCTAAATTTGATTGAAAAATTGTACAAGCCCAAACAAACGGTCGTATGAGTTTATGTGATGCAAAAATTAAAAATTTCTAAATTCATTTAAAAGATCCTAACAAGCATAGAAAGATGCAAATTTGAATTTACAGAGAGGCATAGAGGTCGACTTACTATATTACCATACTGCAGAGGTCTCTGGTATCATTGGCTACACTCAAATCAATGAGAGGAGATAGGAACTTTTATTTTCACTCACAGGTCTCCACAAGGTTTCAAATAGTCAAAGGTTAAAATGAATTGAAAATGACCCTTTCGGGCCTTATATAGGTTTTGACCTAATTTTTCAAAGTGCTCTCTTTTGCATAAAAATTGTACCCCTAGCTAATTTAGACATTCTGAACCCATTTTTTGGATCAAAATCAAAATCTGAGATTGTTTGTATTGTCAAAATTGTGATTTAAAATTTTGAAGACCTAGGACGGCCGATTGCTTGCATAATCAACCTTTAAAACATCACAAGAATCTAGTATTTAACTTAACTAATAATAATACATCAAAATCTTTGAATTTCAACTTGGTCAACCATGGTCAACTCATGGTCAAACCTAGCCAAACTTGGTCAACAAGACCTCCAAATGATGCAGAACACGTCTCTAGACATGTACAACCACTTCTTAAATCACTTACATTGCCTCTAAAACTAATTCATGCTAGTTTTCTTGCCAAATTTCATTTTTCATCTCAAAGGGGGCATGGTATTACACATCATTAGGCAAATTTGTCAATCAAATTTCTTTCAGTAATCAAGACAGCAACCACATCTAGTTGTTGATTCATTAAAAGACATCGCCACTTGGGGCACATCACTTGGGGCATATCAGATTCATCGAAATCCATATCAATCTGGTGTTCTCCTAAAACCTTGTGAACTATATTAGCTCTTTGTAACCATCGGTTCAGTGGTGTTATTTTCTCTATTCTTCGTAACTGAAGGGTTCAGATTTGGCATCCTTTTGATTCCTTTAGACAATCAGGTTTGGAGCCAGGATAGTCACTTCCTCGTAATCATAGGTTCAAAATCAAGTGTTTTAACACTTCTTCATAATCACTAGTTCATTGTTGATATAGTTGACATCATCTTGATTCTTTGGTCAATTAGGACCCGAATCAACATCTTCAAATCTCTCGATTGGTTTTTGTCTCGGAATTGGTTAATCTTTTAGGATCAATTTTTCCACCACATAACTGAGTTTACATCATCATCAGAAATAGATTAATCTTTGAACCATTGTACTTCACACAATAATTCAAAGAGGGGCAAAATGTAATACCCCAAAAATGGGCTTCAGGACCATTAACTTTCTACATCGACAAATCAATCAGAATCGACATAAAAGTCCTAACCTAAGGCACATCTACACATCGAATTATCAAAACCCTAATCGATCCTATCCTAATTCTGCATTGGGGAATATTCTTAAATATTCTTAAATTTATCCTAATTATCTTTAATTAAATATTATTTGGTGATAAATGATATTAATTTATTTATCCTAAAGTTAATTAATTATATATGTTGAATATTTGGTTAATTAAATTTAATTTTACCACTTAATTATTTAATTAGATTTATTTACATTTATTCCTAATTAATATTATTTATTTGACAATAAATAAATTTTTTTGAAAATAATCAATTGAATATCTATGAGTTGATTAAATCAAATTATCAAATTTAATAATATAGTTTTGGGATAAAGATTGATTAAATAATTGATTAACCCATAAATCAGTTATTTTTATTCAAAAATTAGTTAAGTTGAAGATAAATCACTTGAATTATTCAACAAATTCATAATTATCTATGCACATTCAGAAAAGTAGTTAAACTCTAAATCAGTAAATCAATTCAGTTTGTCAACTTTTTGGACTCAACATGTCATTGTGAGTTAAAAAGTGATCTGAATTTCTGATTTGAGTTAAAAAAAAAGCTGATTTTGCATGATTTTATGAGTTAACTAGTTTTGATTTTCTGATAATTCAACAATCAATCTGAGTTGATCAGGGAGAGATTTTTGACTTTCCATGAGTTCTTATAGAACCTGGATTTCTATATAAACAAGGCTCAGTCCTTCACAAACAATAACCCTCTTGCGAATCTGGAGAATTTGGCTTGTGCGATCTGGTGATTTGGTGAGATTGTACTAATTTCTTGAGATTCTTGTTGTCATTTGGTTTCATTTTCATAGCAATTCATATCATTGTTAGATTATATTGCATTTATTTCAATTCAGTTTTAGATCAATTTCATACAGTTTTCATCCATATTGCATAAATAAAATAAAACATATAGATTGATCTGCATTCGATTTTCATCCATCTTTCATCATTAAATCCTTTGTTTAGATGTTGCATTGTCACTGGGAGTGGTTCAATTCTAAGAATATAAAACTTGCATCTACTAGAAGGCAGTAAATTGCTTGGTTAGCCATATTGTTTTATTTGCAGATTTTTGGATTTGCTAACCTCTAATGTTTTACTAAAGTTTTGTGTTCCCATCTAGGTACAATTTTCACATACACATGGCTAACTCCTTTTCCTTCAACTAAACTTGTTTTTACTTGGATTTGTAACTAAATCCTTCTACTCGGTAACAAAACTTTTTCTTTTGCTTGTCAACTTTCTAACCTTTCTCGATTGTCCAATCTCCTTTACTGACTTGATATATTGAAATATAAAGTAGAAAAAACTTCAACCATTATTACCTTATCATTTTCTAATTTTTAGTAGTTTCCCAATTAAGTTCTTCAACTTCACTAACTTCTTCTTTTTCCTTAACTCACTCAACTTATATCATACTCTGAATGCTATGGAAACTCAATATAAACTAGAAATCAATTGCTTAACACCAATGACAAAATAACAACTGATGTAATCCTTTTACAATCTTGTAAACCTCTAATCTCAGTCTTCATCACCATCACCATCATTTGGGGTTAAAAAAATGGCCAAGGAGGGTTTTAGGCCCTTTAAATTCCCTTTAAGAACCATCTTATGTATAAATCTACCCATACTTTTAGACATGATTGTAAAGAGAATAGGTGAAATGTTGTTGCCTTGTGTCAATCCCCTTGACACCTTAAAGAAGTGAGAAGGAGAACCATTTAAAATAAATCCATTACAATTTTAAATCCAAACACTAGATGTATCATAGGTATCCTTATGTAATCCTTTACTAACAAGATGTTCTTTAGTGATAACATTCACAGTGAAAGAGGGATCAATAAAAATACCATGGGAAGGGATATGAACAACCCTAATAGTAATGTAAAGAGGACCATTAGGTGCTTTAAACATATTAGATTCATCAAAGGTGATAGGAGATTAAGGTTTAGGTGAAGGTTGAGCTTGAGACTCAATATGATTAACCATATGATTAGCTTCTTCTACCTTATTATCATAACTAATGTTGGTGACTAGAGAACAAGTTTGATTAATGGCATTTGTTGAATGTGAAGGAAAAGGGTTGGTGTAAATTTGTAAATTCTAGTTAGGAGGTGCTACAGACTTATTTGTACTATTCACCTCAGTATCAATAGATATAGCATTGAAATCAATAACGTCTTGAATAGCATTCTTCAAGGCATAACACCTTTGAGTATCCTAACCAATTTGATGATGGTGTTGACAAAAAGCATTTTGATCAAATGAATTTGGCATTGGTTTTCTAGTCTCAATAGGACGGATAGGAGGAATTTTAATAATGCAAGCATTAATTAAATTTGTCATCACTAGAGGAAAAGTTGTAGATAAAGTATTATACTTATGATTCGGATGATACAAAGAGGAAAAAGTAGTCATACCTTTAGATGTTGCAGCCACTTGATCATTAACTATTTTTGTTGACTTGTGAATCTTTATGTAGTTGTTAGGCTTAGAGAACTTATTTTGATTAACAATAGAATCACTCTTATCCATAGTAATAAGAGCCATTGGAGTAGAGCTCTCAAGCTAGCTCACCTGTAATTGATAGTGGTGAATCACTGCACAAAGATGTGAAAAGAAAGTATACTCAGTAAGGAGAATCTTAGATCTCTAATGTTCTTTTTTCCAATTAGAAATAAAAATACATTGAATATCATGATCAGGCATGGGATAATAAATTTGAGCATACAAATGTTTAAATCTACCAATAAAGTCACTAAATTTTTCTTTAACATTTTGTTTACAATGCATTAAATCATTCAAGGAAATTTGATGACCAATATTATTTTAAAATTGTTGATTGAAGGCATTAGTGAGCATTTGAAAGGAATTAATAGAGTAAGGGGGTAAAGATAAATACCATTACAAAGATTTATCCCTAAAATTACATGTGAACAACTTATCCATGAGAATAAAGTAATGATCAAAATCACTACATATAGTTTGGAAAGTCCAACTTAGCGATGATCCTAAAGTCATGAGAAAAATCACTACATATAGTTTGGAAAGTCCTAACATGAATCATAGGATCACCCTTATCATTATAAGTCTCAAGATGAGGTATCTCCATATGTTGTGGGATAATAATACGAAGGATATCTAAGGAAAGGGGATTGTCAATATCACATATAGGGATGTTCTACTTGGATTGAGTGGATTGAGCTACTTGTTGTTGTAAATTATTGAAAATTTGAACTAAGCTACTAATGGTATGATTAGAGGACCCAATGGTAGGCATAGACATATTGGATGTACTAAGAAAGTTGTAGGAAGCTGAAGGAAAATGCAAGGATGTTGGTTGATGAGTAGAATGAATGGGAAGAGGATTGGAATATGTGAAAGGGACAACATTGTATAAAGGTAATGAAGATGGTATGGAGGTAGGAGGAACACTCGAAGGAAGTGAAGCATTAGGAATAGAAACACTTAAAGAAGTGGAAACTTGTGTAGAATTTGTCATGAGAGATGGTGCATAAGTAGGAATACTTGGAATGGCATAATAAATAGGGATAGAAGGTTCAATGGTTATGGAAGGAGGAGTATATCCTAACTCTTGAGCATAATCTATCAAAGGCTTAGAATGAGTATTAATAAGATGTGAGATACCACGCAAAATGGATATTTTGTTGTCATCATGAGTAATAAGCTTCTTAGTAGCCTCAATAGCAACAACACTATTGAGATTTGGGTTCTCTTGCACAAGCCAATTTTCCAATTTATCAAACTCATGAGAGATATTATCAACTTGGGAAGGAGGAATTCTTAAGTCTTCATCTTCATCATGGGAGGAATGAGAAGAATTATGCTCCATTATGGGATTGAGATCATGAGGGAAAATATTAGTATCATCATGGATCGTAGGAAGGAAAGAGGAATCATGGTCAAAAGAGCCCATTAGTCTACAACTTCACCTAAAGGGAATGCTAGAGATTGGACTTAGTGTAATAAAGCTCATAAAAGAGGAGATCACAAAAGGAAACTCTAATGAGATATAATGAAACAATTATTAATATAAAAAATAGAAAAGAAATATCTAACTACACATGTATAGCTAAATCTGACTCCAAAATAGGATTCACGAATAAGAAAAAAGAAAAGGAGATCAAGGGATCTAACTCAAAATTCAAACGGTAGTTGCAACACGTCAAGTTCACAAAAATGTTCAGGTGGAAAATGGTGTCGATGAATTTAGTAATCTAAAATATGCATGATATGTGTCCTTTAATTAACTATTTCCACACTAACATTATAAATACAAGAGAAATAGGGGCTTCCGAGCGTAACTCTCAATATAACATAAGTTAGATTAGCAAAAACCTAAGAAGATGAGAGGATGCTAATGCTAAATGAAAATTACACTAAGGAAGAAGACAAGAAATTCCTCTTTCATGTCATGTAATATTTGATTAAGGTTGTATAAATGCACCTATAAAATTGAACTAATTGATTTAGCAAGATAATCAATAGAGATCTAGGTGCTAAACGTAAACAATCAGTTCAATCAAGATGTGAAAACATATCTCAGCTAAGATATAAAATAGATAATGAGGAACTCACCTTGAAGTATGAAGAGGAATATAATTTTCTACTCTAAAAACTATTGTTCTATACTTGTAGCTGAATTTCTTACTACGGATCTGTGATCACAGCTGAAAACCCAGAAAATGTTGACAACCTCAGGCTATCAGGAATAGCTCAACCGTGCCATGTTCTAGAATAGGTCGACCTAGTCACCGTGGTCCTGAAGAACATTACTAAGGTTGAACCATATTTTTCTAGTATATCTTTGTCTCCAACTTCTAGATTTGTACTTGCAATTCTGAGATCCTGCTCCTACACACAAAAACCTTTCTTAAATAAACCCTTATCAATAAGGATTTTGTTGTGTTTGTATGTTGATCTTGAACTTTCAATGTAGGAAATCTCCACAAATGCTATGGATCTACATATGGATCTACATAAATCACATAATGGAGCTATGGATGTAAGTGTGCATCAAATGAAGAAGATGGTGAATGCCTCAATGTAGATCTCCTCCCTTGATGGCCGACAATATGCTAGCTCTCGAAGAGTAAAGATGCCCACAAAGGATCCTTGAATCTTTTGAATACTTGAATGCTTGAACATGAGATTTCTATCATGCAATTGTACTCCTTGAAAAATGAGGTGCCTAGGCTTCCTTTTATGCTAGTTTCCGAGAAGGAAACCAAAACAAGCTGATAGGGTCACTGAATTTTGAAAATTGAATCCCCGAGACAACAACGGGCCCAAGGCTCACAACCCTTTAGGAATAGGTCAACCTAGTTGACCTATTATAGAACATGTTGACCTAGTCGACCTATTCCCGAGGAATAGGCTGACCTGATATAGGGTTGGCCCATAGGGAGCCAGCCCCGAGGTCTCGGAGACTGCATAGATGAAAATGGGAAAAATAGGGTTGAATGAGAAAAATAGGGAATTGAGCACGAATCCATCTATGGTCCTAAATTTTGATAAAGGATGAGAGCTAAAAGGTATTAAATGAGGAGTGCATCCATTTTAAGATGGTACAACAGTAATTATTATGTCTTTACTATAATGATTATGTATTATGAAATAGATAATGTTTACTAGATAAATATTTCTTGTGAGTAGAAGTTCCAATAGAAAATTGATATTCCATGGAAAATTAAGTGTTTCATTTAAAATTGATGAAATAAGGGTATCCTTGCATGTCATTATGCAAATTGGTGTACTTACTATGTAGGTAGTTGTGGAAAGAAGGATGCATTCATTTTTTCATGCTTGAAGTGGGTGGTCTGAAAAGGTAAGAGGATTGAAATGACAAGTATATTACTATCTTGATTTGAGAAGATGGTTATTTTATTAACTTGATAGCTAATTTTTTTTCAAAAATCAATCTTTCAATATAGAAAATGTTGAATTTCCTAGTTTTTGTTTCCTTAAAAAGAAGAGTTGATTTATGTGTTCTTGAAAGATAAGGTTAAAATTTTCTAGTGATCTAAGAATGTACTTTTGAATTGGATATATATAAACATGTTTGCACTACCATTTTGTGAAGATCATTATATATTTATGTATAGATTCTAAGAATGATTGTTAACAATTCTAGTGACTATGATGGATTATGATGAATATTTTGATGATGTGAGACTAGTTCTTATGTTTTGTTTATGTTATATGATGATGATTAATTTACATTTATATGAATTAATAATGTACTAACCCTACTAATATTTTGTTTATTTCTACACTTATAATATTAATTTATGTCAATCCTATTTGATGTGCTAGTATGATGAGGGATGAATTTCTGTTTCTTACTTGTGAGGCCCATATGATGTCTTGATCCCTTTAATTATCTTTCATTGTTCTCTATGATGTGTGTGTGTGTACATGCTTCATCTTTGTGATGGAGGTTTGTAAGTACCGGGCATCTAATCCACCTAAGTTGGTGGCTTAGAGCATGTTTTTACAAACTTGATGAAAGTTGTTGATAGAGATAGTATAAAGCCTAACCTTTTTATACCCATTTTAGCGATCATTCCTTATCATACCAATTAATCCTTGTGTTACCTATTTAGGTTATTAAGAAGAAAATTCTAAATTCACTTTGAAATTTCTACTTGAGGTTAGTTTGGGTTTGTTCTTGTTCTTGTCATGCTTAGTATGGTTTATTGTGCTTGTGTTTGTTTTTATACCTTCTTGACATATTTTGATCTCTTACATTTGATATTTTCATCTTGCTATCATACTTTTATTAGCTATTAAAATAATCTAGTTATTATTTCTACCCAAACATAAATAATGTGTGATAAGAGACTTCCAAGAGTAAGTTGATTTCAAGGCGGAGGATGTAATACCCTTCCTTATGTGACATTTTGGTTTTATTTTTTCATCTTATGATGATATGGTGTTTAATTAATTATTTGATTATAATATTGCATAAATATTATTATGTGAATCAAATATATATAATTTTTATAATATTATTACATTAAGTTGGTGGTTAAATTTACTATAACTTTTTGTTAATGCCTTTTGGTTATTTCTAGTGGCTCTTCATCAACTTTTTTTATGGGAACTTGAATATTTTTACCGTGTCTTCATTAGATGTATCATAAATGAAGATTTTTGTTCTCAAGTCTATTGTTTATGTAGTTTTGGGCATTCTTTTGGGGATATTACAATGATGAATTCTTAAGAATTTTGTTAGAGACTTAGCAATTTTGAATTGGAGATTATTGGGAATTTCATTAGAATCAAGAGAAAAGTTTGAGTTTTTGTTTTTAAAGATCAATCTTGGTTGCAAAGTATTGCAAGTGTGAATTGCATCCATGGATTAATTATCATTTAGATTTATTTTCTTCTCAACTTTGAATTTCTTTTTGTGATTAAGGCTTGCATTTGATATGTATTGTGAATCATTTTTTTATGTATTCTTGTATATGATTCTACAAATCAATATCAACTATTTATCTACAAATTAGAATTGTTCCATGCACTATATTTTCTACTATTTCATTTCATCCATGTTTTGTGTCTTGATCTCCTTCTATATACAAAATATCGCACATATTTCTTTTTGGTTGCATTTATATTGCTTTACCTTTTGGGTTATTTCCTTATAACTCTAGCCTAGAGGTTCGTGAGATTCTAGATTTTCTACATCTCAATTTGTTGTTTGGAAGTTGGTCTTCATGATCATTTCCCCTAGGTCCAAGCGTCTCACCTGCGTGTTATGTGGGACTATTATAAAGCTAAGGAAAATTATTTATATGTTCATATAGTGATTGTGAGTATGTTAATTGGTAACATGTGGTGCTTATCAGGTTTCAGTTTGATAATGTGTCATTATTTTGAACCATGCATAATAGCCTAGAAGTACCCTAATCAGTTGTGGCTTTGGCACATCTCTTTGGAAAATTTTTATAGTTTGATCTCACCTAGCTGGTTTGGGCCTTGTCTTAATACCTCTATAGAAGTTTATCCCTTTTCTTTCTTAGGGTGTTACCCTTGTAGTGATTCCTTTTCTCTTTGTGACATTACCTGTACCATTACTTGTGTGACAATTTAAGAGGAAATTGTTAATCATTATTGTAGATGAAGCATGGTATCTTGCCAATGTTATATACTACTCTATTATCTTTATTGGCATTTACTCTATTAAATTCTTTTGTATTCCTCTTTGGCATTACCCTTACTGTTCCTTGTGTAGGAAATTAAAGGTAATGTTTCTTAAGTACGAGTCTTTAGTGAGATCATGTCCTTTTGGAAGCATTGTGCTTAGTTTGGATCTTATCTTTTGTGTTTTTGCACCCTCATCCTTCACGCGACTATGACTTAGCTATGAATTAGCACCTACAGGGGCTTAAAAAGTGTGGCAATGGATTTCTTCTCCATTAGAAGATATTCTTTTCAAGTTTGTCACCTCTGTGTATTTTTCATATTGCTTCTCATATTTTAGGTTCTAATAAAGTTAATTAGAAAATTTTTGTGTTGTTATGTCTTAGCATAAATGCTAATATTTAAAGTTCTAGAATTGATATTTCAAAATATCAATTACATAGATTTATTTATATTTTGGTTATGGCTAAGTTAGTAGAAAATGATTTTGTTAGTAATGTCAAATGAATGCATTACAATTAAGATATTTTAATTAAGCTATAAGGATATTTTAAATTGAATAATTTATATGATGAAGAATGTATTGGGTTAATTGTATTATTATTACCATACTTACTAGGATAAATTGAAGGTACAACCATAATTCTACTTGGATTTTGTATATTTTTCTTGCATTGAATGTTAAATTTAAGATGGATGTGTTTGAAGGTTTTGATATATGAGCATTGGGGTATTAGTGTGTCTTTAGGATTTTCATATTTTGATTTTCTATTTTGACTATTGCATATTACTATTGCATCTCTATATAAATTTATGAAGTTTCCTTAGAATTTTTCGTTGGGGTGTTAATATTATATGGATACTCGTTGGAATCTTACATTGAGTGTATAGCTTATATTTGATAGTGCATGCATCAATTATATAAATTAATAAAAATAATAATATTGTAGTTATTAATGGTGTAGTTTTGTAATGAGATTTCTTGTTGTGATTTCTTTTTGTTAAGGTTTATGACTGAAGGGGCTTTGTATTTGGGAAATTATTCTAAATTCCAAAGGTGTAATACTCGCCCATTTTTTATATGCTATTTTACTATGAACTCTTATTTGGCTAGATGGGATGTAGACTTATAGATATTTTGTTGGAGTATTTCGTTGTGATCAAATTGTATAGTATCTCTGACACATATTGATTTTTGCTTGTATGACTAACACCAGTTCTTATGCACACTTGTATAATTTTGTGATGGTGTCAAGGTAATTGAATTATCATAGACAATTCTCATATATCATATTAAAGTACAATTAATATTTTTTATTTAGATTAGAAATTAAATAATTGTCACCTAGAAATAAAGATCATAAATGAAAACTATAAGAAAAAATTTTTAAATATATATATATATATATATATATATATATATATATTTATTTATTTATTTAAATAAAATAATAACTAAACCAAATAATAATATAAAATAAAATAATAACAAAAAGAAAAGAAAATAAATAACCTAAACTTAATTCAAAACTTTATAATGTGGTTATTGTTTCTTTCTTGAAATTGAATCATGATTCGGTTATTAGTAGTAGTTGGTTACACGGGAAATCTCGGAATTCTGTAGTTGTTTCTTGATTCTTGAAATTTTGAGTTTAGTATAGTGGAAAAATGGTAACTTCTTTCAGAACTATGTGTTAGAGTTTGGGAGATTTAGTCTTTGGCTGGTTTGGCAGAAGTCTAGCAAGCATATGTTTCCTTGAACAACATCATACTCCGTTCTGAGGTAGGGCTGTTTGATCTTCTTCTATTTTATATCAAGCTCTATATTTGAATGGTCATTTACCATTGCGTTCATGCATAGGGAATCTGAAACAATTACATATATATAGATTGGTTACTGTAGCAACTCTAGGTCATATATGCTTGAAAATCTTGGAATATCGTAACAAGTTGTAGCTCATACCTTCTTGAAAAGTGAGTGAAGCATTTGATAACAAAAAAAAGAAACCCCCCCTTTTTTTCTGATTAGCGTCTTCATCCATACTTTTGGGGATTGTTTTAAACTTCAAACTCTTTTATGAGACTATGTCAATCGAAGCCTTAGGCATCGTGCCCTGAGATACCACGGGTACTAAGTTGAGCTTGTCTGCGATAAGTTTGTTTACCCCTTGTAAAGAAGTATCGAAGCTCTTACCTTCTGGCTAATTCTAGTTGGAAACCCCTATGAATGCATTTCGAGAAGCGAATATGAACTTTTAATAAGCCACCTCAGCCTCCTATTCTTCATTCAGCCGATCTATACTTTGTTGGATAATAGTTTTATAAGTTCAATCCTCCAGTGCGCATGTTTCCACTAATTGTAATATACTACATTTTGACTCTTCCCCTTCTTTATAATCTTCGGAAGCTCGCACTCTATTTAGAAGAGTAACTACACATGTTAAATGCTAAAGACTCTATACAGAGGGTCTAAATAATTTTGACCTTCTCCTCTACAAGCGTCGTCTCCTGCCCCCACTCATGTTGTCATTCTCTTACAACTTGATATTGTGGTCCATTTACTAAGAGTTTTCTTTCAAGTCATTAGCATTTTTTTAGGATTGAAGAATGTCCTGAATTGAAGGCTTAATTCTCAGCCAATACTCAGGTTTTAGTGTTTTATAGTTCTTTTTTATTGGCATACCTAAATACGCCTCTTGTAGATTTAAGAATTCGAATTTAAAATCAAAATTTACAGAATAAAAGAGCAGATTGCAAACAGACAATGAACACGCTGTTTATCGTGGTTCACCACAATAGTGGCTACGTCCACATTGAGAGCAAAAGAATTTTATTAACCTCAAATCAGAATGTTTACAAATGATCATAAAGAGTCTTATTTATAAGCTCAATCTGAGCAGCTGAAAAGACAAGGCACAATAGAAAAATGTCCGTTGGCCTTCCAATCCCAACAAACTCCCACCAGAAGTCAATGGATAATCCAGCTGATCAGGCATTCCCCTGCTCTACATGTTGATCTACTTCAGCTTAACAAGTCCAAGAGAAGTTCTTGCACATTCGAACTTCTCTTTGGTTACAACTTTATTGAATATATTTTCCGGATTGATTTTAGTATCAATCTTTTCAACCTTCAACCTACCCTCTTCAACCATGTGCCGAACAAAATGAGCATGGATGTCAATGTGTTTTGAACGTCGCTGAGAAGTATGATTATGAGCCATAAATATGGCACTGCAATTGTCATTGAAAAGAACATAATCCTTTTGTTGATACTTCATTTCACCAAGTAATTGCTGCAACCGGATCGTTTCTCGAGCACCTTCGAAAAATGCCAAATACTCAGCTTCGGCGAAAGAAAGAGCAATAGAATGTTGCAGCCTTGAGGCCCAACTGATAGTAGCTCTAGCAAACATGAATGTGTAACCGGTAGTAGATCTACACTTACCCAAATCTCCGGCAAGATCTGAATCCATGAATCCTCGTAATTGTCCATTATTGCTACCAAAACATAATACCAAATCTGAAGTGCCTTTAAGGTATCTTAATATCCATTTGACAGCCTCCCAATGAGTCTTCCCAGGATTTCTCATGAATCTACTTACAACTCCCACTGCATGAGCAATGTCGGGACGTGTCGAAACCATAGCATACATAATGCTACCAATTGCAGATTTGTAAGGAATGTCCTCCATATATTCCTTGTCCTCTTATGTTTGTGGACATGAATTAACTGATAACTGAAAATGTGAACCAAGTGGAGTAGAAACACTATGCACATTAGCCATACCAAATCTCTGAATTACTTTGTCAATGTATTTTTTTTGTGACAATGTGATCACTTTCTTCTTCCTATCCCGGGTAATGGTCATACCAAGAATCTTCTTGGCTGCCCCTAAATCCTTAATGGCAAATGTGCTTGCCAATTTACTTTTCAGCTCATTAACAATTTTAGAGCTTGTTCCCACTACTAACATATCATCAACATAGAGAAGAAGAATAACAAATTCACCATTCGGGAGTGTCTTGTAGTAAATGCACGGATTAGATTCACATCTGATAAAATTATGCTCAAGCATGAAGGAGTCAAACTTGACATACCACTGTCTTGGGGCTTGCTTGAGCCCATACAAACTATGCTTTAGTCGGCGGTAGAGATGTTCCTGCTTCTTTTATCACAAAACCTTCAGGCTAATGCATATACAACTCCTTATTAATGTCTCCATGTAAAAATGTTATCTTAACATCTAACTATTCCAAATCAAGATCCCAAATGGTTGCTAATCCCAATACTGTTCGGATGGATGTCATCTTCACAACCGGAGAGAATATTTCAGCGAAATCAATTCCCTGTTTTTGAACATATCCTTTTACTACCAATCAAGCTTTGAACCATTTGTGACTTCCTCCTTCATCTTTCAATTTATAGACCCACTTGTTCTTGAGTGGTTTTTGATTTGGTGGAAGAGCAACCAAATCTCATGTGTCATTTACTTCAAGCGAACTCATTTCATCTATCATAGCAACAAACCAATTGTTTTTATCATTTCTTAGACATGCTTCTTTAAAATTTACAAGTTTAATTTGCTCAAAAATTAATAGCTCTGGTTCTACCTCTTCAACAAATATTAGCTGATAATTAGAGAATTTTGAAGGAACTTTCCTTTTTCGTGAGGATCTTCTCAATTCAGGATGATTTGGTTCACAAGAATGAATTCTCTATAATTGATTATCATTATTTTCTCCAAGTGAAGGATCTGTTCTGTTGGTATTGGATTCAATGAGTAATTCATGAGGACTGCCCTTGGAAATGGGAAGGGAGCATGTCCTCTTTATACCCGAATTATTACAGCATAATAAGACTCCTTTGTTTTGAGTATTATCCCTGTCACTACTTTCCCTTATATCATGACTGTCAAATCGAGTCTAGTCTCGTGACTACAAATTATCATGAACTACTTTAGCTCTATCATCCCTGACGTGAGATAGTAGGGGACTGTGAAAAGTTCCTTGTGATTTGCCTTATGTTTTTTCATGTGATATTTCAAAACTGCTGAGAGATTTATCATCCCTGCCGTGATAAGTTTGAAAATTGTCATTCATCATTGTGAGCTGGCATAGGATTTTTAACACTGCCGTGAGCTATTTCAGAATAGTTGGGAGCATAGACCTCCTTGTTGTAGTCATGCAGATCCCTGCCATGAACAGGAATGCATGAGAGAGAAGTGCGTGGGCAGGAAGGGAGATCGCATGAGAGAGAGGGATGTTCATGCAGGTGAGAAGAGTGATGAATGTCGTGAGTCATTCCAAACCTATCGTGACTTTCAAACATGTTATGATTGTCTTCTCCTCTACTGTAACTATCTTCTCCATCGGGTAAAAGCACAATCACGTGTCATCTTTTTGGCTAACTTATCAACATAGCTGAATTTTAGTATTTCTAACTAAAAATTTATTTTTGTCAAACATATGGTCTAGCTAGATTCATTATAGCTAAGTTAGATAAGCTCTTTGACTTTTCCAATCAGAAATATCTATTAAGTGCACGTTTTATACCACTTTGGGTCCAATTACCATAAAAATAAAATTATTTTAGAAAAGTGGCATTTCCATACCTCTTAATATTTTTAATGACATTTTTTTCAAAATTAAAAAATACTCTTTTGTAGAGATCAGAGTCAAGAATATCCTCATATAGATTTTATAGTGTTTTAATTAGACATAGTTTATTGTAATTAAAAAATATTGCAAGTAGGTATTTTAACAGTCAATAAGATGTTGATTCGGAGAAAGAAAAAAATAGTAAACCATATTAAATAAATTTGAAAAATACAT
Organism: Chamaecyparis obtusa; assembly: GCA_027943335.1. Taxonomy (NCBI): domain Eukaryota; kingdom Viridiplantae; phylum Streptophyta; class Pinopsida; order Cupressales; family Cupressaceae; genus Chamaecyparis; species Chamaecyparis obtusa. The sequence continues at coordinate 171,599 of BSBK01011948.1, read as the reverse complement.
GGTGCACTAGAGGAGAGAGTCCTCTTCAAGAATATGTATTTCTTTTTTTGATCGTGATAGATTTGTTATGAAAAATATGTTGCAAGATGAAAACTATCGATTTCAGTTATTTAGTATTTGAATTGTTATAAAAGAGAAAATATATGTCACAAACCAATTTTTATTTCTTTATGCACTAGATATATATGTGATCTATGACATATTTTGAAATTAGGGGAAAATATGTTTATTTACATATAATTTTTTGGTGGGAACTAGACCCCTAATTTTCAGCATTTTTCAGCAGTTGAAAAATCATCTTTAAAAATTTAAAAAATATATCAATTCTTATTCAAAAAAATATTAAAAATATTAATCATAAATTTCATGCATTTTATCACATTTAATTAGTTTACATCATCTTCAAATTCTAAACATAAATGTCATGTTTATACTATTGAAGTTGAACAACTTTGATTTTGTTTGCTTCTTCCTTTGTAAAAGGGTGACAGCTTATTGTGCTTTTACCCTGTCATTAAAACTGTGAATTGTGATTTCTCTATCATCAAAATCATGAGAGCAGGGACGAGTAATATGGTGAGAGAATTCATGGCATTCAATAAACTTAGACTGCACATTGTCGTGACTGGTCTCATGAGGATCTCCATTGTTGTGAGGAGATTCAGTGAGGTAACAAAGAATTGGTTAGTTCTCTGTCGTGAGTGTCTTCTCTATTGCTGATAGGACTATGATAAGAACTGTTATGAGGAGAGGAGGGGAAGAGCATGGGCTCTCCTTTGTTTTCAAAAAAACTTTGACTGTCATCAGTTGAATTTCTCTATTCTTCATCGAACAGATTATGTGAGTAATCATCCTCACTTGATGAGGATTGAAAAGGAGGATTTAGAATAGAAGTTGGAGTCGCCTAAAGGGAACTTCTTCCATGTTAAGTATAATCAATACCACTTGAAGGTATTCTGAAGGAAATGTAATCCTTTTCAGACTTATCAATGTCTGCAAGAGCTGGAAATTTGTGCTCATTAAAAATGACATCACGACTATGAAAGATTCACTTTTCAACCGGATCCCAAACTCTGTAACCAAACTGATCTTCACCATAGCCAATGAAAATGCCATTTTGTGATTTGAAATCCAGCTTTTTCCTCTTTTCTTTTGGGACATGAACATGAGCTTCACAACCAAAAACTTTAATGTGTGAATACAAAATTCTTTTCCCAGCCATTCCTCTTCTGGAATGCCAAACTCTAGACAAGATGAAGGAGTCCTGTTGATCAAATAGACTATTGTATTACAGGCTTCCTCCCAAAATTCTTTTCTCAAACCAACATTTGAAAGCATACACCGTGCTTTCTCAAGAATGGTTCTATTTAACTATTTTTGTGCCCCATTTTCTTGAGGGGAATAAGGAACAACCTTAATTCGTCTTATACCATGATTTGCACAAAAGTTATCAAACTCCAATGAACAAAATTAACCTTCATTATCCATTTTTAAACACTTAATTTTATGACCACTCTAATTTTCCACAAGAGCTTTAAAAATTTTGAATTTAGAGAATACTTCTGATTTTCTAGAAAGCTTATAAACCCATACCTTTCGGGTGCTATCATCAAGAAAGGTGACAAAATATTGTGCACCTCCATAAGAGGTCACCTCCATAGGTCCAAAGACATCTGAATGCACTAACTCCAAAGGTGTAGTCCTTTTATCATGTCCATCCTTGAAGAAACTGACCCACTTTTGTTTCCCATGAAGACAATGCTCACAAAATTCTAAATTTGTAGATTTGAGACCTGGTAATTGATCACAATTTAGCATTACCTCAAGGCCTTTCTTGCTCATATGGCCTAGCCTTTGATGCCAAAGTGCAGCATCACTATCCACAAGTGTCAAAGTAGTTCCCACCTTATCAATGGGTTTCAAAATATAGAGACTACCGGTTTTGTCTCCTTTAGCAATAGCCAATGAACCTTTGACTATTTTCCATGTATCCGTGAGTTTAGTTTTAAAGCCTCAGGTGTATAATTGGCTGATGAAAATCATATCCCTCTTTAATTGAGGAACATGTCTAACATCTTTGAGAAGTAATTTTTCTCCTCCTTCAAGATGCAAGAAAACATCTATTTTATCAACAATTTTACATGCTTTATTATCACCCAAATTTACCTCTCAGAATTCACCATCTTGATAATTGTGAATGCATCTGTGAGAGAGGAAGCATGAAAGGAAGCTCCCGAATCAATTACCCATGAATCAACTTTTGTATCACTTGTTGACAAAATTAGGATGCCCGGATCCTTTTCACAAACTATGTTTGCTTGGCTATCCAATACTTGTTCTTGTGCCTTCTTATATTTTCTGCAATCCTTTTTAACATGCCCAGCCTTCCCACAAAACCAACAACCATTTTGTCTCCCTCTTGACTGCGATCTTCTTGGAGATTGGGACCTCTGATTGTTATTAAATCTGCCTCTATATTGGCTTCTTCCTCTATTTTCGGTGCTCACCATTGTGAGAGAATTATCGGAAGAGGATTCATCATTCTTTCTCCTCAAATCTTCAGAGAGCAGGGTGGATGAAACTTCATCAAAAACCAGCTTCTTGGTAGTTGATGCTGAAGTGCTGATGGCTGTCACAAGTCCATCCCAGCTATTAGGAAGAGAACATAGCAATAGAACAACCTTATTCTCATCATCTTGTGTCATGCCAACTAAATTTTCTTGGCTGATCAAGGTGTTGAATTCATTGAGGTGATTTTTCATGACTTCAGCTTCCCTCATCTTAAGTTTATATAACTTCTTCATGATGAAGACTTTGTTCACAATGGATGCTTGTGCAAATGCAGAAGCCAATTTATCCTATATGTCTTTGGCTGTATTTTTGTTTGAAACATTATACAGCACATTATTGCCTAATGCGAGAAAGATTGTCACCATGTCTTTCTCATCAAGCTTTCCCCATCTTCATCTGACATGGCTATGGGTTTCTTCACTTTTCCTTCAAGTGCCAGTGAAAGCTCTTTGTTCACTAACAGAGACTTCATCTAAATCTTCCATATTTCGTAATTCTTCCCAGAGAATTTTTTAACTCTTACTTCTTCCATAATTCTAAAGACAAAATCTTCAACCAACGATTAACCTCGCTCTGATACCAATTGTAGATTTAAGAATTCAAATTTAAAACTAGAATTTATAGAATAAAAGAGTAGATTGCCAACAAACAATGAAGAGGTTGTTTATCATGGTTCACCACAATAGTGGCTACATCCACACTGAGAGCAAAAGAATTTTATTAACCTCAAATCAGAATGTTTACAAATGACCACAGAGTCTTATTTATAAGCTCAATCTGAGCAGCTAAAAAGACAAGGCACAACAGACAAATGTCCATTGGCCTTCCAATCCCAACACCTCTGTCTTGGCAAGATTTCACCTACACAAGTACATGTTATCCTTAATGCGCCATAGTACATATTGCACCCTGCCCCTATGACATAGATAAGTGAATTATCATTTTCCCTAGGCGATTTTTGACTCAGAAGTATGTCATAGTTAGAATTTTTGTTTTTATTTTGTTAAACTCCAGTTATGTGAATTTAGCAATATTGGCACTACATTAGGTTTTTCAAACCTTTGTATACTAGACTGCACAATTATTGAGTAGAAGTTTATTCTATGCATAAAAAAATAAGATATGTATACAAAGTCTACTAGAGTCTGAACCAAGTAATTATGTGGTTAGTGACCTATCCATTGGGGCTGCGTATGAGTATTTTTCCCTTAGCATAATTTGAACAAACCGTTCACTGTACTTAGATATATTCTTTGGCACACTTCGTTATATCATTTTCCTCTCACTGTCTTTAGGCTCTACTTGTGATCCCACGAGCCAAGGTCTTCTTCTATGACCTCATTGCTTGGCTAGGTCAGTTTGGATGAACTTTTTAAATGATACATATGCATTTATGTGAGTATCAAGAGGTACATTCTCTGTCAGTGATTCCTCTCAGTTCACCATTGCCTATCTATTGTATGGAATTAGACGTAGAATTGAATTGTAGACATTCTGCTATTTGAGATGTAAACAAACATTTCTGTCAACTAGGTCATTGTGTAGGGGTCGATAATCAAGTTAGCCTCCTTGTTCAATCATTGAAACCATGTAGTGACACTTGATGTAGATAACTCATGTATTTTGAATTAGCAACCAAGTAGACCAAGTTAAGATATTTAAATTATTCTAGAGCCATACATGTTCCTAAAGTATTATAACCATTAACTATTGGTAGTACAGTAATTCATTAAACATGATCTTGACTTTGAGTCTCTTTCGTATCAAATGGATAGAAGTGTAGGCTATCATGGCTTATACCATGTAATTAATGGAAAGGTAATTTTGAGTATCTAACTATCTCTTCGAAGAATGAGTCCAACTACGCATAAGTTTCTATTTTTATTTTTTTTGTATTAACATTTAGAGGGAAATATGCATGATATCCATTAATACTTTATCTATTGTTATTTATGGAATGAGATGTGCCTGCTAACCTTTATGTGAAAAATATGTGTTTTATATGTAAAAAGAGGTTTTCTTTTTAATATAATTATTTCTTGAATTGAGTACATGATGTAGGAGCTTTTAGTAGGTTTTTAAGATTTTAATGTTTTTTTTTTAGTTTTTTGGAAACTTATTTATTTAATAACTTTAAAATATTATTTCCAATTTTGAATGTTAGTTGGTAGTTCATCTTATCTTAGTTTTAGGAAGCTTTAGGTTAAAATTAATTTTCTTATGAGTTGTTTTAAAAATTACCAAAAATGACAAAATATTATTTCTGTAAAAAATTGTCAAAAAGGGTATTTTTTAGATTTTTTAGTTTTTAGAGAGTTTAAAAAAAAATTAAGGACCTCTTGATCATTGTAGAAGAAGATTTGGTGAATAGAAATAAAAAAAATTCAAATCTATTATGAGTTGTGGTTGTTCTTATTCTGTAATAATTGAATTAGCTTGAATGTGTATGAGTGTGTTGCATCATTTGATATCAGAGCCAAAAAGGTGTAGGAAAGAGAGTTTGGTGTTTGTATGTTTGTGTTTGTGCAGGTTGAAAAGAGAAAATGGTTACTAAAAGTATAAGTAGACAAGAGAAAAGACCTATGTGGGGCAAAGGCAAAGTGGAAGCAGGGTTAACTGGACTTTCTTCAAGAGATGGATTTGTTAAAGAGGTATTTGCAAGGTGAGGATTCTTTAAAGAAGAAACAAGAAAATAAAAGAGAAGATAAAGAGAAGAAGAGGAAAGATGAAAAGATCTTAGGCAAGCAGAGATTGAAAGAAAGATTAAAGAAAGAAAGCAACAATTGGAATGAATAGGAAAGATAATAGAACTAGAGATGCAAAATTGGCACCTATGAGTTAAGAAGAGGATCACATGGCCTATTAGAAAAATCATTCAAAAGATGAAAAGGAAAACAAGGTAAAAAATAATAGAGGAAGAAGTACAAAATAAAATGGTGGGTATACCTATGACTATTTTGACATCAAGCATTGAAGAAGACAAGGTAAACTTAGTTGAGGATGAGTCTTCCATCATTTTTAATTATTTGAATTTGATGTTCAAACTAAGCAAGTGGAAATGTCTATTGATAAATGAAGATGTTGTAGATTTATTTATTAATGAGGTATATGCTGATTTACAAGGGTATTATACAAATTTTGGTAATGGATAATATGTTGCTATATTATATGATGAAGACATCAATGATGATGCTATTGAGGTATATGCACATGGATTAGAAATTTGGACCCTAAAAGTTGAGAGGGTGTTGAATAAGAGGTGGGTTAAGAAAAGGAAGAGGAAGGACACAGGGACAATTGAAAAGATGAAGGATAAATTGCTAAAGAATTGAAAGACCAAGAAGAAGGAGCAGACATGCAAACTTCAATTTTATTTTCTCAAGGTCAATGGAACAGATATCTCATGTAATGAGAAGGATTAGACTAAAAATAGAAGCATCCATTCAAAATAACTTGTAGGAGCTATGTTCTTGTCAATTTAATAACTTAAAAATATTATTAATTTAATAACTTAAAAATATTGTTTCCAATTTCAAAGGCTAGTTGGAAATTCATCTTATCTTAGTTTAAGGAATCTTCTCGTAAAAATTAATCCTTTATGATTTGTTTAAAAATGACCAAAAAGGCAAAAAATCATTTTTGTAAAAAACTGTCAAAAAAGGTAATTTTTGGTTTTTTAGTTTTTGGAGAGTTTTTCTTTTATTTAAAGATCTCTTTATCATTTTAGAAGAGTATTTAGTGAATAGAAATAAAGAATTTTAAAATCTATCATGAGTCTTGGTTGTTCTTATTCTATAATAACTAAATTAGCTTGAATGTGTAGGAGTGTGTTACATCAATTGAGTAGTAACTTGTAGCATACTTCATATGTGATTAATTCAGGCATTCTTGATTCAAGTTCCTATGTTGAATATTAGGATTGGCTTTTGTAGTTGTCAAGGGAGAATGACCTTTAATAGCCCAGTCGAGGGTGTAACTGGGTAACCCATTGATGGATTCTATAATCAAGAGAAAGCTTAACAAATGAATGGGGGAATAATATTAATCAAGATAAATTTATGCATCACATGTAAGCCTCTTACACTAGTTTAGGTAGAGGGTAGGAGTGGAATAAGATGCTTGTAGTGCAAGGCATAACCATAGACCCTTGTGACTATGAGAGGATGATATGGTCTCACATGGGTTCCTCCTTGGGGGTCAGGGCCCTGAGTGACTAGACCTAGGTAACCCAAGGGGAGAACTATATAATGACACTCTTCCCTTCTACACTCTAGAGTCTAGTCCTAAGATTTTGGAAAGTAATTGTATAGTTGTTCTAAGTTAGCTTATCCATTTCTTATTAATGCTTTCTTAGCCCTTGTATGGTTTTGTGGTTATTGCATGTGCTCCTTGAGACAAGTACTTGTGGTTTGGAAGGATGTAGTTGTAATACCCCAAAAATGGGCTATAAGTTCATTAATCTCCTACATCTTCAATTCGAACGAAATCGACATCAAAGTCCTAATCTAAAGTGCATCTAAACATCATCGAATCATAATTGATTATCTTAAATTCTGTATCGGGGAATATTCCTAATCATCATAATTATCTTTAATTTTATAATTATTTGGCAATAATTCACATTTATCCTAAAGTTTGATTAATTGAATATTTTCATATTTAATTAATTAGATTTAATATTTGCCACTTAATTGTGTAATTAAATTTAATTCTATCAATTATTAATTATATTATTTAATTTTGACAATAAATTTAATATCATATGAATAATTGATTAAATTCTTATTTAATTAATTAAAGCATGTTGTCATTATTTAATAATATAGTTTTTAATAAAAGTTTGATTAAATAATTGATTAACTCATAAATCAATTGTTTTATTTTTAAAATCAGTTAAGTTGGAAATAAATCACTTTATTATTAAATTAATTCATAAATAAAACATGCACAATCATAAAAGCAAACAACTATCAATTATCAATTAAAGCTAAACTCTATTTTGAGTTAAAACTTAGCTTTTGCATGTTTTTGTGAGTTAATTATCCTTTATTTAAAAATAACTCAAAAATCAAGCTGAGTTATTTGAGTGATTTATGGCTTTTTTTCATGCACCTCCAAAGCCCTGGATTTCTATAAAAACAAGGCTCAGCTCTTCATAAGATATCTCTAAATCATCTCTCAAATTTGCATCCAAATTATCTCATATTTTTGCACAATCACGCTGGAGAATTGGAGGCTGAGGAATCAACTTGCAAATTCAAAGCTTTGTGAGATCAATTTCAATTGCATATTTTTCATATCATAGCATAGAATTTCATAGCTTTGCATATCATTGTTAGATAGATCAATTCATAGCATATCAATTTCATCTAGCATTCATAGCATATCAGTTTATCATTCTTATTGCATAGAAAATATCAAAAATATAGATTAATTGCATTCAATTTCATATCCATCTTTTGCATTCAAATCCTTCATTTAAGTGTCGTCTAGGTCACTGATCTCTATTACAATCTGAGAACATCAATCTCGCACCTACTAGAAGGCAGTAAATCGCTTGGTTAGAGTAGATTTTAATTTTGCACGATTTTGATTATCACTAACCTCTAATGTTTTACTGAGTGTTGTGTCTACATATCAGGTACAATTTTCACACACACATTTCTGGTGCCCACTGTGGGGCAACCCACCTTTGCATGCTGATTTTGATTCTTGGAGCTAAAACCCTAAAGTTTCAAAGATTTAATTTTATGTCTCAAAAAGCTTGGATTTTTGGTCTGAAATTTTTGTTGCACATTGGAGACATATCAAGGAAGCTTCAAAAAAAATTTAGAATTTTCTGAATTATTTTGAATTTTTTATATATTTTTTTTAATTTTTCATAAAAAATTAATATCTGACGCAAATCAATAGGTTTTTCTAAAATTTTTACATTTTCGGAAATCTCTTCAAATTATACAGGGGGTATATTATTTTTGTTTTAAATTTGGATGCAATTTAATATCTCAAATAGTCAATTTGCAAAAACTGGTCTATTTTGATAAAACGGGTCTCTAGGGCACAAATGAAGAGATTTTTCTAAAATTTTTGCATTTTTGGAAAGCTCTCTATTTTTTATTAGGGTTCTCTATTCTAAATTTCTATTTTTGTGGCCAAAATCATATCAAAAAAATCATATCTTGTTGACTAGGTCAAATGTAGTGCAAAAAAATTAAAATTTTATGATGGGTATGCACTTATTTTTCATATGATTCAATTCATGATATGAGTTGTCATTTGGATTAATTTATGGTTATTATTGCTCCTAACAATTGATTTTTAGAGCTAACCCTATGGTTTTCATAAGTTGAATATATTTTGCATATCTTGTTTGCTTGTTTGCTTGTTGGAGAGTTCGTCACTTGCTTGCATGGAAAAGCTCAACAAAAATTGCTAAAAATTAGGTAGAATCTACTAAGCGCGTTGTGAGGATCATGAGGTATTCTCCTTGTTCTGAAAACATTTCAATTTGGACTTAAAATAAATCTCTTATGTGTCAAGCTTGTGTGCATCTTTTCATGCTTTTGATCTATTTCTACACACTTGCATAATTGATACTAGGTTGTGAACCCTTAAGGATTCATTAAGTAGTCTTAGAATACTTGTGATTGATCTTGATTGCTATCTTGGGTTATTGGACTCGCTAATCTGTCGGCCCCTCATTTTCGCCCCGTGGTTGCAATCTCAGCGCCATAAAGGGGAGGGGTCAACAGGACAGAAGCATTAAGTGTTCCACTTGGCAACCCTTTTGTGCTTTTAGGAACTCACTTGTTTTCTAAGTTGGGGACTCATTTTCAGCTTGTGTGAGGTGTTAAGTGTTCCATCTTGTGGACTCATCTCATATTCACTTTAAGTGTTAAGTGTTCCTCTTTCTACTTTTTGGGTACTTTTGGTAGATTTGCTTTCGGGAATATATTTGTGCTCACATAGTAATTAGGCCCTATGAACACTATTCATGATTCTTGAGAGATTGGATTCCTAGTGAAATCCTTCCTTGACTATGGAATCCTTGTAGGTAGGGAGGATACTTAGTGCATTTCACATTCAGCTTGGTTAGTGCGTCTTCTCTTATTGATCGACACATTCTCTCTCCGAAGAGGTTGATAGATCACGTGGGGTTGATATCACGAGCTTTGGTGAATCAAAATTGGTTAGTGCATCTTCTCTTATTGATTGATACATTCTCTCCCTGGAGAGGTTGATAGATCACGTGGAGTTGATATCACAGACCTTGGTGGAACAAAACTTTGTCTTAGCGTGTCGGATTAATCTGCTTTCTTTGTTTGGGTTAAAAGTGAAGAGGTGTCAAAACCTTGAATCTGGAGCCAAGTCCCCTTGTGGTATAAATCTGTGAGTCACCTTTAGAGAGGGTTAACCGTAGCGGACAATCCCTTCACAGGGCAAACTGTGTTGATGGAACCTCAAGCGGTAATAGCCATTTTTGCCATGGTAGTGACAGCCGCTATATAAATGTCCTTGTGGAACAAATCTCCATGGGTATGGTTCATTGTTGGGTTGTCAGATCTCCCTAGCAGCTCTTGAAGATTAAGTTCTCAGACTGTGTCAAAACCCTGGTGCGTCGGGATTGGAGTTCACCCCTTTGAATCATAAAAGTTACAGAGTCAAACCATTACTAAAAACCCTAGAGCGGCCAATTTTTCACTTTTAGGTATATGTGTGTTATTGTAAAACTTTTCAGAACATACACAATTAGTACTCTCAGGGATTAGCACAATTTGGTCACTTGATTGTTCATGCGCAAGGTTGCTTTTGCCCTTGTTCATAGTTTTCAGACGTGCTTGGAATCACTTGCTTGCTGTTCTACGTGCTTGTTTATCTACTTGGCTATTAAAAATGATCAAATCTGGTATAACCTTCAAAATCTGGATGGTACAAATTTGCAAACAATTCAAATCTGAAAACTCAAAATTTGCAAAATCTGAAGTAAAATTCTTTTCTGGAGTCAAAAGTCATCTCAGGAGGTCAGAAAGTCATACGAGTTTAGCAACTATCATTTCATTGCTACCCAACTATCGTATAAGTTTAGCAACTATCATTTCATAGACTACCCAGTGTCGTACGAGTCTGTAGAGTGTCATTTGGAAAAAATTGAGAGAGTTGTCAGAAATTGTCAAATTGCAAGATATCCAATGTTTCCAGCCTAGTTCCAGAATCTATCAAAAATATCATTGTGTCAGGAATAGAGCAGTAGCTATTGAGCATTCTACCATTTTCTGAGATTAATCTTTTGAATCCGATCTAGGCTTCTGTTTAATCAATTTGAGTCCTTTTTATCTCGTGTCAAAACCTTGTCATAACTATCAATCTTCAAAAATAGACTAAGTGTTGAGAACTCATGTCCGCTATCTTTTGGGCGATCTATCCCATACATCCAGGGCACAGTTTCCTTCACCCACATCTCATCAGACCTTCAAAACTATCATAATCTTGACAAGGTTGTGCCATCTGATTTTTTTGAATCAAATTGTTCTTCAGTTGTCTTCATCCTTTTCTTCTATTTCATTCAAAGTTAATGGTGGAGACCAGAGCTTCTTCACACAAGAAATCAGAAGAAATATCTCAGAACTTACTTTTGACCAATACCCCGGGTCCAACTCTTGAACAACTCATCAAGTCAGGTATTTACAAAGACGACGGTCTCGGTAACTTTCGATTGAAAACTGGTTACATACCTCCTTTATCAACTCACAGAGGTAATCAACAAACTCCTCCTCAATCTATTCCAGGGAGCCCAAAAACTCCTATCATGTCTCAAGCAGGGACAAACCACGATTCTCTAGGAGGAGGATCCTAGGGACACCATTCTCAACATAATGCTGACCAAGAACCTACGCCCTCTGAAATCCATCGATGTCAGAATGACGATGAATTCAAGAGAATGATGAGGCATTTCTTGAAAGTGGATAGAGAGGCATACTTTTTACAATTAGCCTAGGAAGGGGCTAAGCTTCCTCCCAACTTTAATGTTGATGATATAATCACACATGAGGAAGAAACTCCACTCACAGTTATGACAAAATAGATGCATGCTATACAAGTTGAATTTAACAATCTTAAGAAGGAGAAGGAACCCAAGGAGTTCTCCATGGAGGCCCTATGTCCTTTCCCGTTCGACAAAAACTTGTATATGCCACCATTCCCAAAAAGAGTGGAGATACCAAAGTATGAGAAATATGACGGACACTCTGATCCTCAAGATCATGTCAGAGAGTTCTGTACACAATCCATGGATTTCATGCATGAACTGACTTATCTAATGCATCTTTTTCCTAGATCCTTGGGAGGAGCATCCATTCAGTGGTTTTCAAGATTACCTTCTACGATCAAAACTTTTGAGGAATTGATTAAATTGTTTTATCAACAATATTCCTACAATATTCAACATCTGATCACCATGATCGATATCTGTAACCTCAAGCAATATCAAGGGGAATCATTCCTAACTTTCCTCAAGAGGTGGAGAAAGAAGTTCTCTCTATATGCTAGACAAATTCCCGAAATGGAGAAACTTGAAATCTTTATCAATAACCTTGTTCCAGAGCTCAATTATCCATTACAAATGCAAGATCATGTATCTTTTGATAAAATGGTGGATAATGCAATCAAGATTGAGAAAGTGCTTGTCAAGAAAGGAGAAATCACACTTCAAAAGGACAAGTCTGAATCTGGATCTAGCTCAAAAGATAAAAATAGGAGCTGGAATAGAAACAAAGGTATCATCTTTGATGGTGTTGTTGACACTATCCGCACCCCATCAAAGGCACCGGCCTACAATCTCACCCTTGCCACCAAAGCCATTGAAGCTTCAGAGAAAAAATCTACTGAACCATCTCCAAAGAAGCCATTCAAATGATGGGATAATAAATGATAGTTTACTCCCCTGGGAGAATCTTTGGAATCTGCCCTGAGAACCCTGATAGCTGATAACATGATCTCTTTACCACCAATCTGAAACCTTGATCCGGATCCAAAACCATATTGGTGGAAAGATAATGCATTATGTGCTTTCCATTGGACTAAAGGCCACAGAACTAATGGATGCTTCCACTTGAAGCATACCATTCAAGACTTGATAGATCAAGGGGACATCATGATCGATAATCCTATCAGCAATTATGATCACACAGCATTTATAGAACTATTTCCACAACATGGCAAGGGAGTTTCTACTTCTCATCCTAACATGGGGGCAAAAGTCAACTATGCCTACCCTGGAAACAATGCTATCATCAATATGGTTGAACCATGTCTCTCTGAGAGCTGCAATGTCATCATGATTGTATGAAGAGACAGAAATCATTCCTCAGCTAATGTGGTTACCAGATCACAAGCTCAAGCTCATCTGAAAGGACAAACACCAAGTTCATATAATGTCCCTAAGATACCTTTCAATCTCACATCTGCTTCTAAACAGAAGGTTGCCTCAAAATCTTCCAATCCAAAGGATACAAGACCTACATCTTACAGCATCGTCCAACAACTCTAGCATACCAATGCCAAAATCTCTATGTTTGAGTTACTTCGAATATCTCCAGCTCACAGAGATATCCTAGACAAATCTTTGCTCAGCTCTAATGTTCTTGATGATCTAGATCTAGATAGGTTCCAGACTATGGTTGGTCATCTAACATCTTTGCAATATATCTCCTTTTCCAAGGAAGATGACAACTCCCTAAGTCACCCACATAATCAGCCCTTGCACATAGAAGTCTTGATCTAGAACCATCGAGTCAAACGTGTGTTGATAGATGGGGGTGCAAGCCTCAACATTTGTTCTTACAACTTAATCACATAGTTGGGATTCTCAGAGATGGCTATTGATCCTCGAAAGAAGATCACCATAAAATCCTATGACAAACAAGAAAGAGCTTCTAAAGGCACCATTGTCTTACCCATCCGAGTGGGTCCGGTCATCAAAGATACCACATGTCAGGTGCTTGATCTACCATTGGCTTACAATATCCTTCTAGGGAGACCCTGGATCCATGAAATGTAAGCCATCCCTTCTATGTACCATCAATGCTTGAAATTTCCCTATGAAGGAGTGGAGGTTACTATCCCAGCAGATCTGAGTACAACTTGCAATACATTGAAGGAAAGTGCCGATAAGCTTGTACCTAATAACAGAGAATCTTCCATCAAGCAACAAAATGTGGCTTCCACATCCAAGATGGAAGACATTGCTAAAGAGATCAATATCAAAGAAAATGGGATGGGAGAATACACTATAGAGCCAGTCTTGTCTCTGACATCTCTCCCTATCTCACCCAAGTCATATGGACAATCTTTGAAGCAATCTAAATCAGAACCTAAGGAACCTATGGAAGCATACAAAAGAAATTTTGTGGCAGAGCAAGTATCCAAACAAGAATTTGAAGAAGATGAAGCTGTGCTTGCATGGCTATACAAAGATGATTCTGAATCTAAAATTGTTCAACCTAGTGAATCTATAGCACCTACAATCCCTTCTAATTCATATGGTCCAAGGAACAAATTGATAGCCAAGATGGGATATTCCGGTCAAGGACCTCTAGGAATCAGAGGAAAGGGTCTTGTGACACCCATTTCACATATTGGTAGAGCCAAAAAAGATACTGGTGGCTTAGGGTTTAAGAAGAAACCCTATCATCTCAAAGGTGGTTGTTCTCATGTCATAGAACAAATTGCAGTAGGAGAACCCCTTCTTAAGAAAGAAGAAACAGAACCCTCTGATGATGATTCAGATAGCTCTGAGCTTATCCCCTATGAAAAATTGCCTAAAGAGATCAAAGATCTTCTTGATGATACAGATAATCCTATCAAAAGAATTAATGTAGTAGAAACACAAGAACCTACTATAGCGCAAGAGATGGTTGCACCACAAGAACCAGCCAATCTCGAAGGCGATCAAACTAATCAAGAAGAAGGGGCTAGTTATTTTGACACCGATTCCCATGAATATGAATTCAAGTCAGAGACTGAGGGTAATCCTTCTTGGGGTATTCATCCTGATTTCACACATTTTCTAAGATTTCCTAGAGATCCTGAATCAGAAGCTGAGTCAAATGACTATGAATGGGGTGCCATTCCAGAAGAAGATGAGCTTATAACAGAGAAATATATTGATGTTATTCACCAATATGTATCTCAACCCAATGTAGGTCTAGAGCAAAACAATGAACTTAACGTGTCAGATCCACCTATGGCTAAAGAGGACTCCCATGATGATGTTGAGCCTATTCATGAATTGACCATTTTGAGTTGTAATATCACCTTTGAACTTGAGCGTCAGGTTATGACCAATGATGACATATCCACATTTGTGAACACCATATCCCAAGCCTTTCCTACTTTAACTATCCAACGCCCTAATCTTATCGACCAAACTTCCACAAACCCAAGCCATGGTGTTTACACCTTTTCCAGTGACTATGCCCTTGCTTGTTACCTCAATGCAGTCGAGCCTATGAGGACTTCCATCAGTGAACCGAGCGTTAGCATGACCGAGTCGGACATCAAATATCTTAGTCAGAAAAACAAGAATAAAAAGAAAAAGAAAAAGAGTTCTGAGGGTGAAAACCACTTTGTGGCAGTCTCAGAACCTACAAAAGTAAAAAGAAAAGATGTATCTGAAGGTGAAAACCTCTCTGAGGTGCCTAAGGATGAGATATTTGATGTCCTTCTGAGTCATTTACAGGATAGATCTCCAGTTCTGATTGAGCCGACTCAATCCATGAATTTGGGTACAACAAAGGAACCACAATTGGTACATGTAGCACAATCTCTATCAGAAGAAGAGAAACAAAAATTCACTACATTCTTATCAGAAAAAAAGATCAATTTTGCATGGAAATATTCAGATATGCCAGGATTGGATCCCAATCTCATTATGCACCATCTATCCATTGCTCTTGGAGTAAAACCAATCAAGCAAAAATTGAGAAAGATGCATCCTCATGTTGCACTCTTAGTCAAAGCAGAACTAGAAAAACTCCTAAAAGATGGATTCATCCGTGTCATAGACTATGCTGAGTGGATCTCTAACATTTTACCTATTTCAAAACTAGATTGTTCAATCAGAGTGTGCACGGACTTTAGAGATGTGAACAGAGCATGCCCTAAGGATGATTTTCCACTGCCTAACATTGATATGATAGTGGACATGACTGTGGGCTATGAAATGTATTCCTTAATGGATGGCTTTTCTGGGTACAACCAAACCAAAATTGCTCTAGAAGATCAAGAGAAAATAGCTTTCACATGTGCATGGGGAACCTTCTGTTGGAATGTTATGCCATTCGGACTCAAAAATGCTAGAGCTACATATCAAAGAGCAATGACATCTATTTTTCATGATATGATGCATAAAACAATGGAGAATTACATGGATGATACCTTGGAAAAATCCATGATTAGAACTGAATGTCTAACAGACCTAAGCATGATCCTAGACAAAATGGAATAGTTTAGTCTCCGACTAAATCCTAAGAAGTGTGCTTTTGGTGTCACTTTTGGAAAGCTCTTAGGATACATAGTTTCAAAGAAAGGCATTGAAGTTGATCCGGCTAAAGTCAAGGCTATAATAGAGATGCAACCTCCCACAAATATCAGTCAAATGAGGACATTGCAAGGCAAAGTATAGTCCATCAGAAGATTCATATCATAGTTAGCTGACATATCACAACCTTTTACAAAAACATTACATAAAGGTGTGACCTTTATATGGAATGAAGAATGCGAGCACAAATTTAACCATATCAAGAAGTATCTATCAAATCTGCCTATCTTGATGCCTCCTATTCATGGGAAGCCATTGATCTTGTATGTCTCTACAACAGCCACATCACTGGGGGCATTGCTAGCACAGCATGATGAGAACAAAAAGGAAAGAGCCATCTACTATATAAGTAGAACATTGGTGGCATATGAAAAGAACTATTCTATGATTGAGAAAGTTTGTCTCGTTGTGATCTTTGCATCATAGAAACTGAGACACTACATGTTAGCTCATACTACTCATTTGGTAGCTAAAATTGATCCACTGAAATATCTCCTAAGCAAAGCTGCCCTCATAGGTAGACTAGCTAAATGGGTCATGCTTCTAAGAGAATTTGACATTGAATATGTTGAAAGAAAAGCTATCAAAGGACAGGTCATTGCTAATCAATTAGCTAAAGCACCACTGTTTGATGATACACCCATGCAAATGGAATTTCCTAATTCCTCTATCATGCACCTCTCTTCTAGAGCATGGCGATTATTCTTTGATGGCTCCTACACACAGAATGGATCTGGAGCAGGCATATTGTTCATCACTCCTCAAGGATACTCGATACCCAAAGCATTTAGACTAAAGTTTCCTTGCACAAACAATATTGTTGAATATGAGGCACTTCTCAATGGTATGAAAATGGCAATACAGTGGAGAGTTACAAAGATGCACATCCATGGAGACTCACAACTAGTTATCCACCAAGTCAATGATGTGTACCAAACCAAAGATGAAAAGCTCATTCCTTACAAGTGAATGGTAGATGATTTAAAGAAATACTTCATCTCTATCACATTTGAGAAAATACCTAGAATGGAGAATAAGGCTGCCGATGCAATGGCAACATTATCTACTCTCTTATAGCAGCCCGAACATGAGCTATGCTATGAGTTCCTGGTGGAAGCCCTATCCTATCCTGCATATGACTCCCCTGAAACCCACATGATCTGCACTATTTTAGGTTATGACTCATATCGCTACAAAAATCTATTCTCTTATCTCCACGATCAAATCATCCCTGAGTCCTTTAACCATTTTGAGAAATGAAACCTTATCCGATCCGCATCCCGATATGTCATCATTGGTAATGATTTGTACAAATGAGGTCTAGATGGTACACTGTTTAGATGTTTAGAATGGGAAGAGTCTCAACATGCATTAGAGGAAGTCCACGAGGGTATATGTGGGTCACACTCGAACGGTTTAACATTAGCTTGAAAACTTATTAGGGCTGGGTACTATTGGCCTGAAATGGAGAAAGAGGCTATTAAATTTGCTAAAAATTATCGACAGTGTCAAGCACATGGCAACTTGATTCATGCTCTAGGGAGAGATCTAATTCTCTTTACTACACAATGGCCTTTTCAACAATGGGCATTTGATCTCATAGGTGCTATCCATCTGCAATCTTCTAATGGACATACCCATATAATCATAGCTATAGATTATTTTACAAAATGGGTAGAAGCAGTTCCTCTAACACAAGCAACGGGGAAACAAATCTCTATGTTCATCCTGAACTACATCATTTGCAGATATGGGATCCCTCACTCTATAATCACAGATAATGGGGGACAATTCAAAAACAAGGATCTAGATGACTTATGTGCTAAATTCAAGATTACACAACATTGGTCTTCTATTTACTATCCTCAAGGGAATGGACAAGCTGAGGCTTCAAACAAAAATCTCTTGAAGATCTTGCACAAAATAGTGAATAAAATAGGAAGAGACTGGCATCTCATGATCAATCTAGCTCTTTGGGCATACAGAACTAGTATCAGAACGCCTACAGGGGCTACACCTTTCACTTTAGTTTATGGGTCTGAAGCAGTACTGCCTATTGAGGTTGAAATCCCATCACTCAGAATCAAAATGCATGGACTTGTCACTAATGAAGACTACAGAGTGTCTAGGTTACAAGAACTGGAATTACTAGATGAGCGTAGGCAAGCAGCGTATGATCATCTTAGAATGTATCAGAAAAGAATGTCTAGAGGCTACAACAAGAAAGTTCGACACAGAGAATTTCAGGTTGGTGATCTAGTCTTGAGAGAAAATCCTAAAAATCAATCACATCAAGAATGCAAGGGGAAGTTCGAACCTAATTGGATGGGTCCCTTTGTTATCACTGCTACTTTTGGCTCTGGTGCCTATCAACTCTCAACAACTGAAGGAGAATAGCTTTGAGAACCAATCAACATTCTCCATCTGAAGAAATTCTACACTTAAGGCATTCAGTCTATGGTAAAATGTCCTAAAAAAATCTAAAAAATCTAAAAAAGTCCTAAAAAAAATGAACATCTTGGTGAAAACCTAGCAATAGGTGCCTTGATGATTCACAAAAAATATCAAAAAATATCAAAAGTACAAAAAAATTGAAAAATGAAAAATACAAAAAAAATGAGAAAAAGAAAAAGTGCCTTGGTGAAAACCTGGAAACAGGCGCCTTGGTAGCAAAAATAGAATCTCTACCAAGATGGTGAAAACCTGGCAAACAGGTGCCACTTGTTCCAAAATGCTCCATCTATCAGCACAATCTTGGTCTTTCCCAGCTTTTAGTCTTGCTTTAGTTTGTACATATCTCCCGGTTTGTTTCTACATTTTCAGTTTTCAATAAGTCAGTCTGTACACCAATCAGCTCAAGCGTCTGTATCCTATCAATGTTCAACTTGGGGGCAATCAATGTCATATCCTATGGCCTCCAGTGTATCTTAGACATATCATATCTAGTCAGAGTCCTTTGAAGCTTCATGTGAGTCAGTCAGTCAGTCTTGTCTCCAGAAAGGATTTTGCATCTACAACAACGCAATCAAACATCAAAACTCAACTGAAAACAATCTATGCTTTTTACATGCTTTTATCTCCTTGTATGCTTACTGATTTGCATTGAGATTTTTTCATATTGTGTCCCTTCGAGCTCTTCGATGATGTCCTTTACAGGATTTAGAGAGTGATGACTGGGGGCATAATCTTTTCTTGGTTTTCTGCTTGTATGTGAAATCTAATAACTTTGGAAATTCTGGATTGAAATGGTGTCTGACTATAAGAGCCTCTATCTTGAATTGGATGGCCATGCGTACCTCAACCATTGATACCCAGAAAATTCAAGGAAGTTTGATCTAACTATTGTCTTTTTGAGTAAGTTCTTTCTCCTACTGTGGAATGCAATCTTGCCTAAGGATGTGAACGATAAAGGGTCACTATGGGTAATTCACATTGGATTTAGAATGATCTCTTGACTATTTGATGTGTTTGCAATGCAAGGTGTATTCAGGTCATCATGACATTTATGTTTTGATGCTTATACAAATTGCTATATCAAAATGGACATGATATTCAGGTCATCCTGATGTTTGTGCCTTGGTGCTTACATCTGATCCAACATTCTGAAAACAAATCAATATTCATATATCCATGGTTGTATAACCAGTGGGTGTTGTATTGATTCTTGCGCATACAAATCGATATTCATATGTCTATGGTTTCATGGCTAGTGGGCATTGTATTGATTTATTCAGTTACCTAAAAGTTCAATGATGATAACAAATCGACATATGATCAGTGACTAGGTCTTAGGTCTTAGGTTGCATTTCATTTTGCATGTCTCATTGCATTTTGCATGTTTGCATGATCTCACAATGATTAAATGAACTTCAATGCTTAAATGATTCTTCAAATCACATCTTCAAGTCTAACAAGAACTGAATCTCACACGAAGGTTCCTCCAATGAAATAGCAAGTAGAATCCTTTTTCGGGATCAAAATTCAAATCTGAGATCATTCATATTATTAATTACTTGCATAATCAACCTTCAATCATCACAGAAATCTAGTATTCAACTTAACTGATTATCTTACATCAAACTATCAAAATTTTGACTTGGTCAACCATGGTCAACTCATGGTCAAACCTAGTCAAACTTGGTCTTTTGGGACCTTCCAACGATGCAGAATGTGTTCTTGAATGTGTTTCACCACACTTCTCAAATCAATTAACATGCTTCTAAACTATAACGCTGACTTTTCTTGTCAGATTTCAATTTTAATCCCGAAGGGGGCATGGCATTACACATCATTCAAAGTCTGCAAATCAAATTCTATCAATATCTTTCATCAGTGATCAAGACAAACAATCACGTCTAGTTATTGATTCATCAAAAGTCCTCATCGCTAGGGGCAAATCTATCATCACTTGGGGCATATCAGATTCATCAAGATCCATATCAATCTGGTATTCTCCTAATCTTGTAAACTGTATCAATTTTTGCAACCATCCGATCATAGTGTTCTTTCCTTGGTTCCTCGGAAACTGAAGGATTCAGATGTGATACTTGCTAGTTCTGCTAAGACAATCGAGTCTAGAATGGGTCACTCACTTCTTATCAATCCTAAGGTTCAGAATCAAGTATTTTGACACTTTTTTGCAATCATAGGTTCATTTGCTGCTACAATGAACATTATCTCTGGTCATTCAGGACCTCCTATCTCAATATCTCTCAATCGGTTTCTATCTTGAGATTAGTTTATCTTTTGAATCAGTTTCATATCTTTATCAAACACAGACTATCTTTGAACCACTGCGCTTCGCACAGTAATTCAAAGAGGGGCAAAATGTAATATCCCAAAAATGGGCTATAAGTTCATTAATCTCCTACATCTTCAATTCAAACGAAATCGACATCAAAGTCCTAATCTAAGGCGCATCTAAACATCATCGAATCATAATTGATTATCTTAAATTTTGTATCGGGGAATATTCCTAGTAATATTCCTAATCATCATAATTATCTTTAATTTTATAATTATTTGGCAATAATTCACATTTATCCTAAAGTTTGATTAATTGAATATTTTCATATTTAATTAATTAGATTTAATATTTGCCACTTAATTGTGTAATTAAATTTAATTCTATCGATTATTAATTATATTATTTAATTTTGACAATAAATTTAATATAATATGAATAATTGATTAAATTCTTATTTAATTAATTAAAGCATGTTGTCATTATTTAATAATATAGTTTTTAATAAAAGTTTGATTAAATAATTGATTAACTCATAAATCAATTGTTTTATTTTTAAAATCAGTTAAGTTGGAAATAAATCACTTTATTATTAAATTAATTCATAAATAAAACATGCACAATCATAAAAGCAAACAACTATCAATTATCAATTAAAGCTAAACTCTATTTTGAGTTAAAACTTAGCTTTTGCATGTTTTTGTGAGTTAATTATCCTTTATTTAAAAATAACTCAAAAATCAAGCTGAGTTATTTGAGTGATTTATGTCTTTTTTTCATGCACCTCCAAAGCCCTGGATTTCTATAAAAACAAGGCTCAGCTCTTCATAAGATATCTCTAAATCATCTCTCAAATTTGCATCCAAATTATCTCATATTTTTGCACAATCACGCTGGAGAATTGGAGGCTGAGGAATCAACTTGCAAATTCAAAGCTTTGTGAGATCAATTTCAATTGCATATTTTTCATATCATAGCATAGAATTTCATAGCTTTGCATACAATTGTTAGATAGATCAATTCATAGCATATCAATTTCATCTAGCATCCATAGCATATCAGTTTATCATTCTTATTGCGTAGAAAATATCAAAAATATAGATTAATTGCATTCAATTTCATATCCATCTTTTGCATTCAAATCCTTCATTTAGGTGTCATCTAGGTCACTGATCTTGATTACAATCTGAGAACATCAATCTCGCACCTACTAGAAGGTAGTAAATCGCTTGGTTAGAGTAGATTTCAATTTTGCATGATTTTGATTATCACTAACCTCTAATGTTTTACTGAGTGTTGTGTCTACAGATCAGGTACAATTTTCACACACACAGTAGTTACAACTTCCGTAGACCTTCTTGATGATTTATATTCTACTTTAACTATACAGAAAATTAGATTTTATCAGTTTAATTGCTATGTTAAATTTATAAGCTTGATCGTAATCTAGGAAAGACCATATACTAGAATGGAACAATTTGTAATTGAATGTATAGTTTTAGTTGTTAGTCATTGTATTTGACTTGGAAAATCATTGGTGTATCTTGACTAATCGACTTCATGATGATTTTTTACTTAAGTAATGATGTTAAGACAACCATGATGACTTAGGGATTATTAATTGGCTTATGTAACTATAACTCAATAGGAATAACCAAATGTATTAATAAATCTTCATTCATGTTCCTTGCATTTTATTTATGCACAATGAGTTTAGTAATGGAAATCATGTTCATGGAATTGTTTAAGTCTTGATTAAAAAATATTTACTTCCTTGTATGGTTAATTTTTTATGTTCTCTCAAGTCTCTTAGCGGGGATGTTACAAGAGGTGCAAGAGGGGTTGTCATAATTTATGACCTTGGTCTTTATGTTTGTGAAAAATTCTTATTTTAAGATCATTGAGCCTATGTGATGTTCTTGGAGAAGTTGCGGTGTTTTCATGATAGTATTTTATGATTATTTGATCTTTGGAGTTTGTATATTCAATCTTGTTGTATGATAGTGCAATTAAGGAATATGGAGATTTCATATTTCCAATTTGGTAACATCAATCCAAACAAGGATATATGCATGAGTTCTAATATTTTTGTATATGTTTATGAAATGGAACCAAAAAGTCTTACATTGTGAATTCCCTTATCTTGTGTATAGAATGAATTTATTGATATTCATGTAGAGGCTGCATAAATGTGGATTGTTAGATTGCATTTGAGATTTTATTCATCATCCTCCAAACTCTTCTTTTGTGGTTCCATTATTTTTTATGAGTTTATGAGGTTTCTAAGGTGATTATTTGATTGAGTATGCCCTTTTGGTTTCAATTTGGAGTATGGGTGTCATAGACCTAAAGGGGTGAGTATACGGTAACCCATTTATGAGTTTCAATCAAATGATAAATTAATAAAATAAAATGAAAATAACATTTACCAAGATAATTATATCTTTTTTCTCAGCTTGGACATCTATGGGGTGTTAATCAGGAAAATGAACTTCCTTGTCCTCATGGAATGTTGTCAATTCCACATGAGCTCCACCTAGGGCTAGGGTCTAAATAGAGTAATAGGGTAACTAAGGATAGTGAGGAACTATTTGATGACACTCTCTTGCATGTATCTTAGTACCTTCCTATTCAGCCTTGTGGTTTGTGTCTGGTAGCCCTTGTGTATCCTTTATGATACGCTTTAGTTTTTCTTGTATTTTTCTTATTTTTCATTTTAGCCTAGTCATAGTATCTTTGTGTGGTGTGGGAGTTTTTGGTATAACTGATGCTAACTTATGATGTGATGGTAAGTGATTTATGAATTTTACATGATATAGATTTTATCACATAGTGATCAATTATTAAGTTCATCGATATCAAGTACTAACCTAGTGTTGCTAGTATTTCTGAGTATAACATTGATGATCAAGTATTGCTATAAGTTTCAATTGTAGAGATTTGTATGGTAGACTCAGGGATGTATTAGAATGTTAAATGCATAAATGCTACTATTGAGATTGACTGGTAAGAAAGTTATGATCAGTTGAAGTATAACCCTGCTACTACTAAGAACAACTAGTGATACGCGATAGGTGATTTGATTGGTCTATCAAATATTTGTTGTCTTGTAATGTGGTTATAGGAAATGGTTTCCACTAGTGATTGGATTCTATGGTTGCAATCACAAAAAAATTTGATGACCAGAGTGAAGATTAGATGACAAGTGAGAAGAGTTAGAATTGTTAACAAGATTATAGTGTTTATGTTCTTGAGTGATAGTTGTTAAATCATTGATCGATGATCAGTGAAGTTGTTGCAATAATTTTAGCTAAGTTAGTCATGATCTTGTGAAGTGTTTTAAATATTAGAGGTGATGATCTAGCATCACGTTGTTCAATGCTAGCATGTGAAAAAGGTTCTAGATGAAGGTTGTATGTGGTGGAACGTGTTTGACCCATGGACACAAAATTCTGTGTAAATCATGTTGTAAAGGCCAATGCAGTCTTTGAAATTTATGGTGCACATTTAATTATTTTGTTTGATGAGTTGGATTCCAATGCAAAGATTAAAAGTTAAACTATAAGCCATTTAGGTAAATCTTAAGGCGGTGAAAAAATTAAAGGCTTGATGAACAATATATATTGAATATAGTTGAGATTTTTCAATGTTGATTGTTTGTTGGGAAAGTGTGGTGTGAAGTGTGAATTGTGATCAAGATAGAAAAAATATAAGTATGCTAAGAATTATTTGTGTGCTTTATTGGATCTGATCAATTAGAGGTAGTTCTATTCTATAGATCATTTTTCTCATTGTTTCCTAATAGTTACAATAGTCAAAATCCCTGAATTGGGTGGATTTTAGAAGGTCCCTATTGTAAATACTCTAACAAGATGGCACATTAGTTTGTATTTTAAGTCCTCTAACAAGGCTACTCTTAGTTCAAGGTAAAGGGTCTAATAGGCCTAAGGGTAAATCCCTTAACCGAGTAGCACCTAATAGTTCTTTTGTAAACTCCTAAGAGGGTTAAGATCCTCACAAAGTGTACTAATCCCTACCATGTTTTTTTCTTGATTTGGGTTTCCATGAGATAAATATTTATTTCATATATTTTAGTTATTTTGTAGATGTTCTTATGATTATGATTTTCATTTGCCTCTATTAAAGTGAATATTGTGAATGTTTTTATAAAGTTAGAAGTGGTTGATAAAGATTTGAAAATTGATATATTACAGATTCACCCCTCCTCTTTCAGTAATCTGATCTTAGAATTAAGAATTGGTATCAAAGATGAGTTCCTCTATTGTGGTAAATCTTAACATCTCAAGGCAAAGATCTAAAGATGATGAGAAAGGAAGGTCCCAAATTCACAAGATAAAACTATTCAGTATATGGTGTGAACGGATGAAGCAATACCTTAAAGGTATGGGTGATTAGTATTGGGATCATATGGTTACAAAATATACTATCCCTTCAGGATTTATAACTACAAATCAATTAAAGATTAGACAACAACATACTATACTACTATGGAAGCAATTGCAAGTACTCTTTCAGATGCAAAATTTATAGATGTCAAAGACTTGGATACTTATCATGAGAAAAGGGAGAAGTTTAAATTGTCTATGGTGGAGATCCACATGTGTAGAAGGTGAAAGTTGACATCTTGAGAGGCAAGTATGATGAAATGAGAATGCAAGAAAATGAGAACACAGAGAAATATAGTCAGAGAATCAAAGAAGTTGTTACTGCTATCCAAGGTTCTAGTGGCAATATTCCTGAGGAGGATGTGG
This sequence comes from Chamaecyparis obtusa, assembly GCA_027943335.1. Lineage (NCBI taxonomy): Eukaryota > Viridiplantae > Streptophyta > Pinopsida > Cupressales > Cupressaceae > Chamaecyparis > Chamaecyparis obtusa. The sequence continues at coordinate 145,915 of BSBK01011948.1, read as the reverse complement.
TAAGAATATTGTTAATAATTCTTTTATCTCAGTATGATATTAGAGTCTCAGCCATTCAAGAGCTTAGATCTCTAGGAAATATTGTTGTTACTCTTGATGCTTTAAAAGGAAAGCTAATGACATTTAAGTTAAGTAATTATGACAATAGTATGCCTAAAATAGAATCTTCTTTTCAATTATCATTGACTCTTGCACCATATAGGAAAGGAAAGGAGATATCTAACAATTCTTCAACATTTTACTCTAATGATTATGAATCTGTCATTTTTGAAGAAAGAAAATAGGAAGAACTAGAAGATTGTTTGCTAAAAGACTGCTTAAAGGAAAAGGTAACTATAAGGGTAAGATACCTTTTAAATTCTTTTCATGTAATAAGATAGGATACTTTGCCTCTAGATTCCCTAACAATGATAGGAAGGAGAAGCCAAGGAGATTCAATGATAAAAAAAAGAAAGCATGTTACCTTGCTGAGAAATGTGTTACTAATGAAGAATCTAATGGTAGAGATGAAGACAAGATTATTTTTGTTCCAATTAAGAAAGAACCCTCAGAAGAATCATGATAGTGACTAGATTATTGATAGTGGATGCACTCATCATATAACTAATGATAGAAGAAAATTCATCAAAATAGAGGAATGTGACGGAGGCTCAATAAAATTTGGCAATGATTCTCCCTATATGGTGAAAGGTAAAGTATCCATTTCCTTAAATGATAAGACAAATTGTTATGATGTTTACTGGATTGATGGTTTAAATTAAAACTCATTAAGTGAATCTCAATTAAATAATAAAGGATGTATATTGGAGTTCAATGAAGGTATATGCAAGATCATTGAGAAAATAAGAGAATTTATTGATAATGGTGAACAAACTAAAGGTAACATGTGCCATCTAAATTCTTCAATTAAGAAATGTCTAATTTCTAAGGTAGAAGACTGCTGGTTATGGCACAAAAGATTTTTTTCATGTAAATTTTGATAACCTAGTCAAAGTTAGCAAAATGAAGATAGTGAAAGGTTTTCATAACCTAGTAAAACCAAATGATGTGATGAGTAAATAATTTCAACTTGGGAAGTTAACTGGTTCAAGCTTTATCAATAAAAATTATTCTTCTAAAAGTATCTTAGATGTGGTTCATACCAATCTATGTGGTCTAATGAGAACTCAAAGTTACTATTGTGATAGATATTTTAGGTTTCTTGTTGATGACTATTCAAAAATGATGTGGGTTAGGTAATTGGTTTGGATGAATATTTTAAATGATACATATGCATTTATGTGAGTATCAAGAGGTACATTTTCTGTCAATGATTCCTCTCAGTTCACTATTTGCTGGCTATTGTATGGAATTAGACATAGAATTGAGTTGTAGGAATTCTACTCTTTGAGATGTAAACAAACATTTATGTAAACTGGGTCATTGTGTAGGGGTCGATAATCAAGTCAGCCTCCTTGTTCGATCATTAAAACCATGTAGTGAAACTTGATGATAACTCATGTATTTTGAATTAGCAACCAAGTAGACCAAGTTAAGATATTTAAATTTCTCTAGAGCCATAAATGTTCCTTAATTATTATAACCATTAGTACAGTAATTCATGGGTATGTGCAAGATCATGAGGGGCCAAACTATGCCCTTAAGTGGCAATGAAAAATCAGCAAATCGGGGTTAGTCAACTTGACATGAAAATTTCAACTAGCTATCAACCTAATATCAAAAATTTGTGAGAATAGAATCTGTAGAAAATTGAATGTAGTTTCTAAACTACTAGGCCTTTTTTGAAAAAAAATTAGTATGATTGGTGAAAATTATAAATTTCAATGTAGTAGTACAATTTTTTTTGGAAAAAAATAAGAAGTAGGTGTATGTCTGACCAACTTAATCATAATCAAATGATAATATTTTATTATAAGATTTTATATATAAGTAGTAGACTCATGCTCAGATGTGACACATATTTTTTTTGTAATTTTATTCCAAAAAAATAATTAATTATGAATTTTTTTCTACAACATTTTCAAAATAAAAAAAACTCCCGTGTCTGACCACCTTAACTCATTCAAAACTTTACAAAATTCAAATTTATTTTTTTTCCTTATAGTAGGCGAAGCATAGAATGTGACACAGTTTTTGGATTTCAAAAATGTTATACCATCTGAAAGTTATAGTCATTTTTCAATCAGTATATATATCAACACTTTAGAGGTAACTCGATTAGAAAATAACTAATAATTACTTACCGAATTCAAAATTTGACAACAATTATATAGATAGAAAGTTGATAATCTCCTTAAAATACCCTTTTTGTTTCATCAAATTCTGATGAAAAAAAAGTCGTCAGCTACATGGTCGAAGTTGGGAACTCAGAGAAACAGGGGGGAAACACGCTTTTGAGACATTTCAATACTTGACCATGTAGGTTTGGTGCACAAAGCAATACTGAGCCTAATCGGGTACCTGATATTTTCGTGTACCTGATATTTTTGGGTACTCGAAAAGGCCGGTAGAATTTTGATTTTTCACTTTTCCCTCCTCTTTCTCCCTCCCATTTCTCCATCCTATATTAGATTAGATTATATATTAGATAATATATTATATATATATTAAATATTATATAATATATATTAATATTAAATGTTACATTATATATCATATATTACATATTATTTTATATGTATATAATATATATTAATGTGTATTTTACAACTATGTACAAAAGGTTGGAAGATTGCAAAAAACTCATGGATGGCCATTGAAAGAAGCAAAGGAAATCAATCAGCCATTTAAAAAATTCATGAGTGGCCATTGAGGAAGAGAGAGAGTGAGAACGTGGCAGGGGCTGAGAAAGGAAGAGAGAGAGAGGAGAGAGAGAGAGAGAGAGAGAGAGAGAGAGAGAGAGAGAGAGAGAGAGAGAGAGAGAGAGAGAGAGAGAGAGAGAGAGAGAGAGAGAGAGAGAGAGAGAGAGAATGGGAAGGGGACAACATAGGAGAGAGAGAGAGAGAAGGGGAAGGGAAGAGAGTAGGATAGAGAAGGGGAAGGATAACTAATTCATTACAATATTAATCAGTAAGGAACAAGGAAAACTTAAATAATATCACAGTAGGCATTAGAAATCCAAATTCTAATTAGGAGTTTTAAGCAAAGTGAGTAAGGTCCTGGATAGGGACATTACAGATCCACACATTGCTCAGTAGATACCTCCAAGAACCCAGATACACGGGAGTAGGTTTAAAGTAAGACTAAGATTTTTTATCGGTTCAAAAATATTACTGTGTTGTACTTTTGATTAACATCCAATGACTGGATGTGAAATTCAAAAATTTGATTATATTACCACTGGTTCTATTTCAAATTTTGGAAAAAATGGATAATTGACATATGTTCATAAATTTCAGTCAACACCATTTTAAAATAACACATCAGTTTATGTTTACACATTTAGAATATCATCAATAGGAATTGTACTAATAATGACATAGGTCATAGGAAATAAATGCCCCAGCTATTTGTTGTCTTCTACATTTTGAGTTTCTTATTACAATCAAGAGAAGAATATTGCTCTCCAAATGGTTTTGGATAGTAACATTTGTACTTCCTCTTCTCAAATATTTACTCCCTCATCTTGTTGCCTATTGATACCCACAAAGTGAATCTAGGCATTTCTACCATGTAATGGGAGAAAAATGGTTTCCTAATTGATATGTGTCTAAATAATACATGCGAGAACCTTTTCTTTGATATTGTTCACTAACCCTTTACAATAGAAAATGTTTACAAAAACTATCATGTACTTGCATGAGGACATTATATATTACAGAAATCCTGCACAGAAGTAGCTAGAAAGTCACTCAAAAAATAGTAACTGATAGCAAGTGGGATAATGCAGATGCTTTAATAAACCACTATCTTCTTTACTCAAGCAACATCTGGTTCATCTGCTCGACTGGGCATGTTTGGGAACAAACAATCTCCATTTAAACTCAAGTCTCTGGAAGAAGTTATATTTTTCAGTGGAGGAGATACACCCATTGGATCTACAATAACGTTATGCTCATTGGAATTTCCATTTCTCTTCAATTGGGATACTCTTTCCAAAATTGCATCTACCCTTTTACCAATTTGGGAAATCAATGGGTCTATTTATGGACCTCCAAGGTGTTGGTCACCTAAATGAGAACCTTGAGATGAATCAGGAACTTCTCTACAAAAGAGATCAATACCTTGAGAAGCTCTCCACTTGTTAGTTGAATTAAAACCTTGGACCATAGATGGTTCCCTTTGTTGTAAAATGAGGAGTGAGACTACATTGCCAAAGGAGGCAATGAATATAAATTTGAGGGATAATGCCCAACATGAGTAACTTGGTTTCCCAAGTCCTATAAATGCAAGACCATTCATGAATAGGAATTTCTAATAGATATATTTGTGGTGATAGAATGAAGTGCATGACTAAATTATTTTCCTACTAAACCAATTTGAGGCTTGACTTCAGATAATGCAGATGCTTTAATAAACCACTATCTTCTTTACTCAAGCAACATCTAGTTCATCTGCTCGACTGGGCATGTTTGGGAATAGATAGTCTTCATTTAAACTCTAGTCTTTGGAAGTAGTTATATTTGTCAGTGGAGGAGATACACCCATTGGATCTGCAATAACTTTATGCTCACTAGAATTTCCATTTCTCTTCAATTGGGATACTCTTTCCAAAATTGCATATACCCTTTTACCAATTTGGGAAATCAATGGGTCTATTTGTGGACCTCCAAGGTGTTGGTCACCTAAATGAGAACCTTGAGATGAATCAAGAACTTCTCTACGAAAGAGATCAGTACCTTGAGAAGCTCTCCACTTGTCAATTGAATTAAAACCTTGGACCATAGATGGCTGCCCTTTGTTGTAAAATGAGGAGTGAGACTACCTTGCCAAAGGTGGCAATGAACTTATATTTTAGGGATAATTCCCAACATGAGTAACCTAGTTTCCCAAGTCTCGTAAATGCAAGGTCATTGATGAATAGGAATTTCTAATAGAAATATTTGTGGTGCTAGAATGAAGTGCATGACCAAATTATTTTCCCACTAAACCAATTTGAGGCTTCATTTCACATTGCTCTGTGGATAATTCCACAACACTTGTTACTTGAGCTACTAGCAGATGGTGAGTACTCATCATCATCATCTGACATAGGCTCACACATGCATATCTTACTTCTTTCCTTTGTCATTTTCCTCTTCCTAGCTCTTCCTCCTTATCTGTAACTTCTATCATGGGTCCAAGAAGCTCTTCCCATTCTTTCCCATTAACTATGGACTTTGTCTCTTCATCCTGAGTAATTGGCATACCTTGGATGGCATCAAGATAACCATTTTCTTCTAAAATGTCCTTTTCTCTCACATTAATCTCTCTATTAAGAATATTTTCTATATCTTCCTCTGTATATTGAATAGATGTAGCTACAATCCCATGTTCATCAATAATATTCCTTGCATCGTTAAGTAATATATCATGCAATTCCTTAATAGTTTCTATCATGGGTCCAAGAATCTCTTAACACTCTTTCCCATTAATTTATACAAATATTTTTGTTCGTAATAGTATTTTATGCATATATTATGATATTGATCTTATTTGATGCACTTTCACTATTTGATCCATTATTCCCTTTCATTTCACGTGCTTTTCTCATTTTGCCAGTCATAGACCAGGATTTGACAGTGGGTATGACCTTGGTACTGGTGGCGTTCATGATAAATTTTACCTTTTAGGTATTAATTTTTTGTCATTTTTCCTATATGATGCTTTTGTATATGAATTGTGGATATTCCCTGGGAAAATTTTCATTTTTTTCCTGTAGGATGCCTTTGTATACAAATTTTGGAGAATATCTATTAAACAGTAGGTAAGGATGGCTAAGCTGAGTGCAGTGGAGAGGGAGAGAACTAAATTGAGAGATCAGAGGTAGAGAGTGATAATGACAAAAATATTTTAGGCCTTGCAAAAATATGGAAATTATAATCTTCCTCCCAGAGAAAACATTAATGAAGTAATGCATGAAAATAATATGACTTCCTAGGGGTCCTAGTATGCCTTATCATGTGTTAGGACCCCTAGGAAGTCCCCATGACCCCTATGGACACATTGGAACACTCAAGTGTGTCCTAAGGGGTCCTACGGCCCCTTTAGACACACTTGAGCATTCAAATGTGTCAAAAGGGGTCATGGGGACTTCCTAGGGTTCCTAATATGCCTTATCACATGTTAGGACTCTTAGGAAGTCTCTATGAGCATTTTTGACACAACAGAATGCTCAAGTGTGTCCTAAGGGTTCCTACAACACCTTTTGACAAACTTGAATGTTCAAATGTGTCAAAAGGGGTCATGAGGACTTCCTAGGGGTTCTAGTACACCTCATCACGTGTTAGGCCACCTAGGAAGTCCCTGTGATCCCTATGGACACATTGGAATGCTCAAGTGTGTCATAAGGGGTCCTACAACCCCTTTGGACACACTTGAGCATTTAAATGTGTCAAAAGGGGTCATGGGGACTTCCTAGGGGTCCTAGTATGCCTTATCATGCATTAAGATGCCTAGGAAGTCCCCGTGACCCCTGTGGACACATTGAAATGCTCAAGTGTGTCTGAAGGGGTCCTAACGGCCCCTTTGGACACACTTGAGTATTCAAATATGTCAAAAGTGGTCATGGGGACTTCCTAGGGGTCCTAATAGGCCTTATCACACATTAGCACCCCTAGGAAGTCCTCGCGACCCCTTTTGACACATTGGAATGGTCAAGTGTGTTCTAAGGGGTCCTATGACCCCTTCAGACACACTTGAGCATTCAAAGGTGTCAAAGGGGGTCATGACAACTTCTTGGGGGTCCTAGTATGTCTTATCATGTGTTAGGACCCCTAGGAAGTCTCTGTGACCACTGTGGACACATTGGAATGCTTAAGTGTGTCCTAAGGGGTCCTACGACCACTTTGGACACACTTGAGCATTCAAATGTGTCAAAAGGGGTCATGGGGGCTTCCTAGGGGTCTTAATAGGCCTTATTGCATGTTAGGACCCCTAGGAAGTCCCTGTGACTCCTTTTGACACATTGGAATGCTCAAGTGTGTCCTAAGGGATCTTACAACACCTTCAGACACACTTAAGCATTCAATTGTGTCAAAAGGAGTCACAAGGACTTCCTGGGGGTCGTAGTACACCTTATCACATGTTAGGACCCCTAGGAAGTCCTTGTGACCCCTATGGACATATTGGAACACTCAAGTGTGTCCTAAGGGGTCCTACAACCACTTCGGACACACTTAAGCATTCAAATGTGTCAAAAGGGGTCATGGGGACTTCCTAGGGGTCCTAATAGGCCTTCTCACATGTTAGAACCCCTAGGAAGTCCATGTGACCCCTTTTGACACATTGGAATGCTCAAGTGTGTCTTAAGGGGTCCTATGACACCTTTAGACACACTTGAGAGTTCAAATATGTCAAAGGGGTCATCAAGACTTCCTAGGGGTCCTAGTACACCTTATCACACGTTAGGACCCCTAGGAAGTCCCTGTGACCCCTATGGACACATTAGAATGCTCAAGTATGTCATAAGGGGTTCTACGATGCCTTCGGACACACTTGAGCTTTCAAATGTGTCAAAAGGGGTCATGAGGACTTCCTAGGGGTCATGGGGACTTCCTAGGGATCCTAGTACTAGTTTCTAGGATATATGATGACATCTACTTATTTAGTATAGTCAGACCACCAAAATTACAAGGGTCCTAGTACGCCTTATCAAATACATTATATATATATATATATATATATATATATATATATATATATATATATATATATATATATATATATATATATATATATATATATATATATATTTTATATATTATATACCCCATTTTATATGTAAAAGTTCAATTTTTTCATTTTCTCCCGCCCTTTCTTCATCTGCCTGGAAATATCGGGTACTCGATTTGGAATTGGGTACCCAATTTTTGACTGGTTATATTTGAACAAAATACTCCCTATGCCCACAGACCAGACCAGCATGGGATTTCAGACTTTTTCACAGGTTGCAGGAAAAAAAAAACATGATTTGGGGCCCATTTTTTTTTGTTTTGTCAACTTGCGGTCTCACCATGGGAAGTAGCAGTAGTCGAAAGGCTAAATGGAAGAGGAAGGTGATGAATGAAGAAATTCAAGAATATAGGGAAGGTGAGGTATGTTAAACATTAATCAAGGTGACCCTGTAAATGTAGCTATAAGTGAAGAGGATGTTGAATTTGAAAATAATATGGAAATTAATTTTGTGAATAGCAATGTATGGAGTGGAGATGAAAATGTAGAGATGGAGAATGAAAATGTAGACTTGGGGAATGAAAACGTAGATTTGGGGAATGATAATGAATGGAATGAAGATGAAAATGTATAGATGGAGATTGAAAATATAGACTTGGGGAATGAAAATGTTGCACAAGAACCACATGAATGTTACACATCTCCAATTTATATGAGAAATGAAGTCTCTTGCAATAAAGATAATCAATCTTCAAATTCAAGGCTTTCAAGACCACCTAAATGGTTAATTGAAATTGAGGAGAACATTATGAATAATTGGGAAGGAAAGAGGTCACATACAGCTGTTGCATTGTGGGCTTCAAGACTTTATGATCAAATTTTTGGAAACAAGACATTGGTTGAGCAATGTCAAATTTTTGTGTAGTTGTTACAGATGAAAAAGATGAGACCTGTGCTTGTGAAATTGAAGATTCGTGTGAAAAAGAAAATGGAGAGAAATGTGATTATTGTAAAGAATCTTTTCAATGCTCTCAATAGCATTGGGAAGACTAGAAGAGAAAAAAATAAGAGAGTTTCTTGGAGGGTTATTACAACCTACTTAGTAAGTCATCAGTTGAGAAAGGCTCATTTGATGAGACAAACTTGTGTTGACTTCAATATAGACCGTAAAACTTTAGGTAGAGCACTTGTAAGAAGAGAAATACGTGATGATCTGCTTCAAATATATACATGGGCTTATGGTGGGAGACTTCCACGTTTCGATAAGAAGCTAACAGATGTTGTCAAGGATGAAATTCAACAATTTTGGGATTCTAACTCAAGAGTGTCACCAAATGTGAAGGATGTCTTGAAGTTGAGAGTTAGCAATCGAGACCTCACTCCACATCCTAAACATTATGTAGAGGTAATTCAAACAATGTTGTATAAAAAAATTTGTGAGACACATCCAACATTGAAAATATCACAAAGGTCTTTTGAATCCGTGAAGCCATTTTATTGTGTACCCCTTAAGATTCGGAATACATGTTGCAAATACCATGTTGAGTTTTCAATGCATCATGAATTATTACAGTCCATTAATTCTACTTTGCATACTAATGAAATGCTAGAGGATTGTGGTGCAAGTGGTCTTCCCAAATCATCAAGAGACTTGCTAGATCAATTTTTACAATTTTTATGTCATAGAGATGATGGTTGTTTATTTTATTAAAAAAATTGCTTAAATGCCAAGTGCTCAGAATGTGGTGGCTTGTCCAAGTTTAGAACATGTTTTCATGAGGATTTGGAACACAATTTTGGAAAGACACTCATCCAAAAAAAGGTATATGAAACAGTGAAATATACATTGAAGAGTGGAGGTGAAGGCTCTAGATGTGAGTTAGTTGCAAAAGAATACAATGTTGCTGATTTTATCTCAGATTTCAAGACATCTTTTTTACAAGTATGCAAGGCATAGTCACAGGTCTCAATGGTTGGATCAAAAATTTGGGACATGTAAGGAAACTTTCCCCATTGGAACTATTATATTCAATGTAGACTTTGTAGAGAACTATACATTGGAGCCCCAAAATGAGACTCAAGCTCAATATTACAATTCCATTCAGGTTGCTATTTTTCTACACATCACATATAGACATTCCCTTGATAGCACAAAAGATGAGAGAAAGATAATTGGAGAGTACCATTTTTATATGAGCAATGAAAGGTCTCACTCTCATGAGTTTGTTGAACATTGTTTCTAGAACTATTTTGACTTCTTGCAGGAAAATGGTATTGCAATGCATAGACATCTCATTTGGTCGGATAATTGCACCAGTCAATTTAAGAATGCCAAAATGTTTTATTGGTTGTGTAGAATGCATGTGGAGAGAGGTGTTCCTCATATTTGGGGATTTTTTTAGTCAGGGCATGGGAAAGGGGAGCATGACGGAGTAGGTGGGTGTGTGAAGAGAGCTCTAGTTAAGGAGCAATTGAGGATTTTAGGTGTTGTACTTCTTGATGCTCATTCTATTATTGATTGGTGTACTTTAGCATTGTCACAGGGGGGGCTCTTGACTCTATAGTGCATATATTCTTTTGGTTGGTTGAGCAAGGAACTATAGGAGATAGATTAGATTATCAAATAGTGAAAGACTCTTCAAAAATGCATTCACTCTAAAGCTCCAATAGTAGTACATGGACCATTTGGACATGAGAGTTGGCTTGTTTTTGCCCCATGTGTTTTTAGTATGATTGGGATCATTGCGAGTCAAGTGAGTGGGTGGATACATGGGTTCCATAGTATCTAACTCCTTTATCTTTGACACTCTCTATAAGAAATGATGACATGGACACTTTAGTTGAGTATGACCATCTTTCAGATCTTCTGAAGCTAGGAGATGTTTTTGCATTGGTTGCACCGTAGGGGAATGATGAGAGGTCAGATTTTTGGTTAGCACATTGTGTATGAGGTAAACAGAAGCTTGTACAACCGATGATAGATGGTGATGGGTTCACATATCCTACTAGTTCAGTTGTTATTGTGGGAACATGGCTGCGAACATACATGATTAGAAAGAATGGAATTCCCATATTTGAAGACTATGAGAAGCACAAAACTATTCTCATGTATGCACACCTTGTTATACCAACAAATGTCCAGTTTTCAAAGCATCAAGGAAGACCAAATACAAAAGAACTTTGGACTATTAGTACTACTGATCATGAAGCACTATTGGAGACCCTAAAGCAAAGAGATGACCCTTCAAGAACACTTGACTAGGTAATAAGTTAACTTAGTGCATTGTTTTCTAAGTTTGTTAAGCTTAATTTCAATACATTAATTTCACCTTTCTTAGATTGTATTTTGAGTTAATAAACTTGATTTTGTATGTGGATTGTAATTTGTGCAGGAGCACCTATGAAGATGCCTATGGTCACCATGGATCCAATCAAAGATAGAAGGACAAAATGATCCTTAATGGTTAATTGAGATCTTTTGAAGCCTATAATGGAAATTTATAACAATCAATTTGATTTAAAAGTTAAATGTCCTAGAAGTCTTGATAAGGACTTATGACCAAAATCATGTATGGGTGGCCAATAGTGCCAAGAAGGGATCTTATATGTCATTTACTTATGTCATTTGCATGGTTTGAATCCTTACATGTTTGATTGTTGTTTCTAATGCTTTAAGGATATTATTTTTTATCATTTCAAACAATTTATAGAAGTTAAACCTCAAAAATTATAAGCTTCACAGTTCAAATTTCACAAGCTTAATCATGATTAGTTTCATAGTTCAAATTTCAAACATACCACTAACAGTCATTGCAACGGAACTAGGTCAAGAAAAGAAGTGTGCATGCTTTCCCATTTGGTTCTTCTCTTGTTTCAAAATGAAAACCTAATTGTTTCCACTTTAGATAAGGACATGTTCCCAAGGAATACTTACTCAATCTATAAAATACAACTACTTGTAGGCTGCCCAGTGTACCATAATGCATTGTGTGTTTTATGATTTGCAAGTAAGGTGCTTTATGAGTTTGCACGGGAGAGTAAAAGGGTTAAATTTTTCATCACTGAAAATGGTTTGGAATATAAGTTGGTGGTTCACTTTCATGACATTGTAAATGCCAGTGACAACCCCGTTCTACCAACGGAGCCACTGGAATGGGGTTGTATGCCAAAACTTGCAGTGAGGGTCAGTTGAAAGTGGCTCAGCAGCGTATCTTTCAAAATATCCAACATTGCATTGAACCATCTACTCCATTAGCTCTGGAAAGCCGAGTAAACACCAGTATCAACCCCATTCTTCCCATAGAGTCACCAGAATGCTTGTGACCACGCTCGAACCAAGTGACCCCAAGGTGCACTAAGCATGATTGGGCAGCAATCTTCTATAGCTCATATCTCAGACCTCATGAGAGGTATCAATAGACTGTTATAGGCTAAAAGATTATGTTTCTAAGGTCTACAATAACCTCTCTTAGTTTTTGGTGATTCAACTTCATTTGCATTTGACAAGATGATCTCAATCGATGCCAAAACTTGTAGTGAGGGTCAGTTGAAAGTGGCTCAGCAGCATATCTTTCAAACCATATAGCATTGCATGAAACCATCTACTCAATCAACTCTAGTTGGCTAGGTAAATGCCAGTGATAACCCCATTCCACCCATGGAGTCACTGGAATGCTCGTGACCATGCTCGAACCAAGTGACCCCAAGGTGCACTAAGCATGATTGGGCAACGATCTTCTGGGGCTTGTATCTTGGACCTCGTGAGAGGTATCAAAAAACCATTAGGGGCTACAAGATCTTGTTTCTAAGGTCTACAATAACCTCTCTCAATTTTGGGTATTTCGACTTCATTTGCATTTGGCAAGATGATCTCAGTCGATGCCAAAACTTGCAGTGAGGGTCAGTTGAAAGCGGCTCAGTAAAGTATCTTTCAAACCATCCAACATTGAATTGAACCATTTTCTCCATCAACTCCATTTGGCCAAGTAAATGCTAGTGACAACCCAGTTCCACCCACAGAGTCATCGGAATGCTCACGACCATGCTCAACCCAAGTCACCCCAAGGTGCACTAAGCATGATTGGGCAGCAATCTTTCAGGGCTCGTATCTCAGACCTCATGAGAGGAATTGAAAAAATTTCAAGGCCTATGGGATCATATTTTTGAGGTCTACAATAACCTCTCTCAATTTTGGGTGATTCAACTTCATTTGCATTTGGCAAGATGATCTCAATCGATGCCAAAACTTGCAGTGACGGTCAGTTGAAAGCAGCTTAGCAATGTATCTTTCAAATTGCCTGACATTGCATCAAACCGTCTACTCCATCAGCTCCAGTTGGCTAGGTAAACACTAGTGACAACCCCATTCCACCCACAAAGTCACCGAAACACTTGCGACCACACTCAAACCAAGTGACCCCAAGGCACACTAAGCACGATTGGGCAGCGATCTTTCAGGGCTCATATCTCATACCTCATGAGAGGTATCAAAAAACCTTCAAGGGATATGAGATCATGTTTTTGATATCTACAATAACCTCTCTCAAATTTTGGGTGATTTGACTTTGTTTGCATTTGGCAAGACAATCTCAGTCGATGTCAAAACTTGTAGTGAGGGTTAGTTGAAAGCGGCTCAACAGCGTATCTTTCAAACCATCCAACATTGCATTGAATCACCTACTCCATCAGCTCTGATTGGCTGGGTAAATTTTAGTGACAATCCCATTCTACCCACAGAGTCACCAGAATGCTTGCGACCACGATCGACCCAAGTGAGCCCAAGATGCACTAAGCACAATTGGGAAAACATCTTCTAGGGCTCATATCTTGGACCTCATGAGAGGTATAGACAAACTGTTAGGTGCTACAGGATCATGCTTTTGAGGGCCACAATAACCTCTCTTGGTTTTGGGTGATTCAACTTCATTTTCATTTGGCAAGATGATCTTAGTCGATGCCAAAACTTGCATTAAAGGTCCGTTGAAAGTGGCTCAGCAGTGTATCTTTCAAACTATCTAACATTGCATCAAACCATGTACTCCATCAGCTCTTATTGGTTGGGTAAATGCTAGTGACAACCTTGTTCTACCTACGGAGTCACCAGAATGCTCGTGACCACGCTCGACCCAAGTGACCCCAAGGTGCACTAAGCACGATTGGCCAGCAATCTTCTAGGGCTTGTATCTCATACCTCATGAGAGGTATTGACAAACTATTAGGGGCTACAAGATCATGTTTCCAAGGTCTACAATAACCTATCTCATTTTTGGGTGATTCAACTTTGTTTGCATTTGGAAAGATGATCTCAGTTGTTGTCAAAACTTGCAATGAGAGTCAATTGAAAATGGCTCAGCAGCGTATCTTTCAAACTGTCTAACATTGCATTGAACCATCTACTCCATCAGCTCTAGACTACTGGGTAAATGCCAGTGACAACCCCATTCCACTCATGGAGTCACCAGAATGCTCGTAACCACGCTTGACCCAAGTGACCCCAAGGTGCACTAAGCACGATTGGGCAACAATCTTCTGGGGCTCATATCTTAGACCTTGTGAGAGGTATCAAAAAACCATTAGGGGCTACAAGATTTTATTTTTGAGGTCTACAATAACCTCTCTCAGTTTTGGGTGATTCGACTTCATTTGCATTTGGCAAGACGATCTCAATCGATGCCAAAACTTGTAGTGAGGGTTAGTTGAAAGTGGCTCAGTAGCATATCTTTCAAACCGTCTGACATTGCATCAAACCATTTGCTCCATCAGCTCTATTGGCCAATTAAATGCTAGTGATAACCCTATTCCACCCACGGAGTCACCGGAATGCTCGCGACCATGCTTGACCCAAGTGACCCCAAGGTGCACTAAGCACGATTGGGCAGCAATCTTTCGGGGCTTGTCTCTCAAACCTCATGAGAGGTGTTGACAAAATGTTAGGGGCTATGAGATCTTGTTTCTGAGGTCTACAATAACCTCTCTCAGTTTTGGGTGATTTGACTTCATTTATATTTGGCAAGATGATCTCAGTCGATGCCAAAACTTGCAGTGAGGGTTAGTTGAAAGCGGCTTAGTAGCATATATTTCAAACCATCCAACATTGCATTGAACCATCTACTCCGTCTACTCCATCAACTCTAGTTGGTTGGGTAAACACCAGTGACAACTCCATTCCACCCATGGATTCACCAGAATGCTCACGATCACGCTCGACCCAAGTGACCCCAAGGTGCACTAAGCACGATTGGGTAGCGATCTTCTAGGGCTCATATCTCAGACCTCATGAGAGGAATTGAAAAATAGTCAAGGCCTACAAGATCATGTTTTTGAGGTCTACAATAACCTCTCTCAGTTTTGGCTGATTTGACTTCGTTTGAATTTTCCAAGATGATCTTAGTCGATGTCAAAACTCGTAGTGAGGGTCAGTTGAAAGCGGCTCAGCAGCATATCTTTCAAACCATTTGACATTGCATCAAACTATCTACTCCATCAGCTTTGGTTGGCCTAGAAAACACTAGTGACAATCTCATTCCACCCATGGAGTCATCAGAATGCTCGTGATCACACTCAAACTAAGTGACCCCGAGGTGCACTAAGCACGATTGGGCAGCAATCTTCTAGAGCTCATATCTTAGACCTCGTGAGAGATATTGACAAACCTTCAAGGGCTACAAGATCATGTTTATGATATCTACAATAACCTCTCTCAGTTTTGGGTGATATGACTTTGTTTGCATTTGGTAAGATGATCTCGGTCAATGTCAAAACTTGCAGTGAGGGTCAGTTAAAAGCGACTCAACAGCGTATCTTTCAAACCGTCCAACATTACATCGAATCATCTACTCCATGAGCTTTAGTTGGCCAGGTAAACACCAATGACAACCCCATTCCACCCATGGAGTCACCAAAATGCTTGCGACCATGCTCGACCCAAGTGAGCCCAAGATGCACTAAGCACAATAGGGCAGAAATCTTCCAGGGCTCATATCTCGGACCTTGTGAGAGGTATCGATAAACCATCAGGTCCTATAGGATCATGTTTTTGACATCTACAATAACCATCTCAATTTTGGGTGATTCGACTTCATTTTCATTTTGCAAGATGATCTTGGTCGATGCCAAAACTTGTAGTGAGGGTCCATTGAAAGCAGCTTAATAGTGTATGTTTCAAACTGTCTGACATTGCATCAAATCATGTGCTCCATCAGTTCTGATTGGCTGGGTAAATACTAGTGATAACCTTGTTCTTCCCACGGAGTCACTGAAATTCTCGTGACCATGCTCAACCCAAGTGACCCCAAGGTGCACTAAGCACGATTAGCCAGCAATCTTCCAGGGCTCATATCTTAGACCTCATGAGAGGTATTGAAAAACTGTCAAGGGCTAGGTGATCATATTTCCAAGGTCCACAATAACCTATGTTAGTTTTGGGTGATTCAACTTCATTTGCATTTGGCAAGATGATCTCAGTTACCTCCAAAACTTGCAGTGAGGATTAGTTAAAAATGGCTCTGCAACATATCTTTCAAATTGTCTAACACTACATTGAACCGTCTTCTCCATCAGCTCTAGTTGGTTGGGTAAATGCCAGTGACAACCCCATTCTACCCATGGAGTCACCAGAATGCTCATGACCACGCTTGACCCAAGTGACCCTAAGGTGCACTAAGCACGATTGGGCAACAATCTTTCGGGGCTCGTATCTCAGACCTCGTGAGAGGTATTAACAAACCATCAGGTGCTACAAGATTTTTTTTCAAGGTCTACAATAACCTCTCTCAGTTTTGAGTGATTTGACTTCGTTTGCATTTGGAAAGAAAATTTTAGTCGATGCCAAAACTTGTAATGAGGGTTAGTTGAAAGTGGCTCAGCAGCATATCTTTCAAACCATCTACTCCATCAGCTCTAGTTGGCTGGGTAAACACTAGTGACAATGCCATTCCACCCATGGAGTCATCGGAATGCTCGCGACTATGCTCGACCCAAGTGACCCCAAGGTGCACTAAGCATGATTGGGCAGCGATCTTCCAGGGTTCATATCTTGGACCTCATGAGAGGTATCAAAAAATTGTGAGGGGCTACCAGATCATGTTTCTGAGGTCTACAATAACCTCTCTTGGTTTTGGGTGATTCAACTTCATTTGCATTTGGCAAGATGATCTTAGTCGATGCCAAAACTTGCAGTGAGGGTCAGTTGAAAGTGACTCAGCAGTGTATCTTTCAAACCATCCAACATTGCATCAAACTATCTACTCCATTGGCTCTGGTTGGCCGAGGAAATGCTAGTGACAACCCAATTCTACCCACAGAGTCACCGGAACACTCGCGACCACGCTCGACACAAGTGACCCCAAGGTTCACTAAGCACAATTAGGCAGCAATCTTCTGTGGCTCATATCTCAGACCTCATGATAGGTATTGACAAACCATTAGGGGCTATGGGATCATGTTTTGAAGGTCTACAATAACCTCTCTCAGTTTTGGGTGATTCGACTTCGTTTGCATTTGGCAAGATGATCTCAGTCGATGCCAAAACTTGTAGTGAAGGTTAATTGAAAGTGGCTCAGCTGTGTATCTTTCAAACCATCTTACATTGCATCAAACCATCTACTCCAACTCCAGTTGGCTAGGTAAATGCTAGTGACAACTCCATTCCACCCACGGAGTCACCAGAATGCTCGCGACCATGCTTGACCCAAGTGACCCCAAGGTGAACTAAGCACAATTGGGTAGCGATCTTCTAGGGCTCATATCTCAGACCTCGTGAGAGGTATCGATAAATTGTTAGGGGCTATGAGATATTTTTTCTGAGGTCTACGATAACCTCTCTTGGTTTTGGGCGATTCGACTTCATTTGCATTTGGCAAGATGATCTCAGTCGATGCCAAAACATGTAGTGAGGATCAGTTGAAAGTAGCTCAGGAGTGTATGTTTCAAACCATCTAACATTGCATTGAACCATCTACTCCATCAGCTCTGGTTAGCTCGGTAAACGCTAGTGAAAATCCCATTCTACCTACAGAGTCACTAGAACACTCACGACCACGCTCGACCCAAGTGACCTAACAACACAAGTGCTACATTTCTCTATGCATTTAGTAAACCCCAATATGATGACTTATATACATAGTGAGTATATACATAGTATTGAAACAATGTAGTACTAAGTGGCCCAAGTGAGTATATATAATGATATCAAACATAAGAACATAGAAAATCTATAGAAGTTAAACCTCAAATATAATAAGCTCCATGAATAGGGTATTCCAGAGTAAAGAAAAACAAATGTAACTTCAACAAGATATAATTTAAATCATAATGATAATCATCGTCAAGATATAACTTCACCATAAAATTCCATAAACATGAATAATAAATATGTATACAAAAGATGACACAAATATAGCATAAAAATGAACATGTTCTATATATAGAAACTATCAAATGTATCAAAAGTATCTCCATATACAAATATGGCACATGTCATTTCAAAATGTCTACAAAATCAATGTTTCAAGGTGTATAATGTGGCATATATGCCATCTCAAAATGTGCCAGGTGGCATCTCTAAATGACCACAAAACTAAAACTACATCCTATGTCGTAGGGGGATCATCAAAATGTAGCCTCTTTGAAGAAGTGTTAGGCTTTGATTGATATTGCATCAAAAATGAATTCAAACCCAAGTTAGATTGCTTACGTTATATGATTTGTACATATATATATATATATATATATATATATATATATATATATATATATATATATATATATATATATATATATATATATATATATATATATATATATATATATATATATATATATATATATATATATATATATATAATTCATAATTCAAACACTAATTTAATTAAAATTATAACTGAATACAAATATCTATACCTGGCCTCTTGGTCATCTACAATGATTAGGTGTCCTAGCATAAGTCCCTGGTATCAAAGGGACCATGCCAACAATACCAAATCTGACCTATAAATATATATTTGAAATAATGAGATTAGTAGAGTGGTGCAACATAGAGTAATAAATCTACAAAATAGGACATGATTTGACCTAAAATTAAAACTTACATCCGGTGATCCCTCCTCTAGAATAGTGGGCTGGGTCAACAAAGTTATGAAAGATTCTCATGGGCCCTCCCTCACACTAGGAGTAACCTATGAGAGTAAAACTATTTTCAATTATATATAAATGTACTTCATCATAAAAACCCTAGTTACAAAATACAAATAACAATATGTAAAATTCTACGTACAATCAGACTATCACTCCAAATCGAGATGTCTATCAGCCTAGGCTCCCGAAATCATGTCAAAAATCATCGATAGCCACACCCTATACAATAAATTCAAGTAAAATATTTATTACTACACACAAGTGGCATACATATGCATGGATAATTAATCTTAAACAATTAATTACCTTTCCTTTGTCAACACCTGATGAAGGAACCCCCTCGTGCCCCCCACTGACATCAGTTGTAGCTTGCAAGAGTACAATAAGATGAAAATATATTAGTAAATGTATGAATTTTATTGCTCTAATGGATAGAGATTTAAGAATGTACACCAAATGATATAAAAAAAACTAATGGGTACATAATTTATAATATACCTTATAGGCATCAAGGCCAAATGAAATGGCCGAAGCTGTGGACTCATCCACCTATCTCAACTCCTCCTTTGTCATCAAATGAACGTAAATGGAAAAAAAAAATATACATAAGTGCATGCAATCATTAAAACTAATCTAAATAAATAAATTAAATAACTCATAAGGAAAATTTATTTATAATGTTTACTCTTACCATATCAATAGGAGTCCATGGCTCTGCATACACCTCCTTAGCACTCTCATGAGATGTAGATGCTCCATGAGGTGTTGCAGCCTCTGCAACTACATCTACATCTTCCTCATCAATAACATACTGATATGTATCAGCATCATTGAGGGGTCTGAGGCACATATTCTTGCATATAATGAAAATATGGGGCTCGCATACATGTGAACTCCGACGAGATGTCGATGCGTCAACATCATCCACACCAGGAGGCAACACTGACCTGGTCTGCGTGATCAACTGACCACTCAGGAAATGAATGGCCCTAATAGTCTGTGAGGCAGCCTCTATAATGATATCGGGATGCTCCACTCGAGGAGGGGGTGAGACATCAGTGGGGGGGACAAAGCTAGTGGCCTTTTTGCACTGAGGAAATGGCCTAGTCTGAGGAGCTCCTCTACCTATGCCCATGTTGGGCCTCATACTCTAATAATTAACATTGTGACCAAGCACAAACTCAGCATATAATTTTTTTATGAAATAGAAAGGGAGCTCCAAATTTCTATGGGGTGGTTTATCAAAAACCATCCACCAGTGATCCCAAAAGTGTGTGTGCATTGCTTCATTTGTGCACCATTTTATTGATAATTTGGGCTTTTGGGGGTCAATTGGTATTCCGGTTTTAGGATTCACAAGAAGAGAGGCTATATCTTCCTTACTTATATTAAGAGCTGCAATCCCATCATGGTCAAGCCTGTCATCAAATTGGGCATGCATATCATCACGCCACTTAAGAGTAGCATTATGTTGCTACGTGAGTGTGTCAATATTTTAAACAATAATATTTAATGTGGCAAGCATGGGACCTAATGTAGGTATATTCTGATATGTGTTTTGGAAACCCCATATTGTGTTCAAATTATCTTGTATCAAATCTTGTAAAGATGGAGAGTTTTGAAACGGGGTATTGTTTTGGGGATCGTTATTTGGTGTGGGAGGGTTATTTTCTTCATTGTTGTCATCCATTCCTAATTAAATAATAAACAAATCTAAATTTCAATTTGATTTCATATATTATTACAAAAATAAATACAAAACCCTATTTCAACCAAAAAAACTACATTTAGCATCAAAATGAAATAAAACAATCAAAATCTACAAAGAATGTACTTACCATATAGTGCGGACATCGAATTTGTTATTGCAAAAATCAAATACCCTAAAATATCATGTATATGATATTTCAAGCCATTTTCCAAACCCAAAACGTGAGGAGAAATGAGGAAAATGGCTCACGGGTTTTGATTTATGCCATAGGTTTCAAGTACCCGATACGATATCAGGTACCCGATTAGTCATGTGCTTTGGTGTCAGCTTTGCCTAGGTGTACTGACACCCAAGCCTACTCAAAAGTCAACAAGTATTTTCATGCACTTTTAGACGAGTGAAAAGTGAATATTTTTCACATCACCACTTTTTGGCCCCTCATGATCTTGCACATACCCTCATTAAACATGATCTTGACTTTGAGTCTCTTTCGTATCAAATGAAAAGAAGTGTAGGCTATGATGGCTTATACCATGTAATTAATGGAAAGGTAATTTTGAGTACATCTAATTATAACTTAGAAGAATGAGTCCAACTATGCATATGTTTCTAATTTTTTTAAATTTTTTTATTAACATTTAGAGGGAAATATGCATGATATCCATTAGTACTTCATCTATTGTTATTTATGGAATGTGATGTGCTAGCTCTTATGTGAAAAATATGTGTTTTATATGGGAAAAGAGGTCTCTTTTTTATATAATTAATTTTTGAATTGAGTACATGATGCAAGAGCTTTTAGTGGCTTTTTAAGATTTTAATACCTTTTTTATTTTTTTAGAAATTTATTTATTTAATAACTTTGAAATATTGTTTCCAATTTCAAGTGTTAGTTGGTAGTTCAACTTATCTATGTTTTAAGAGCTTTATATTGAAATTAATCTTTTTTACGAGTCATTTTAAAAATTACCAAAAATGATAAAATATTATTTGTGTAAAAAATGTCAAGAAAGGGTAATTTTTAGATTTTTTAGTTTTGAAGAGTTTTTTTAAATTTCAGGATCTCTTGATCATTGTAGAAGAAGATTTAGTGAATGGAAATAAAGAATTTTTAAATCTATTATGAGTTGTGGCTATTCTTATTCTGTAACAATTGAATTAGCTTGAATTTCTATGAGTGTGTTGCATCATTTGATATCATAACCCATAAGGTCTAGGAAAGAGAGTTTGGTGTTTATGTGTTTGTGTTAGTGCAGGTTGAAAAGAGAAAATGGTTGCCAAAACTCTAGGTAGACAAGAGAAAAGACCTATGTGAGGTAAAGGCAAACTAGAAGCAAGATTAACTAGACTTTCTTGAAGATGGATTTGCAGAGTGATGATTCATCAAAAAAGACACAAGAAAATAAAAGAGAAGATAAAAAGAGGAAGAGGAAAGATGAAAAGATGAGGAAAGTACAAATTAAGAGAAAGATTAAAGAAATAAAGTAACAATTGGAATGAATAGGAAAGATAATAGAACTAGAGATGCAAAATTTGCATCTACCAATTAAGAAGAGGATCACATGGCATATTAGAAAAATTATTCAAAAGAGGAAAAGGAAAGAAAGGTAAAAAAATAATAGAGGAAGAAGCACAAAATAAAATAGTGAGTATACTTATGACTATTTCGACATCAAGCATTGAAGAAGACAAGGTAAACTTAGTTGAGGATGATTCCTTCCATCATTTTTAAGTATTTGAATATTATGTTCAAACTAAGAAAGTGGAAATGCCTGTTGATAATAATGTTGCTAACGAAGATGTTGTAGATTTATTTCTTAATGAGGTATATGCTGATTTACAAGGGTATTATACAAATTTTGGTAATGAAGAATATGTTTCTATATTATATGATGATGCTATTAAGGTATATGCACATGAGATAGAAATTTGGAGCCTAAAAGCTGAGAGGGTGTTGAATAAGAGATGGGTTAAGAAAACAAAGAGGAAGGACACGGCAACAACTGTAAAGATGGATAAATAGCCAAAGAATTGAAAGACCAAGAAGGAGGATACATTCAAACTTCAATTTTCATTTCTCAAGGTCAATGCAATAGATATCGCATGTAATGAGAAGGATTAGATTCAAAAAAAGAAGCATACATTCAAAAATAAATTGCAGGAGCTATGTTCTTGTCAACCAGAGGAGAATGATACAAGAGCTTTTAGTGGGTTTTTAAGATTTTAGTGCTTTTTTGAATTTCTTAGAAACTTGTTTATTTAATAACTTAAAAATATAGTTTCCAATTTTGAAGGTTAGTTGGAAATTCATCTTATCTTAGATTAAGGAATCTCCACATAAAATTAAGCTTTTTATAAGTTGTTTAAAAAATGACCAAAAAGGCAAAAAATAGTTTTTTGTACAAAACTGGGAAAAAAGGTAATTTTTAGATTTTTAAGTTTTTGGAGAGTTTCTCTTTTATTTAAGGATCTCTTTATCATTTTAGAAGAATATTTGGTGAATGGAAATAAATAATTTTAAAATATATCATGAGTCTTGGATGTTCTTATTCTAGAATAATTGAATTAGCTTGAATGTGTATGAGTGTGCACATCAATTGAGTAGTAATTTGTAGCATACTTCATATGTGATTAATTCATGCATTCTTGATTGAAAACACCATTTTAGTTAGGATTGGCTTTTGTAGTTTTCAAGGGAGAGTGGCCTTTAATAGGGGTCAAGGCTATAACTGGGTAACCCATTGATGGATTCTATAACCAAGAGAAAGCTTAAAAAATGAATGGGGTACTAATATTAATTGAGATAAATTTATGTCTCACATGTATGCCTCTTATGCTTGTTCACGTAGAGGGTAGGAGTGGGATAAGATGCGTATAGTGCAATACATGGCCATACACTCTTGTAACCAAGAGAGGATGATATGGTCTCAAATGAGTTCCTCCTTGGGGGTCGGAGCCTTGAGTGGCCATACCTAGGTAACCCAAGGGGAGAACTATGTGATGAAACTCTTCCTTTGTAAACTCTAGAGTCTAGTCCTAATATTTTGGAAAGTAATTGTATAGTTGTCGTATGCTAGTTTATCTATTTCTTATTGATGTTTTCTTAGCCCTTGTATGGTTTTGTGGTTATTGCATGCATTTCTTGAGACAATTACTTGTGCTTTGGAAGGATGCGGTTACAACTTCTGCATACCTTCTTGATGATTTATATTGTACTTTAACTATATTCAAAATGAGATTGTATCAATTTAATCACTATGTTAAATTTATAAGCTTGATCGTACTCTATGTAAGACCATATACTAGAATGGAATAATTTGTAATTGAATGTATAGTTTTAGTTGTTAGTCATTTTATTTGGCTTGGAAATTCATTGGTGTATCCTGACTAATTGACTTCATGATGATTTTTAACTTAAGTAATGACGTTAAGACACCCATGAGGACTTAGGGATTATTAATTGGCTTCTTCAATTATGACTCAATAGGAATAACCAAATGTATTAATAAATCTTCATTCATGTTCCCTACATGCTATTTGTGCACAATGAGTTTAGTAATGCAAATCCTGTTCATGGAATTGTGTAAGTGTTGATAAAAAATAATATTTACTTCCTTGTATGGTTAATTTTTATGTTCTCTCAGGTCTCTTAGCGGGGATGCTACAAGAGGCGCAAGGAGGGTTGAACAATTTATGATCTCGGACTTTATGTTTGTGAAAAATTATTATTTTAATATTATTGAGCCTATGTGATGTTCTTGGAGTAGTTGTGGTGTTTTTATGATAATATTTTATAATTATTTGATATTTGGAGATTTTATATTCAGTCTTGTTGTATGATGTCGCAATTAAGGAATATGGAGATTTCATATTTCCAATTTGATGAAATCAATCCAAAAAAGGATATATGCATGAGTTCTAATATTTTTGTATATGTTTATGAAATAGAACTAAAAAGTCTTACATTATGAATTCCCTCTTGAGTTTAGTAATGCAAATCATGTTCATGGAATTGTGTAAGTGTTGATAAAAAAAATATTTACTTTCTTGTATGGTTAATTTTTATGTTCTCTCAATTCTCTTAGTGGGGATGCTACAAGAGGCACAATTAGGGTTGTTATAATTTATGATCTTGATCTTTATGTTTGTGAAAAATTATTATTTTAATATCATTGAGCCTATGTGATGTTCTTGGAGCAGTTGTGGTGTTTTCATGATAATATTTTATGATTAT
Organism: Chamaecyparis obtusa; assembly: GCA_027943335.1. Lineage (NCBI taxonomy): Eukaryota > Viridiplantae > Streptophyta > Pinopsida > Cupressales > Cupressaceae > Chamaecyparis > Chamaecyparis obtusa. The sequence goes on along the minus strand of BSBK01011948.1, from coordinate 121,025 downwards.
TTGATATTTGTAGATTTTATATTCAGTCTTTTTGTATGATGTCACAATTAAGGAATATGGAGATTTCATATTTCCAATTTGATGAAATCAATCCAAACAAGGATATATGCATGAGTTCTAATATTTTTGTATATGTTTATGAAATGGAACTGAAAAGTCTTACATTGTGAATTCCCTTATTTTGTGTATAGAATGACTTTATTGATATTCATATAGAGGTTGGATAAATGAGGATTGTTAGATTGCATTTGATATTTTATTCATCATCCTCCAAACTCTTCTTTTGTGGTTTCATTATTTTTTATGAGTTTATGAGATTTCTAAGGTGATTATTTGATTGATTATTCCCTTTTGGTTTTTAGTTTGGAGCATGGGGGTCGGTGCCTTAAAGGGGTGAGTATAGGGTAACTCATTTATAATTTTTAATCAAATGATAAATTAATAAAATAAAATGATACTATTATTTATCAAGATAATTTATTTTTTTTCCTAGCTTGGAAATCTATGGGGTGTTAATCTAGAAAATTAACTTCCTTGTCCTCATCAAAGGTTGTGAATTCCACATGATCTCCACCTGAGGCCAGGGTCTAAATAGAGTACTAGGGTAACTAAGGATAGAAAGGAACTATTTGATGGCACTATCTTGCATGTATATTAATATCTTAGAATCCTCCCTATTCAGCCTTTTGGTTTGCCTCTGGTATCCCTTGTGAATCATTTATGATATGCTTTGGGTTTTCTTGTGTTTTTCTTGTTTTGTATTTTAGCCTATTCATAGTATATTTGTGTGAGGTGGGGGTTGTTGGAATGACTGATCCTAACTTATGATGTGATCGTAAGTGATTTATGAATTTTACATGATATAGATTTGATCGCATGGTGATCAATTATTGATTTCATCGATGTCAAGTACTAACCTAGTGTTGCTAGTGTTTCTAAGCATAACATTGATGATCAAGTATTGTTATAAGTTTTAGTTATAGAGATTTGTATTGTAGACTCAAGGATGTATCATAATGTTAAATGCATGAATCCTACTATTGAGATTTATTGGTAAGAAATTTATGACTAGTTGAAGTATAACCCTGCTATTTCTGAGAATAGTTAGTGATGGGCGAGAGGTGATTTGATTGGTCTATCAAATCCTTGTTGTGTCTTGTAATGTGGTTATAGGATATGGTTTCTAAAAGTGATTGGATTATACAATTGCAATCACAAAAAAAATTAATGACTGGAGTGAACATTAGATGACCAGTGAGGAGATTTAGAACAGTTAATAGGATTGTAGTGTTTATGTTCTTGAGTGACAGTTGTTAAATCTTTGATCGATGATCAGTGAAGTTATTCCTATATATTTGGCTAAGTTAGTTATGATTTTTTGAAGTGTTTTAAATATTGGAGGTGATGATCTAGCATCATGTTATTCAATGCTAGCATGTGGAAAAGATTCTAGTTGAAGGTTGTGTGTGGTAGAACATGTTTGACCCATGGACACAAAACTCTATGTAAATCATGTTGTAATGGTCGATGTAGTCTTTGAAATTTATGGTGCACATTTAATTTTTTTGTTTGATGAGTTGGATTCAATTGCAAAGATTAAAAGTTTTAAACTATAATCCCTTTAGGGAAATCTTTTAAGGAAACGAAAAACTTAAAGGCTCAATGAACATTATATATTGAATAAATTTGAGATTTTTTAGTGTTGATCATGTGTTGGGCAAGTGCAGTGTGAAGTCTAAATTGTGATCAAGTTAGAGAAGATATACACATGTTAAGAAGTGTTTGTGTTCGTTATTGGATCTAATCAAGCAGAGGTAGTGCTATTCTATAGATCATTGGTCCTGTTGTTTCCTAATAGTTACAACAATCAAAATCCCTTAATTTGGTGGATTCTAGAAGGTCCCTATTGTAAATACTCTAACAAGGTGGCACATTATTTTATGTTTTAAGTCCTCTAATAAGGATATTCTTAGCAGGGTAAAAGTTCTAATAGGCCTAAAGGTAAATCCCTTAACTGAGTAGCACATAATTAACTTTTGTAAACTTCTAAGAGGGTTAAGCTCCTTACAAAGTGTACTTCAAAAAAGTACAACATTTAGTGGGTACTAATCCCCACCATGTTTCTTTCCTAATTTTGGTTTCCACAAGATAGAAATTTGTGTCATATGTTTTAGTTATTTTGTAGATTTTCTTATGATTGTGATTTTCATTTGCTTCTATTAAAGTGAACATTGTGAATGTTGTTATAAAGTTAGAATTGGTTGATAAAGATTTGAAAATTGATATATTACTAATTCACCCGTCCCCTTTTAGTAATCTGACCTTAGAATTAATAATTGGTATCATACATGAGTTCCTCTGTTGTGGTAAAGATTAACATCTCGAGGCAAAGATCTGAAGATGATGAGAAAGGAAGGTCCTAGATTCACAAGATAAAAATATTCAGTATGGTGTGGACCGATGAAACTATATATTAAAGGTATAGGTGATCAATATTGGGATCAATTGGTTACAAAATATACTATCCCTTCAAGATTTATAACTATAGATCAATTAAATATTAGACAAGAACATACTACTACTATGAAAGTAATTGCAAGTACACTTTCAGATGTAGAATTCATAGATGTCAAAGACTTGGATACTTCTCATCTGATGTTGGAGAAGTTGAAAATTTTCTATGGTGGAGATCCACATGTGCAGAAGAAAAAAGTTGACATCTTGAGAGGCAAGTACGATGAAATGAGAATGCAATAAAATGAGAACATAGAGAAATATCTAGTCAAAGAATCAAAGTTGTTACTGCTATCTGAGGTTTTGGTGGTAATATTCCCAAGGAGGATGTGGTAAGAAAAGTGTTAAGAACTCTTTTATATCAGTATGCTATTAGATTCTCAGCCATTCAAGAGCTCGTATCTCTAGGAACTATTATTATTACTATTGATTCTTTAATAGTAAAGATGATAATATTTGAATTAATTAATTATGAAAATAGTATGTCTAAAATGGAAGATTCTCTTTAGTCATAATTAACTCTTGCATTATGTAGGAAAGGAAAGGAGATATCTAACAAATCTTCAACATTTTACTCTAATGATTATGAATATGTCATTTTTTAAGAAAGCAAAGAGGAAGAATTGGAAGCATTATTTTCTAAAAGACTACCTAGAGGAAAATGTAAATATAAGGGTAATATACCTTTGAAATGATTCACATGTAATAAGATAGGATGCATTCCCTCTAGATGTCCTAACAATGATTGGAGGGAGAAGCCAAGGACATTCATTGATAAAAACAAGAAAGCATGTTACCTTGTTGAGGAATGTGTTACTAATGAAGAATCTAGTGTTAGAGATGGAGAAGAGATTGTCTTTGTTCTAGTTAAGGAAGAACCCTCAGAAGAAGGTGATAAAGCTTTGGTGTCTAAGGTGAATCATGATGGTGACTAGATTGTTGATAGTGGATGCACTCATCATATGACTGGTGATAGAATCAAATTCATCAAAATAAGGGTTCATGTGATGGAGGCTTGATAACATTTGGTAATGATGCTCCCTGTATGGTGAAAGGTAAAGGATCCATTACCTTAAATGTTATGACAAATTGTGATTATGTTTACCTAGTTGATAGTTTGAAGTAAAAATTATTAAGTGTATCTCAATTCAACAATAAAGGATGTAGATTGGAGTTAAATGAAGGTATATGTAGGATCATTAGGAAATCAATAGACTTGATTGCTACTAGTGAACAAACTAAAGGTAACATGTTCTATCTAAATTATTTAATTAAGAACTGTGTTATTCTTAAGGTAGAAGACTACCGGTTATGGCACAAAATATTTTTTTCCTATAAATTTTGATAACCTAGTCAAAGTTAGAAAAATGAATATAGTGAGAGGTTTTCCTAACCTAGTAAAACCAAATGATGTGATGTGTAAATAATGTGAACTTGGGAATTTAACTAGTTCAATCAATAAAAAATATTCTTTTGAAAGTATCTTAGATGTGGTTCATACAAATCTATGTGGTCTAATGAGAACTTAGAGTTACTATGGTGATAGATATTTCATGTTGCTTTTTATGACTATTCTAGAATGATGTGGGTTATATTTCTTAAGAACAAATCATAATCTTTTCATATGTTCTAGATCTACAAAGCAAGAGTGGATAAAGAGACTAATAAGACCCTAAAATGTCTCAGATCTTATAAAGGAGGTGATTTTACTTGACATGGAAATATTACATACTATGAGGAATAGGGAATTAAAAGGAATATGCCAGCTCCTAGAACACATTAGCATAATAACATTGCAGAAAGAAGAAACCAATCTATCATTGATTGTGCCTAAATATTAATGATTTAGAAAGGTGTTGCTCAAACATTTTGGAGAGAAGGGTTGAGCACTATTGTTTATAAATTAAACATAGTTCAATTGAAGAAATGTATAAATAAAACTCCTTATGAGTTGTGGCATGGTCATTCCCCTAGTGTAAATTATTTAATTTTTTTGGAAGTGGATGTTATATAAATAGAGATGAGCATTCACGAAAGTCTGATCCAAGAAGTGATGAAGGGATATTCTTAGGATACTCCACTACGAGAAAATTCTATGATTTCCTAAACAAGAGAACAAACAGGATAGCGGAAATTGCTAAAGGGAGAGTAGATGAATTTTCTAAACAAAATGATGAATCCAACAAGAAGGAAGCTAATGACTACCATGTTTTTATATATGTGCAACTGATGGAACAAGAAAATATAGCAGAAATAATTTAGAGATAGGTTAATGAACAAGAACCATTTAAAGTGGTTGAAGGTACTCCAAGAATTGAACTGGTGTTGAAGGTATGTGAAATAGAATCATTCACATGATCAAATTATTGGTGATAGAAATAGCAGTGTCTTGACAAGAATAAAGGAAAGAGAAAGTACGTGTTTAATATCTAAATTTGAACCTAAAACTATAAAATATTCATTGAAATATGATGTTGAAGGTTATGGAAGAAGAATTGGAGAAAACTAATTAAAAAAATATGTACATTAGCACCCAGATCAGTGGACAATAATTTAATCAATACTAAGTGGATTTTCAGAAATAAGATGAATGAGAAAGGCGGAGTTATAAGAAACATAGAAAGATTGGTGTGCAAAGGATATGGACAAGAGAAATAGCTGGACTATGGTGAAACATAATTTGCACTTGTGGCTAAACTTGAAGGTGTAAAGATAGTGCCTTCATATACTGCTTACAAAGGATTCAAGGTATATCAAATGGATTTTAAATTACCTTTTCTTAATGGTGTATTAGAAGAAGTAGACATTGAATAACCAAAAGGATTTTCTAAAGAAGAAGGTAAGAACATGGTGTGTAAATTAGAAAAGGCTTTATATGGATTAAAGCAAAAACCTAGAGAATGGTATGAAAGGTTGCACTCATATCTTATTCAGATTGGTTTTACAAGGAAAAGTGACAACAGTAATTTACATTTGAAGATTGATAAAGATGATAGGTTATTGATTGTAGAAATATTTGTTGATGATATCATTTTTGGAGGTAATGAATAAATGAGTAGATAATTTTTTGAAGAAATGAGGAAAAAAATTGAGATTTATATGATTGGTGAGATAAAATTATTTATAGGATTGGAGGTTCAAAAAATAAAAGAAGGTATCTACATTAGCTAGTCCAAATATGTGAAAGAGATATTAAAAACATTTGGGTAAGAAGACTCAAAAACTATTTTTACCCCTATGGTAACAGATTGTAAATTATCAAAAGAGAATGATTCTAAAGAGGTGGATGAGACTCTATATAGGTCCTTGATTGATGAGCTATAATATGTGGTGCACACCAGACAAGACATTGCATAGTAAATTGGATTAGTAGTTAGAATTTATTCTAATTCTAAGGAATTACATTTGATTGTGATGAAGAGAATCTTCAGATATCTTAAGAGAATTGAAAATTATGGTCTTTTGTATGGACATAAAGGTTATTTTTTATTAAGTGTATTTACTGACGATGATTGGGCAATAAATGTTGATGATCAAAAAAGAACAAGTAGAGGTGCATCTTTCCTTGGAAATGAAATTATATCCAGGACAAGAAAGAAGAAAAATTGCATATCACAGTCAATAGCTAAAGTGGAATATGTTGTTGTTCCAATCAATTGTACATAAGTTGTGTGGATTAAGAATATTTTGGAAGGAATTCAAGAAAAGGTAACTAAATCGATAGTTATCTATTGTGACAATACAAGTGTCATTAACATATCTGCAAACCTAGTGATGCACTCTAAGACTAAGCACATAGCTATGAAATATCATTTTATTAGAGAACAGGCATATGAGAAGGAAGTAAAATTTGATTATGTGCTAACTAAGGAGCAAATTTTTGATATATTCATAAAACCATTACCTAATTATTATTCTGAGTATCTAAGAGGCAAGTTAGGGGTTACTCCCCTATCTGACCTGAAAAAAAAAGAAGATGCAATTGCATCAATCCAAGTGTATTCCAATAAATAATTTTTGTTTGAATTGATGTTGGGAGGCTACTCCTTAGGGGGAGCAATCCATGCAGTGATCTATTAAGTTGAGGCAGGTACAACAAATAAGACATAAGGTCTGTTTGATGCCTTTGGCATTTTTTTCAAAGGGGGAGAGTACGTTAGGATGTAATTTCTAGTTCAAGTGAAAGTCAAAAGTGGGAACATTTTTCTTTTCCTAGTATTAATTGGCATAGCTGATGGTTTCCATGAAGTGTAGAGAGTGTTGCCATCAATGCCAAAGGGGGATATTATTGGCATAAATGATCCTAACTTATGATGTGATGGTAAGTGATTTATGAAGTTATCATGATATAGATTTGATCACATGGTGATTAGTTAGAGTTGTCATTGATGTCAAGTATTGACCTAGTGTTGCTAGTGTTGTTGAGTATAAGGTTGATGATCAAGGGTCAAGGTAAGTTTTGATTGTAGAGATTCATATGGTATACTCAAGGATGTCTCAAAATATTAAATGCATGAAATCTACTATTGATATTGACAGGTAAAAAAGTTATGATTAGATAAAGTATAATAGTGTAGCTACTAAGAACAATTAGTGAAAGGCAATAGGTGATTTGATTGGTTTGTCAAAAAAATCTTCAGCATAATGATAATATGAAAATCCTAGATTTTTAATTGAGAAGGAGAGGGCTCCTTATATAAGAAATTGTGGAAGATATTGCATCTCCAAGATCAATGTGGGATTAATGTAAAAAGAGGAAAGAAATATGATTTTTAGAAAGTATGGAGAGAAAAGGAAATCTCTTTATTTTATTTATTTTTATTTCACTTATTTCCTTTTTCATCACAAAAGATCTTTTGAGAGGATTTTATTTATTTTAAAAGAATAATATCTCTTGTAATAAAATAAAATAAGATTATATAATTTAAAGATGAATATTAATTAAATAAAATAAAATCATTTAATTAAAAATGGATTTTAATTAAATAACATTATTTCATTTAAGGAATATTAATTTCAATTAAATAACATTATTTTATTTATTTAAAAAGGGATTTATTTCTTTTAATTAAGTAAAATTTAATGAAATATTCAAACCTTAGGGAGAATTGAAATAGTTGAAATAATTATGATTTGATCAAAAAGATTGATTCGAAGGTATTGTAAAGCATTGATTCAAAAATTGATTTTGACAAATTGAATAAATGGGGCCCAAAGTCTAGGTGACCATTTTAGGGTGCATACATTTGCCCCTCTTTGACTAATGTGAGGTCGACTCAGGATCACATGTAGTCAAAGAATGGAATTGAAGTGTGAGATCGATTTGGGATCACAAAACAACTTAGATGTGAGGTTGATTCGGGATCACATCTGGACAAACATAAACAAAAGGCCTTTGAACATGAGGTCAATTCGGGATCACATCCAAAGTAAGAGATAATAATCTCAAGCAAGGTTGCCCCAAGAGAAGCAATTGATAAATTTGATAAAGCTGAATCAAGCATTGAAGTTTGGTAGGTACTATGGGCGCAAAAAATGTGTGATGGAAAATGGTCACACTTCTATGAATCCTTGCATCCAAGAATACTCAATAATGAGCTCTCAGATATCGATCCACAACTCTCTATCTATGGAGTGCATGGCTTTCTATGAGGCCCTCAGATTGAACCCATGCAAGTACACCATAGAATGAGAGATTCAAGGAGGAGAAGCAAGAATGCTAATCTCCATTGAATCAAGTTCTTGCATGCAATTTTTTTATGCTAAATTCTTGTGTAGGTTGAGTTGAAGATAAAACCCTAGGATTTTTTGAAAGATTTGATCATATCTTTCAAACAGTTGGGATTTTTGGTTTGAATTTTGTTTGGTAGGTGGGGGATCATCATAGTATGTCTCAGTCCAAAACTCAGATTTTTCTAATCTATTTTCTATGAGTTAAAATGTTTTTATGATTTTTAATGAAAATTAGTTTTTGCTCACAAATCACTGTATTTTTAAGAAAGCTTTACATTTTCAAAAAGGTCTAAGAAATGTACATATGTCATGTTCTTTGTTTTTTTCATTTTGATGTACTAATATGGTTCAAAAATTCAATCTTTGAAAATTGGTATGTTTTAATAAATCAGGTCTCTAGGGCACAAATTAAGGAATTTTTCCAAAGATTTTACATTTTTAGAAAGATCTATGTTTTTTAGCAAGGGTCATTTCTTTGCATTTCTATTTTTGTGCCTAAAATCATATCAAACAAATCAGATCTTGTTGACTAGGTCAAATGCAAAAAATTTAAAATTTTGTGATGAATTTGCACTATATTTACACATTATTCAATGCATGATTGGATTTTATTGCAAGTTTTTGATATTTTCTATCTTCTAATAGTGGTTTTATAGAATGGTTGACCATGATTAAGACATTTTGAGACTACTAATCAATTTGTTTTGTAGGACGTTGTTTGAAGATCTTGAAAAGATTTGAGACTACTAATTCTTTGGTTTGTAGGTTTCCTTGGAGGTTCAAGAAAACATTGTGTCTACTTTAAGTTGATTTTTATAGGCACCTAGTTTAATTAGAAAGGTTCATTTCTTATGAATTAATTGGGTAGTAGGAGAGTATTCTCTTTCCTCTTTAAGGGGAAATCAAAAATCTAGACATACTTAATTTGGTCATTAGAAAGGAATCTTGGGTAAATGAACATGTGCTTGATGTGTTTGGGAGAAACTATGGAGTAGGAAAGTACACTCTTTTCCTTATGGAAAATCACAAATCTTGACCTCCATTAGCTATCCATCTTACTTTTCTTGCATTTACCTTTAGAGGGCCTGCTAAGAGAGAAATATTTTGGGAAGGACTTGAGTGGGGAAGAAGTGAACATGGCTACTCCACCCCACTATAATCAAAAGATTCCTTCAATCTAAAGAGAGGGAAGACATGGATATTTCCATTCCTAATGCTTCTTCATGTGTAGGGTCTAGTTTCCTCAATCTTTCTAAGCAAGACTACATTTGATTTAGGACTTGCAAGGCCATCAACGGTCTCAATCTTGTTTACTACAAGGGTAATACATTCATCTAGTATAGGGATAAGAGGTCTGAATCTTTCTTGGAAGACTGTACTTTTTGGATGCTTGTAGGGCTACAGGCCTTAATTCCACTTGAGGAACTATAGGGGATAGTCATGAATGAAGGACCTTACTAGACACCTAAGGACTTAATGGCCAACCATTTTAGCTATGTGACATCCTTTGTACAAGGATTGAGCCAAGTGGACTTACCTAGATCACCCCAATATACTCATTATGTGTGTTCCCTTGGACACTAAAGCTTGAATGTTGCAATGTGGAAAGACATGCACTACAAGCATTGATCTCTTCTAGTTGATCCACAACTTGCATAGTCCTAGGAAAGGCCATTCAACCACTTAATTTTGGGGCTAAGAGCATCATGTTGTAGGAAAATTGTGGAACACTTCCTTTTTGACCTTAGGTAGTGTGTGCTTGATGTGTCCTTGATTGTGTTGAGACCCATGGAAATATTTTTGGACATGCACATTTCATTATTTCTTTCTATGTTCTAATTCAATCCATATATCCCCTATCATCCAAGTCAATTACATTATCCATTCACCTTGTCTTCAAACATCCATAATCTATCATTCCACTTCATCCGTTCTTAATCCAAGTCTTATCAACACCATCATAATCTTTGAACTATCATCATCCAAATCAAATCAAATCAAATCAAATCAAATCCAGCTTTAAGGACCTTTCCTCTCAAATCCAAAATCAAAATCAAATGAAATCAATCAAAATTATTGAAGCCCTGTCCTCTAAATCAATCAATCCATCATCCAATCATATCAAAATCCTTGAGGCCCTGCCCTTTTAAATCAAATTCCAAAATTTCTCCTAGTTCTAAGTTCATATTTTGTCTATCATAAAATATTTCACTCTTAATTCAATTATTCCTCTACATCATCTTCCTCTAATCCAATCCAAACTATCTACTTCAAACATCATGAATATGGATTGGTTTCACAAAATGGTTGAGGACTGCAAAGTTCCCAACCCTAATCCTCAAAGTATACCTCCAATCCAACCCACTTACCAAATCAATCCTCAACACATCATATCTAATCCCAATCCATGTTCTATTTATATTCCTTCATCTACCTTTGACAAGGTAAATCCACCTCATTATCCTCCATCCACACATGGTTCCCTCTATCACCCACATGATTCCTCTCACATGCTTAACCTTGCCTAAGAAATCAAGGAGCTTAAAAACATTTTCCTTAACTTACAAAATGGGGGTCAAGAGAAAAAATTTTCATTTGAAGACATGTGTCCTTCCCCCTTTCTACAAATCCATAATTGTCCTCCACCATCAAACCCCAATCCTCCATGTAATTCTCAACCTCCACACAATCCTAATCCTACACAACCCACATGATTCCTATCCTCTGAAGCTTCAACATCACCCAAAGCTAGATAATGTACTCCCCCTGCGGACCCTCTTGATTTCATATTCCACCTACTTGTTGACCAAAACATGATAGTTTTTCCAAACACTATTCCCCTTGATAAGAGTTGTGTGTGTGAATTTTGTACCTAGCTATAGACACAACACTTCAGTAAAACATTAGAGGTTAGCAAAAACCAAAATCTGCAATCAAATGGAAACTAAACTAACAAGGTGATTTACTACCTTCTAGTAGATGTGAGTATGATACTCTCAGATCAGACTGAGATCAGTGACAATGCAACACCTAAACGAAGGATTTTAATGCAAAATATGAAAGACTATGAATGTAGATTAAGCTATATTTTTGTATTTTTTGTTCAATGATATGAAATCTGTATGAATCCAAGCTAATATGAATGAAATGGAATCCAGATTTAATCTAAGAATGCTATGAATGATATGAAATATATGATATGAAACTATCCAAAAACTATGAAAGATTATGATCAACTATGAAATATCTCACAAATCGCCTGTTGCAAAATCTTTGTTCTTCAGTTGTAAATTCGCTAGAGTAATTGTGCAAATTCGAGTGTTGATAAAAATGAAGAGCTGAGCCTTGTTTTTATAGAAATCCAGGGCTTTGAGGATGCAAGAGAAAAGCCATAAATCACTCTTGATAAACTCAAGTTGATTTTTGAGTTAACAAGAAATCAGAATTAATTAACTCATTAAATCATGCAAAAGCAGTTTTTATCCCAAAATAGAGTTTAGTTTTTTTTCAACTCATCATCAGATGTTAAGTTTTAGAAAGTTAACAAATAGAAATTGATAATTGATTTAAAGTTGACTACTTTTTCTGATTGTGCATGATTTAATATGAATTAATTTAGTAAGTAAATTGATTTATTTTTAACTTAACTAATTTTGAATTAAAACAATTGATTTATGGGTTAATCAATTATTAAATCAAACTTTATTCCAATTAAATCATTAAATTTGACAACTTTGATTTTAAATCAATTAAATAAATATTCAATTGATTTTTTGTAGGAATTTTGATTTATTGTCAAGATAAAAATAATATTAATTAGGAATAAATGTAATTAAATCTAATTAAATAATTAAGTGGCAAAATTAAATTAATTAGGGTTTTGATAAACTAATGTGCAGATGTGCCTTAGGTTAGGACTTTGATGTCGATTTCGATCGAATTATTGATGTAAGAAATTAATGAACCTATAGCCCATTTTTGGGGTATTACATTTTGCCCCTCTTTGAATCACTGTGCGAAGTGTAGTGGTTCAAAGAATAATCTGTGTTTGATAAAGATGTATGAAACTGATTTGAAAGATGTGAAAGATTAACCAATTCTGAGATAGAAATTGATTGAAAGATTTAAAGATTTAAGATTTAGGTCCTGAGTGACCAAAGATATTGTCAACTATAGCAACAATGAACCGATGATTATGAAGAAGTGCCAAAATACCTGATTCTGAACCTTATGATTGCGAAGAAGTGAGTGACTGATTCTAGACCTTAATGTCCTTGTATGAATTATATTGGTATCACATCCTGAGCCCATTAGTTATGAAGAACCAAGGAAATAACAGTAATGAACCGATGGTTACAAAAAAGCTAATATAGCTTACAAGATAGATTTAGGATACCATATTGCAATAGATTTGCCCCAAGTGACAAGGACTTTAGATGAATCACCAACTAGATGCGGTTGTTGTCTTGATTACTCAGAGAAAGATTGATTACAGATTTAGATTTATAGACTTGAATGATGTGCAATACCATGCCCCTTCAGGATAAAAATTGAAATCTGACAAGAAAAGTTAGCACTAAATGGTTTAGAAGCATGTTAATTGATTTGAGAAGTGGTTATACACATCCGAGAACACGTTCTACATCGTTTAGAGGTCCTGGAGACCAAGTTTGACTAGGTTAAACCATGAGTTGACCATAGTTAACCAAGTTGAAATTTTGATAGTTTGATGTAAGATAATTAGTTAAGTTGAATTCTAGATTTCTATGATGATTAAAGGTCGATTATGCAAGTAGTTAATAATATAAATGATCTTAGATTTTGATTTTGATCCCAAAAAAGGATACTAGCTATTTCAATGGAGGAACCTTTATACAATGCTCAGTCCTTGTGTCATATTTAGCATTTTTGGTTTTGAAGAATCGTTTAAGTGTTTAAGCAATTTGTGAGATCATGCAAAGTGCAAAATGAAATATAGAATGAAATGCAAATCTAGGACCTAGGACCTAGAACCTAGTCACTGATCATGTGTCGATCATTTGTCATCATTGAATTTTTAGGTAACCGGATAAATCAATACAATGCCCACTAGTTATGAAACCATAAACATATGAATATTGATTTGTATGTGCAAGAATCAATACAACACCCACTAGCTAGACAACCATGGACATATGAATATTGATTTTATATTTAGAATGTCGGATTAGATATAAGCACCAAGGCATAAGTGCCAAGATGACCTGAATATCATGTCCATTTTGATATAGCAATTTGTATAAGCATCAGAACATAAATATCATGATGACCTGAATACGCCTTGCATTACAAACACATCAAACAGTTAAGAGATCATTCTAAATCCCATGTGAATTACCCGTAGTGACCCTTTATAGTTCACATCCTTAGGCAAGATCATGTTTTCATAGTAGGAGAAAGAACTCACTCGAAAAGACAATAGTTAGATCAAACTTCTTTGAATTTTTTGGGTATCAATTGTTGAGGTATGCATGGCCATCCTATTCGAGATAGAGGCTCTTACAAATAGACACCATTTCAATCTAGAATTTTCAAAGTTGTTAGATTTTCACATACAAGAAAAAAATAAAGAAAAGATTATGCCCCTAGTCATCACTCTCTAAATCCTATAAAGGAAATCATCGAAGAGCTCGAAGGGACACAATATGCCAAAATCTCAATGCAAATCAGTAAGCATGCAAGGAGATAAAAGCATGTAAAAAGCATAGATTGTTTTCAATTTTTTGTTTGATTGCGTTGTTGTAGAGGCAAAATCCTTTCTGGAGGGGAGACTGACTGACTGACTTGGATGAAGTTTCAAATGACTCTAACTAGATATGAATCATCTAAGATGTACTGGAGGCCATAGGATATGACATTGACTGCTCCCAAGTGTTAAGCATTGATAGGATACATACGCTTGAGCTGATTAGTGTACAGACCAACTTATTGAAAATAGGAATGCAGAAACAAACCAAGAGATATGTACAAACTAAAGGAAGACTGAAAGCTGGGAAAGCCCAAGATTGTGCTGATAGATGGAGTATTTTGAAACAAGTGGCACCTATTTTTTGGGTTTTCACCATCTTGGCAGAGATTCTATTTTTGCTACCAGGGCGTCTATTTCCAAGTTTTCACCAAGGCACTTTTTCTTTTTCTTATTTTTTTGTATTTTTCATTTTTTAATTTTTTGTTACTTTTGATATTTTTTTATGTTTTTTGTGAATCATCAAGGCACCTATTGCTAGGTTTTCACCAAGATGTTCATTTTTTTAGGACTTTTTCTGATTTTTGTGATTTTTTTCAGGACATTTCACAATACACTGAATGCCTTAGGCATAGAATTTCTTCAGATGGAGAATGTTGATTGGTTCTCAAAGCTATTCTCCTTTAGTCATTGAGAGTTGATAGGCTCTAGAGACAAAAGTAGAAGTGATAACAAAGGGACCCAACCAATTGGGTTCAAACTTCCCCTTGCATTTTCAATATGATTGATTTTTAGGATTCTCTCTCAAGACTAGATCGCCAACCTGAAATTATCTATGTCTAACTTTCTTGTTGTAGCCTCTAGACATTCTTTTCTGATATACTCTGAGATGATCATATGATGCTTGTCTGCACTCATCTAGTAGTTTAAGTTCTTGCAACCTAGACACTCTATAGTCATCATCAATTACTAGACCATGCATTCTGATTCTTAGTGATGGGATTTCAACCTCAATAGGCAGTACTACTTTAGACCCATAAACTAAAGTGAATGGAGTAGCCCCATTGGGCATTCTAATACTTGTTATGCAGGCCCAGAGAGCTAGATTGATCATGAGATGCTAGTCTCTTCTTGTCTTATTAACTATATGGTGCAAGATTTTTAATAGATTCTTGTTTGAAGCCTCTGCTTGTCCATTCCCTTGAGGATAGTAGATAGATGACCAATGTTGTGTAATCTTGAATTTTGAACACAAAAAATCTAAGTCCTTATTCTTGAATTGTCCACCATTATCTATGACTATAAATGTGGAATACCATACCGACATATGATGTAGTTCAATATGAACATTGAAATTTGTTTGCCAGTTGCTTGAGTCAAGGGGACTGCTTCTACCCATTTTGTGAAATAGTCTGTAGTTGTAATGATATAGGTATGTCCATTAGAAGAATGAGGATGTATGGCTCATATAAGATCAAATGCCCATTGGTGAAAATTCCATTGTATAGTAAAGGGAATTAGATCTCTCCTTGGTGCATGAATTAAATTGCCATGCACTTGGCACTTTTGACAGTTCTTAGCAAACTTGATTGACTCTTTCTTTATTTCTGGCCAATAGTACCCAGCCCTAATAAGTTTTTGGGCTAGTGTTTAACTATTCAAGTGTGACCCACAAATACCATCATGGACTTCCTCTAACACACATTGAGACTCTTCATATTCTAAACATCTAAGTAGTGTGCCATCTAGACCTCATTTGTACAGACCGTGACCAATGATGACATATCGAGAGGCATTTAGAATAAGCTCTCTCTTTTCATGGTGGTTAAAGGTATCAGGAATGATTTGGTCTTTGAGATAAGAGAATAGGTTTTTATATCTGGATGAATTATGACCAACAACAATGCAGATCATGCAGGTTTCAAGGGAATCATATGCAAGATAAGATAGTGCTTCCACTAGGAACTTGTAGCATAGCTCATGTTAAGGCTACTGTAATAAAGTAGATAATGTTGCCATTGCATCGCCAACCTTATTCTTAGTTCTAGGTATTTGCTCAAATGTGATAGATATGAAGTATTTCTTTAGATCATCTACCATTCTCTTGTATGGAACAAGCTTTTCATCCTTCGTTTGGTACACATCATCGACTTGATGGATTACAAGTTGTGATTCTCCATGAATGTGTAATTCTGTTACTCTCCACTCAATTTCTATTTTCATACCATTTAAAAAGACTTCATATTCAGCAATATTGTTTGTACAAGGAAATTTGATTATGAATGCCTTAGGAATGGAGTATTCTTGAGGAGTGATAAACAAGATGCCCACTCCAGATCCATTCTATGTATAGGAGCCATCAAAGAACAATTACCATTCTCTAGAACAAAGATTCGTGATAGAGGAATCTAGAAATTCCATTTGCATTGGTATGCCATCGAACAAAGGTGCATCTACTAACTGATCCGTAATAACTTGGCCTTAATATCTTTTCTTTCAACATATTCAATGTTAAATTCACTTAAAAGCATGACCCATTTAGCTAATCTATTTGTGAGGGAAGCTTTTCTTGGTAGCTACTTTAGTGGATCAATCTTAGCTACTAAATACATGGTATGAACCAACATATAATTTCTTAGTTTCTATGACGCAAAGATCACAGCTAGACAAGCCTTTTCAATCATAGAATAGTTCTTTTCATATGCCACCAATGTTCTAGTGATATATCATATAGCTCTTTCCTTCTTGTTCTCATCATGCTATGCAAGCAATGCCCCTAATGATGTATCTGTATCGGAGACATATAAGATCAAAGGCTTCCCTTGAATAGGAGGCATCAAGATAGGAGGATTTGATAGATATTTCTTGATATGATTAAAATTCTTCTCACATTCCTCATTCCATTCAAAGATCACACCTTTATGTAATGTCTTTGTAAATGGTTTTATATGTCCGCTAGCTGAGATATGAAGTGTCTAATAGATTATACTCTCCCTTGCAATGTTCTCAATTGACTAATATTCTTTGGGGGTTGCATCTCCATTATAGCCTTTACTTTAGCTAGATCAACTTTAATGGCCTTCTTTGAAACTACGTATCCTAAGAGCTTTCCAGAAGTGACACCAAAAGTACACTTCTTAGGGTTCAGTCTAAGACTAAATTTTTCCATTATGTCCAGTATCTTGTTCAAGTCATTTAGATGTTAAGCTCTAATCATAGATTTTTCTAAAGCATCATCAACATAATCCTCCATCATTCGATGCATCATGTCATGAAAAATAGATGTCATGGCTCTTTGATATGTAGCACAAGCATTTTTAAGGCCAAATGGCTTGACATTCCAATAGAAGGTACCCCATGCACATGTAAAAGCAATTTTCTCTTGATCTTTTGGAGCAATTTTGATTTGATTATATCCAGAAAAACCATCCATTAAAGAGTACATCTCGAAACCCATAGTCATGTCCACTATCATATCAATGTTAGGTAGTGGAAAATCATCCTTAGGGCATGCTTTGTTCACATCACTAAAATATGTGCATACTCTTATTGATTTATCTGGTTTTGAAATAGGTACAATATTAGAGATCCATTCAGCATAGTCAATAACACAGATGAATCTGGCTTTTAGTAGCTTCTCTAATTCAGATTTTACCAAGAGTGCAACATGTAGATGCATTTTTCTCAATTTTTTCTTAACAGGTTTAACATTTGGAGCTATAGATAAATGGTGCATTATAAGATCAGGATCCAATTCTGGCATATCTAAGTATTTCCATGTAAAATTGATCTTCTTTTCTATTAGGAATGTTGTAAATTTTTGCTTCTCTTCTTCTAATGAGGATTGTGCTACATGGATCAACTATGGTTCCTCTGCTATTTCCAAGTTGATAGATTGAGTGGGCTCAATTAGAACTGGAGATCTATCCTGTAAATGACTCGAAAGGACATCAAATATCTCATCCTTAGGCACCTTAGAGAGGTTTTCACCTTTGGATACATCTTTTATTTTTACTTTTGTAGGTTCTGAGACTACCACAAAGTGGTTTTCAGCCTCAGAACTCCTTTTCTTTTTATTTTTATTCTTATTTTTTTGACTAAGATACTTGATGTTTGACTCTGTCATGCTAACTCTCAGTTCACTAATGGAAGTCCTCATAGGCTCAACTGCATTTATGTAGCAAGCAAGGGCATAGTCACTAGTAAAGGTATAAATACCATAGCTCTGGTTTGTGGAAGTTTGGTCAAGAAGGTTAGGGCGTTGGATAGTCAAAGTGGTGAAATATTGGGAAAGAGTGTTTACGGATATGGATCTGTCATCACTGGTCCTAACCCAACACTTGAGTTCAAAGGTGATATTACAACTTAAGACATTCAATTCATGAATAGGCTCAATGTTAGTGTGGAAGTCCACTTCAACCATCGGTGGATCAAACTCGATAAGTTCATCATTTTAATCTAGACTTACATTGGATTCAGGTGCATATTGGTGAATAACATCAACATGTTTCTCTATAATAAGCTCATCTTCCTCTGGAATGGCTCCCAATTCATAGTCATTAGATTCTTCATCTATGCCTCTAGGAAATCTAAGAACGTGAGTAAAGTCAGGATGAATACCCCAAGAAGGGTTACCCTCAGATTCTGATTTGAATTCATACTCATGGGAATCTATCTTAGAATAACTACTAGCTTCCTCTTTGTCTGTTTGATTGTCTTCAAGATTGGCTGGTTCTTGTGTTGCAACTATCTCTTGCTCCATAGTAGGTTCTTGTGTTTCTACTACATTAATTCTTTTTATTGGATCATCTTCAGCTTCAAGGAGGTCTTTTATTTCTTTAGGCAAATGCTCATAGGGAATGAGATCTTTAGTGGTGTCTGAATCATCACTATTAGATTGTTCTATTGTTTCTCCCTTTAGTTGATTTGTTGTGGATGGCTCAATCTGTTGTAAGACATGTGGGGAGTTCCTGCTAAGACAAAAAGGTTTCTTCTTATATCCTAGACCTATTGTATTCTTGTTGGTTCGACCATGATGGTCAAGAGGTGATAGAAGACCTTTACCCTATAGTCCTAGAGGTCCTTTTCTAGTATATCACATTTTTGTGATCAATTTATCCCCTAGTCCATATGACTTAGAAGGGATCTTAGGAGCTTCAGCATCACATTTTTTAACAACTTGAGATTTGGATTCATCTTTGTATAGTCATGCAAGCATAGCTTCATCCTCTTCAAAATCCTATTTAGATACTTGTCCTACAACAAAATTTCCTTGATATGCTTTAAGAGGTTCTTTAGACTCTAGTTTGGATTGTTTTAGAGTTTGTCCATAAGACTTAGGCAAGATAGGGAGAGATGTCAAAGATAAGACTAGTTCTATAGTATATTCTCCCATACCATTTTCTTTGATCTTAACCTCTTTAGCAATGTCTTCCATCTTGGATGTTGAAGCAATATCTAGCTGCTTAGTGGAAGATTCCCTATTATTAGGAACAATTTTATCAACACTCTCTTTCAATGTATTGCAAGTTGTATATAGATCAGATGGAATTGTCACCTCTACTCCTTCATAAGGAAATTTCAAACACTGATGGTATGTAGAAGGAATAGCTTTCATTTCATGTATCTAGGGTCTCCCTAGAAGGATATTGTAAGACAAAGGTAGATCAAGAACTTGACATATAGTATCTCTGATGATAGGACCTACTCTGATAGGTAAGACAATTGTTCCTTTGGAAGATCTTTCTTTCTCATCATATGCTTTGATAGCTATCTTCTTTCTAGGATCAATGGCCATTTCTAAAAATCCCAATTGTGTAATCAAGCTGAAAGAAAAATTGTTTATACCAATGCCCCCATCTATCAACACATGTTTGACATGATGGTTTTGGATCAAGACTTCAATATGCAAGGGCTAGTTATGTGGATGGATCAAGGAGTTATCATTTTCCTCTGAAAAGGAAATATACTGTGGAGATGTAAGATGACCAACCATAGTCTGGAATCTATCTAAATCAAGGTTATCAGGAACATTGGATCCGAGCAGAGCTTTGTCTAGAATGGTTATGTGAGCTGGAGATATCCGAAGCAACTCAAACATGGAGATTTTTGCATTTTTGTGTTGGAGTTGTTGAACAATACTGTATGAAGTAGGCCTTGTGTCTTTAGGATTTGAAGATTTTGATGTAGCCTTTTGTTTAGAAGAAGATGAAAGATTGAAAGGCACCTTAGGGACATTGGATGAATCTAGTATTTGTCCTTGTAGGTGTTCCTGAGCTTGTGATTGAGTAACTGCATTAGATGATCAATTTTCTCTATATTTTCTTACAATTGTGATGACATTGCAATGCTCAGATAGACAGGGTTCAACCATAATGATGATAGCATTGTTTCTAGAGTATGCATAATTGACTTTAGCACCCATATTAAGCTGAGAAGAATAATCTTCTTTACTATGTTTAGGAAATGGTTTTGTGAATGTTGTATGATCATTATTTCTCTTATGATTGTCAATCGTGATGTCTCCATTATCAATTTTGTCTTGTATGATGTGTTTCAAGAGAACATAGTAATTAGTCTTATGACCTTTATTCCGATGGAATTTACAAATATTGTTCTCTCTCCACCATTTTAGTTTAGGTTTAGGATCAAAGACTTTCATCTTAGGCAAGTAGATGATTTTTTTTTCCAATAGAGTTTTCATGGCAGATTCCAAGGATTCTCTAAGAAGAGTGAATTTGTGATTAGGATTTGTATCCTAAGGTTTATAATTAGATGAATTTTTGTTGGACTCTATTGCTTTAGCTTTGGAAGCTTTGATGGCTTGGATACCAATAGTGAGATTGAAAGTAGATGCCTTAGATGGGGCACATATATTATCAACAACACCATCTATGACAACACCTTTATTCTTGTTCCAGTTTTTGTTCTTATCCTTAGAACTAGATCCAAATTCATACTTGTCCTTTTGAAGTGTGATGTTTCCTTTTTTCACAAGTACTTTCTCAATTTTGATCACATTATCTACCATCTTATCAAAAGATGTATGATTTTGCATTTGTAAAGGGTAGTTGATTTCTGGAATAAGATTGTTGATGAAGATTTCCAACTTCTTAGTTTTTGGAATGGGCGAGAAAATTTCTTCCTCCATCTCTTGAGAAATGTCATGAATGGTTCACCTGGATATTGTTTCAGATTGTAGATGTTGATCATGGTGACCGGATTTTGAATATTGTAGGAGTATTGTTGATAAAATAGTTTGATTAACTCCTCAAAAGTTTTGATAGTTGGAGGCATTCTAGAGAACCAATGAATAGCTGCTCCTCCTAGAGATCAAGGGAAAATGCACATTAAGTAAGTTAGTTTGTGCATGAACTCCATAGATTGAGTACAAAAATATCTGACATGATCTTGAGGATCAGAGTTTCCATCATACTTATCATATTTAGGCATCTCCACCCTTTTAGGGAATGATGACATGTACAAGTCTTTATCAAATGGAAAAGGACATAGGGCCTCCATGGAGAACTCCTTAGGTTCCTTTTCTTTCTCAAGTTTGTTAAGTTTGACTTGCATGGCATGCATCTATTTCATCATAGCCATGATAGGAGTTTCTTCCTCATGTGTAATGATATCTTCAACATTAAATTTGGGGGCAATTTTAGCTCCTTGATGAGCTAACTCTAGAAAGTATGTTTCTCTATCTTCCTTCAAGAAATGCCTCATCATTCTCTTGAAGTCATCATCATTTGGGTATCAAACAATTTCAAAAGGTGTTGGTTCTTGATCCATACCATGTTGAGAGTGATGTCCTTGAGACCCATGATGTGTCCCTTCATGAGACATGTTAGGAGTTTTAGGACTCCTTGGATTAGATTGAGGTGGAGTTTTCTTATTACCTCCATGAGTTGATGGAGGGGGTATATAACCAGTTTTCAATCAAAAATTGCCAAGACCGTCATCTTCATAAAGACCAGAATTGTAGAGTTACTCAAGAGTTGGACCTATGTGAGTAGACAAAGTTGCAGTGTTAAGTGCTTCTTTAGATTTCTTATGTGAGGAAGCTCTAGTTTCCACCATTAACCTTGGGTGAAGAAAGAAAGCAAGATGAAGACAACTGAAGAATGACTTGATTCTTGAAGATCGAATGACGCAACCTTGTCAAGATTGAATTGATTGAAGATTAGATCAGATGTAAATGAAGGATACTGTGCTAAAATAGTGTGGGTAGATGCCCAATAGATGGTGGGCATGAGCTCACAACACTTAGCCATTTTAGTAACAAGACTAAATTTGAAGATAATTTTGACAAGGTTTTGACACAAGATGAAAAAAGGCTCAAATTGATAAATCAGAAGACAAAATTAGACTCAAGAGCTCACTTGAGGAAAATTAATGAATTTGTTCTAGTTTCTGCTCTATTCCTGACATAATGATTTGTTTGACAGATTCTAGAAATAGGCTGTAAAAACTGAGTCTCTGACAATTTTGACCACTTTCTAGCAATTTTTCAAAATTTCTCAAATGACATTCTGCAGGATCGTACGATAGTGGGTATGTTCTAAAATGACAGTTGACAAAAATCGTACAATAATTAAAAAGCTCACACAATAGTTGATAGTAGGATTTTGACTTTTTGCTTTTGACTAGTGAGAAAACTCATACGACACTATATAAGTTGTCATATGACAATACAAGGGTTCTAAAATGACAATTGCCAAAACTCGTATGACTTTCTAACTTTGTGGGACAACTTTTGACTTTAGAAAGGAATTTTACTTCAGATTTTCCAAAATTTTGGTTTTCAGTTTTAGATTTTTCACAAATTTTTCTATTCAGGTTTGAAGATTATTCTAGGATCATTCATTTTTGGTAACCAAATAGATAAACAAGCACACAAAACAACAAGCAAGTGATTCCAAGTACATTTGAAAATAATGAACATGGGACAAAGCAACCCTGCGCATGAACAATCAAGTGACTGAATGTGCTAATCCCTAAGAGAGCTAATTGTGTATGTTCCAAAAAGTTTTTCAATAATGCACATATTCCTAGAAAAATGAAAATTTGGCCTCACTAGGGTTTGTAGTAATGGTCTGACTCTACAACTTTTGTGATTTCAAGAGGTTGAACTCCAATCTAGGTGGACCAGGGTTTTGACACAGTCTGAGAAATTAATCAATCAAGAGCTGCTAGGGAGATCTGACAGCCCAACAAGAGACCACACTTGTGAATATTTCCTCTACAAGGACATTTATATAGTAGTTGTTGGTACCACGACAAAAATGGCTATTACCACTTAAGGTTCCATCCATGTGGTTGACCCAATTAAGGGAATGTCCACTATGGTTATCCCTCTCTAAAGGTGACTCACAAAAGATACCACATGGAGACTAGTTCTAGATTCAAGGATCTTATTTTCAGATACTACCCAAAAAGGGAGTAGAGCATAGTCCTCTAGCCTTTTCACTTTTAACCAAAACAAAGCAGATAGATTAATCCGACACACTAAGACCAAGATTATCTCACAAAAATCTATGACATCAACCACTTATGATGTATCAACCTCTTTGGAGAGAGAATGTATCAATCAAAAGTTGAAGACACATGAATCTAGTAGAATGTGAGACTCTCTTAGTAACCTCCCTACCTACAAGGGGATCCTTCATCAAGAAGATTTTCGCATGCATGAACAAGTGGAAGAAGCCCACTCTCTCAAGATCATCCATAAATAGTGTTCATAGGACCTATTTACTATGTGTAACAGATATGCAGAAAGAAAATCTATGTTCATTTTATAGCCCAAAATGAAGTCTATGATATGAAAGCAAGAAAAGTCACACAAGCTTGACACATGAGAGTTCCTTTTAATCCAAATCAAAATGTTATCAGTTGGAGAAGAATACTTGAATTCCTCACAATGCACTTAGTAGATTTTTGCCTGTTTTAGCAATTTAGTTGTGCTTTTTCCAATCATATTCAGCAAATATTAGTTAAAAATAGAAGATTTCAATTGTTAGGGTTAGTTGTTAGTCCAAATCTAGAAATCAAATCTAGAGAACTACCAAAAATTCTGAAATGACAATTGAATCTTGGAATCAAAACTCGTACGACAGTGGGTTACCTCCTAGACAATAGTTTGGAAACTCGTACGACAGTGGGTGTCTTCTCATTTGACAATCGAGCTTCCAAATGACAATGTGTACCTTCTAATACGAGCCTTGATAAAATCAACTATCATACGATAGTGGGTACTTCCTGGTATGACTTTCTAACAAAAGTCGTACAAAAAATGTACAGACAAAAAATAAAAGATCATAGTTTTAACTAGAAAATGATAAGAAATTGATAGAAATTGACAGAAATTGAATAGAAACCCATTTCAGAGCCCCATGGTGGGCACCAAAAATGTGTGTGAATTTTGTACCTAGCTGTAGACACAACACTTCAGTAAAACATTAGAGGTTAGCAAAAACCAAAATCTGCAATGAAATAGAAACTAAACTAACCAGACAATTTACTACCTTCTAGTAGATGTGAGTATGATACTCTCAAATCAGATCAAGATAAGTGACAATGCAACACCTAAATGAAGGATTTGAATGCAAAATATGAAAGACTATGAATGAAGATTAAGCTATATTTTTGTATTTTCTGTGCAATGATATGAAATATGTATGAATCTAAGCTAATATGAATGAAATGGAATGCAGATTTAATCTAAGAATGCTATGAATGATATGAAATCTATGATATGAAACTATGCAAAAACTATGAAAGATTATGATCAACTATGAAATATCTCACAAATCGCCTGTTGTAAAATCTTTGTTCTTCAGTTGTAAATTCGCCAGAGTAATTGTGCAAATTTGAGTGTTGATAAAAATGAAGAGCTGAGCCTTGTTTTTATAGAAATCCAGGGCTTTGAGGATGCAAGAGAAAAGCCATAAATCACTCTTGATAAACTCAAGTTGATTTTTGAGTTAACAAGAAATCAGGATTAATTAACTCATAAAATCATGCAAAAGCAATTTTTATCTCAAAATAGAGTTTAGTTTTTTTTCAACTCATCATCAGATGTTAAGTTTTAGAAAGTTAACAAATTGAAATTGATAATTGATTTAAAGTTGACTTCTTTTTCTAATAGTGCATGATTTAATATGAATTAATTTAATAAATAAATTGATTTATTCTCAACTTAACTAATTTTGAATTAAAACAATTGATTTATAGGTTAATCAATTATTAAATCAAACTTTATTCCAATTAAATCATTAAATTTGACAACTTTGATTTTAAATCAATTAAATAAATATTCAATTGATTGTTTGTAGGAATTTTGATTTATTGTCAAGATAAAAACAATATTAATTAGGAATAAATCTAATTAAATAATTAAGTGGCAGAATTAAATTAATTAGGGTTTTGATAAACCAATGTGTAGATGTGCCTTAGGTTAGGACTTTGATGTCAATTTTGATTGAATTGTTGATGTAAGAGATTAATGAACCTATAGCCCATTTTTGGGGTATTACAAGAGTCAACCCAAACCTACTTGGTATAAGGAAAATGAATACTGTGATTATCATCGTATCAAGGGTCATGATATCAAGAAGTGCTTAAACTTTAAATTTTTTGTCCTAGACCTAATTGAAAAAGGATAGATTGAAGTTGAAGATCCCAACCCCTCCACCACATCACCCTCACAAGTATACACATGTCAAGACATTGTCGCAAATCATGCTAACAAAGATTCCCCTCATCCTCTAGATCCAAGCATTCCTCCACTCCTTGATCTGCTTATTTTGCACAATCCACCTATGGCTCTTGATCCACATCATGATTCTATTCCTAATCAATATCAAGGCATTACCTCCACTCCATTCCATAATATCCTTCAATCTCAAAATCCTACCATCCCTTCCACTCCACCACATAATCCTCCCCAAAGTCAAGATCAAATTATCCCTTCATCTCCATGTCATGACTCCAATTCCCCTCAAGATCCCATTATTACCCTTAATTCCCCTCATGATCCTAATCCTCCACAAGATCCCACTCTCCTTGATCCTCCATCACAAGATCCTAATCCTTCTCAAGATCCTATTCCTCCTCAATCTCTTATTATTCCTATTAAGGATCCTCTCAAGGACCAAGGAAACCTTACACTTGATGGCCTTGGTGATATCGCTCACTCTACTAATGCTCATATCCCTCCTATACCTTATATACCTCCATTCAAGCGTAAACATATTCCTTCATTATCTTCCAAATCCATCTTAGGCCCCTATATCCCTAAAGGAAATCCTTCATCCCATCCATCTATTTTGGGCCCTTATATCCCAATGCTAAACCCTTCATCCCTTCCATCCATTTTAGGTCTTTATGTTCCTCCATCTACTATACCTATTTCTTGTAGCTCATCATTTATTTCATCTACCATACCTCAAGATCAAAAAATACATGGATCCTTGAGAGATTTCTATCCATCCATCCATCAAAACCCGTTATATGAGCCTCATTCATCCACAATTCCCAAGTCTTTCGGAAGAAATTTGGATGTGCAACATAAAATTTAAAAATACAAGAATCCACTTACATATGAAGATTACCATGTCCTATCTAATTGACATTTGGCTACAAATAAAAGGGAAATACTCAAGAGAATACAAGGGTCCTCCAAGAAAAAAATAAAAGAAAAGAAAATATGGGTTCCTAAATCCATCATGAAAGAATTATGGTCAAAAGCACATAAACATAAAGAAAAATCAAAAGCTATGTGGATTCCCAAGTCTCTCTTAAAGGACTAGAGTATAAAAGAAAAATCAAAGTTGACATTCAAGCTTCCAAGGACTTCCACTCTGTATTCTTTCAAATATCTTCCATTCTTTCATCCATCTATTTTGGGTCCTTGTGTCCCAAAATCTACATCACTTCCCACATCAAAACCTCACGCTAGCCAATTCATTCTCCCTTCACCTATCCATGACCCTTCAAGGTGTGTGTTGATGTTTATCTTTCCATCATTTCCACCTATTCCCACACAAACCTTTCAATACCCTATCCAATATCCAATATCCAACTCCCATTCTGCTTACCCCATCTTCCTCATAAATCCTTAGCCATCATCTACCTTATCCTCCATATCTTTCCCCTACCATAACCATTATCAGAATCTTTGAGCTTACTTTTCAGTAGCCTTGGCCAATCGTAGAATATATTTTTGAAGGAACATTATCCAAAGAGCATTAGGTTTGAATAACTCCAAAAGTAAAAATAAATAAATAAATAAAAAATAAAAATCATCCAATGGTGAAAACTTGGTAATCAGGCACCTTGGGCAAGTACCATGATGAAAACCTGATAAACAGGCATCATGTGTAATCCCTCCCTCCATTTTTTCTTCATACTTGAGGGAAATTCATTCTTTCTATCCATCCATAATATCTTCCCTATCATTTCATTCACATACATATCATTTATTTTTCATTCATTTTTCCACCTCCCTTTGCACTCTATACTTGGGGGAAATCTCCATCTATATTATGCTAGCATAAATATCTTCCATATTTCCCATCCACCATCCATTGTCCTATCTAAGTTTCTTATCATTTTCTTTCCCATCTTTGATCTTGAATATCCTATGCATCCCCTCTATCTACATGTACCTTCCATAATCCTTACTTCTTATCCATCCATTTTCCTACATAATTTTGTCCATTTTAACATCTCTAATCTTGACATACCTATCCTCCATCTCATAGTCATTGTCATATTCATTCTCTTAATCCATCATTCATAATACTCTTTGAGTCCATACACCTTCCCATGTCCTTGATCTTGATTGTCCTATACATTTCCTCCATCCATTATCTATTATCCAATTACATATATATCCTCCATACCATTCTCCCATATCCTCTTCATACCCTCCATCGCATATTCCATATCCATCCACCTTCCACTTTCATACATTTTCCCTTCATAAAAACTAGAGGTACTGAAATACAAAGAAAATATCCTTGCATGCTTTGGACAATGAACAAGCCTCCATCTCCTCCCCGTAATCCCCATCTCCTATCTTCATTCTTCCATCCTATATATTATTATCCTCCATCTTTCATCCTTCATTCTCCTCCTTCAAGTGTGGGCCATGTAACTCCTTTTACGCATAGTTCTTGGATCTCCATCCCTATACCCATCCTATAGTCTTCCATGTCCTGCCCTTACCTATCCATTCATTCTATGTATCCCCTATCCAATCCCTCCCTTCCATCCATTCATTTTCCAATAAACATATCTCCATCTTTCCATCCTCTATCATTCCTTGGTTATCCCTTGTCATTGGTCCCAATCCACCTGTCCTTTTTCCTATCCAATGTATTAATCATCCTTTCATCTTATTCAAACCATCTTGTCTATCAAATCTCTTTATCTTCTAATCCAATCCATTTATTCCCCTTCCATTCTTTTCAATTCTGTCTTATCCAATCATCTTGTCTTCCAATCCCATTCTATCCAATCCCCTCATCCAAATAAATTAAAAAATCCAAAAGATTTAAAATTAGTCCATTCAAGTGTAATCAATACTAATACACGCAATCCAATATTTCAATCTAGCATGTTAATCTTTAATCAAGCCATCATCTTAAACAAAATCAGTTCATAATCAAATGATCAATTTCAAATCCAATCATCATCATGGGATGTATCCTTCCCATTCCTTGAGGCCCTGCCCTCTCAATCACTCAATCAATTGGTTTTCATCTTGCTTAGGGGAACTATGTTGGTTTTCTTTTGGTTTGTTGTTCATGCTTTCTTGTTTCTTGTATGTATTATATTTTTTTGCATCTATCATGGTTGTTGCATCCTATTATCAAAGGGGCATCATGTCCTTCAATATCATGGTGTCATAAGACATGGTTGTATTTGACCTTTTTTATCATGTACTTGTCACATGGTCATCTTGGTTCCTCATACCTTGGTGCATAATGTCAAGTACAATATCAAAATAGGATATGCTCTCCCATGTTGACACAATGATAGTCTACATTTAGGTTTATTTTGCATTGGATGCCTTCTTTTATTCACTTCCACTATCCTCACCCTTCCTTTTCAAGAAAATTGTAAAAATTAATTTTTTGCTCAATTTTCTTGAGGGGGCACCATCTTCATCCTCATCCTCTTCTTGTCATTGCTTAGGCATGACTTCTGGGGCATCTTATTTTCTTATTCTTTTGTGTGATGTCGATTTCGACACCGCATCAAAGAGGGGAAAAATATAGACACCTAAAATTGTCCATTCACACTAATGTTATTTTTTATTAATATTTTCCCTTAACATTATGGTTAATTTTGTTAATTGACTATAATCATTATATTCTTCTATTTATTTAATTAAATTTACTTTAATTAAATAAATTCATTTTCCCTTTGTATTTAAATTTTATTTAAATACTATAATATATTGAATTCAATTTAATATATTATCCCTCCGTTTCCCTTTATAAAATAAACTTTATTTATTTTATTCCTCCACTAGCATCAAGTTCTTCTAACTTATGATTAAATTAAATTTATTTTAATTTAATTCCTTTTTCCTTTTTCCTTTTTCCTATGCCTACCTTTTTCTAATATTCCTCTAATCTTATTTAAAAGATGGATTACCTCTAAACATGTGCACAATCACCTTTTCCAAGGTAACCACCTCCCCATCTTTTTTCCCCACAAATCATTTTTAAATTTCTCTTTCCCTCTAAAAGTGAAGTTTGACTTTTACATCTTTTTCCAGCTTGCCTTTTTCAAACCCTACCTAACATCTTTTTTTCCTCTTAATCATATCCACTCATTTCTTTTGCCTCTTAATCCTATCCACTCATTTCATTTTGCCTCTT
Organism: Chamaecyparis obtusa; assembly: GCA_027943335.1. Taxonomy (NCBI): domain Eukaryota; kingdom Viridiplantae; phylum Streptophyta; class Pinopsida; order Cupressales; family Cupressaceae; genus Chamaecyparis; species Chamaecyparis obtusa. The sequence continues at coordinate 91,160 of BSBK01011948.1, read as the reverse complement.
CATCTTTTCCAAACCCTACCTAGCCTTTAATCCTAGCCACTCATTCTTTTGCCTCTTAATCTCCACCATCCAATTCTTTTCATTTTCTATAAAAGGAGACCTCACTCCTCATTTTAGGTCTAGGTTCTTTTTCTTCTTAATCTCTTAGTTCTTGCATGTTCTAGCATTCTTAATCATTCTAGTTCTTTTCTTCATTAAAATCTAATCTTGTTCATAGATATTAATCTTATTTGCATTAGCATTGTATTGAATCAATATTTATCTTTATCATTTGTGAATCTTGGGACAAATTCCTCATACTTGTTCACAACTCCTTCACCATCATCTAGCTTTCATCCCATAGTTTTTCATTTATATTTCATTTCATTTTTATTGGGAGAGCATACCCATAATAATCTTGAAGAGAAAATCAAACAAGGCTTTGGGTGTCCTTGTTTTAGCTCATCAAAGGTTGTAGTGAAGATTACTTATTTTTTTGCATTTGAAATGACTAACATCTAATGTGATTTTGTTTGGCATTTTGGTGTTTTTCATTTGTAGAAAATAGGTCCATATTTTCATTGCATACATGTAGTTACAAGATATGGTTTCTAACATTTATTGGATTCTATGGTTATAATCACAATAAATTTGAATTACTAGAGTGAAGATTAGATGACCGGTGAGCAGAGCCAAAGCTATTAAATATTTGATCGGTGATTGGTGAAGGTGTTGCAGTAATTTAGGTTAAGTTATTAATGATCTTGTGACATGTTTTAAAGATTGGAGGTGATGATATGGCATCACATTATTTGATGCTAGTGCGTAGAAAAGATTATAGATGAAGGTTGTGTGTGGTGAAACGTGTTTGAACCCTGGGCATAAAATTGTATGTAAATCATTGACGAAGAGTGCTTTGATACCATTGATGAAGGGCCACACCAACCTTACCAACTCATTACCAAAGATATATCAACATGGAGATAAAGAGAAGAAAATTCTTTACAGAGAATACATTAATACTTGAAAATCCTTACAACATCAACAAGATGATATCATTGCTATAACTTCTTCAATAAGAGATCTTACAAATTCTTCAAGATGAGAGAATTATTAAGAGATTTGTTATGATAAATTTCCTAAGAGAGCTTCTTCTCCATATGAGATATTAGAACATGAGAGCTTCTTCCCAATATGATTTCTTACAACATCAGAGCTTTTTCCCAATATGAGATCTTACAACATGAGAGGCTTCTTCCTAATATGAGATCTGACAACATGAGAGCTTTCCTTTGAATGCTTATATAGGCACTTACCACCTAAGATATTACAAACACAACCAATGTGGGATAAAAGGTATTTCTAAATACCTTGATACAAATATTAAATTCCCACCCAATTAATAGTAAGCACCACATGTGGGCCAATTAGAAAATTACATTTCTTTTATGGCCAATAAAAAAAAAAAAAGGTGCAACTACCTAGCTACAAAAATTAAATGCATGAAATTTCCAAAAATTTATAAAATGCCACCTACACACCTCGATAAATGAAAAGATTTTATTTTATTTTTGACAAAATTTTATATATTAGTAGCAACTAGTTCCTACCTTGGGTGTCTGATGTAGGTGCATCTTGCATCAATCATTGTAATGGCTACTGCGATGTTGTAAATTTGTGGTGTACATTAAATTTTTTTGTTTGATGAGTTAGATTCAAGTGAAAAAAATTGAAAGATAAACTGAGTCGTTTAGGGGAATCTAGGGTAGTGAAAAAATTAAAGGCTTGATGAATAGTATATATTGAATGAAGTTGAGAGTTTTTGTATTGATCAAGTGTTGGAAAAGTGCAGTGTGAAGTGCGAATTGCAATCAAGCCAGAGTAGAGATACATTTTTAAAGAAGTTTTTGTGTGCTTTATTAGTTCTGATCAAGCAGAGGTAGTGATATTCTATAGATCATTGTTCACGTTGTTTCCTGATAATTACAATATTCAAAATCCCTTAATCAGGTGGATCCTAGCAGGTCTCTATTATAAATCCTCTAACAAGGTGGAACATTAGTTTGTGCTTGAAGTCCTCGAACAAGGCTACTCTTAATAGGGTAAAGGTTCTAATAGGCCTAAAGGTAAATCCCTTAATCAAGTAGCACCTAACAGTGTTTTTGTAAACTCCTAACAAGGTTAAGCTCCTCATAGGAGAGTACTTAATAAAAGTACAATATTTAGAGGGTACTAATCCCCACCATAGTTTTTTCCTAATTTTAATTTCCATAAGATAAATATTTGCATCATATATTTTAATTATTTTGTGGATGTACTTAGGAATATGATTTTCATTTTCTTCTATTAAAGTGAATCTTGTGAATGTTATTATAAAGTCAAAAGTTGTTGATAAAGATTTGAAAATTGATAGATTAAATATTCACCCATCCCCTCTATGTAATCTGATCTTAGAATTAATAGCTTGGATATCTTTGTTTGGTGTGGGGCCTTGTATCTATCTCCTAGCTAGGTGGGGTTGGCCTAAGAGTTCGACATGGTTGTATCTTTCTCCTTTGATGTTTGTTAGTTTGTTCATGAGCTTTTAGATGGAATCTACATCTTCATTGTACCTTTTCTATAGCTTCATGGTTCATTTGTATAAATGAATAGTATTGTAGTAGTTATCATTACCACTATTATATATTCTTCATGCATATGGAAGTAAATATAATTATAAAATGTATTAGTGACTATTTTTATTGAAACATATTGAGTTAGATAGATTGATGTTGGTATCAAATATCATCATGTACTTATATATTATCCTACTTTGGTTTAGGTATATTTGGATTTAAGGGAATATAGGCTAGTGATGTTAACTTTTGTATTATTTCATTAGTATTTAATTAATCTAGTTATTGTAGCAACATCCTAGAACATAAGAGGATCTATAGTAATGTTTTGATGTATAGAACATATTCATTGCATCATGTAACTAGTTTCATAATGTGTATCATTATATCAATTGTAATTGTACTACTATTTTTTTTTTAAATTAACATGTTAGCTAGCATTTATATGTTTTTCTCTTGGGTTCCTTGGCAAGGATTTACAATATAGAACTTTGCAAATGCTTCAATAAATTTCATTAAGGTAAAACCTTCCCAATGGGTGTTTTCTTATCCTAATTAGGAGTACACAAAATAACTACATATTCACTTTTAATGTTGGAAGATAGAAGGATATAGTAAGCACTAACAACCCCTCTTTAATGTAAAAGTTGACAATTCCCAATAATTTTGACACTATAACTTAGTCATTTAATAATGTATCAACGTTCATTATGTAGATAATGTTAATTTCATGCACTTTTGCAAAAAACAAAAAGCTTAAATTTTGAGCTACCATTTAAAAATTATTTATAACTAATTTCTCTTTAAATGTTTATTTCTAATTACACTTGCATTAAATTATTAAAAATTATTCAATGCTCAAATCCAAACTATGAATGAAACCACTCATCATATTTTTGTTTCAATGATCTCTCCAATAACTATCCCCACTCCTTCACAACTTATGGGAAAATGAAAAATTGCCCCCCTTTTACAAGATTTAAATTAAGTTGATGTAATTTATCCCTAAAGCCTAAAAGAAGTTCCCTTCTCCCATTATAATTATTTTGTGGTTTTGATAGTTATTTGGACACCCAATATTATGTATAATGATTAAAAGATTTAAATAAAAATATTAAATATTTTATTTTATACAAATGCAAACATAATGAAACTTTTTTTTTTTTAAAAGAGAAATGTAGTAGAAAATGTTGAGTTCTTAGAAAATTAAGATGTTGCATGTGGGTAAAAGAAGATGAACAATTTTTTTTTCAAAACATCATTTATTGAGGAAATGTATTGGGTCCTAATAAAGAGTACATGATCAAAGAAAATTATAGTTGTTTGTGGCATAGTTGAAATATCAACTCCTTGGTCAAAGTTATTAGGACTCCACATTTTTTGACACTAACATGTTTTGACAAAGTAATGTTGGAACAAGTAAAGGGGACACTTGGCACAATTATGAGGTAGAGCAAGTAAAAGGTATGATATCTAATGAGCTAATCCTTATTTTCTAGTTGCAAATATGACAAATAATAATAAAAACTATTATTTCTTATTATTGGGCATGGATTCCTTGCTATTAAACATGGGTACCTTTTTGAAGGTGTACCTTGTCAGTATTGTATTTGGTAGATCCTATAATTAGAGTATAAGCCAATAATGTTGAGATTACTAGATTATTGAGTGAGTGGTATTTTAGGTACTATAATTAAGAAGGTTATCTAGTATAGGAAGGTCGAGCCTTTTGAAAGTTGTGGATATTATTTGATGAATGTGAAAAAGAAATACTAAAATAATAAATATTTAATCAATATTACAAAAAATAATTTCCAAAAAATATAAAGAAAGGGCTTTAATAAATTCTCTAAATAAGAAACAAAAGTCTCAAAACATAATTCATAGGGCCCTTGAATAGAATATGCATACCACAATAGAGACAGTTTGGACCACCTCAAAAGGCATGAGATCTATCACTATCAAATCTACAATACTTTATGTAGTACTTACACTGCAATACTATAGATGACATCTCTATAATTTGAAAATGAAAAAACTTTGATGCTTTGACAAGATTTAGAAAAATGTGAATCATCTACATAAGGTAATTGATAAAAAATAATTGCAACAATATAGGTCACAAAACTAATTGAATTTATATTTAAATGCACTAATGATTCTATAAGGAAATCTTGTCTTTGTGATAGGTGTAGGATTAAGAATTATTTTTCTAGCATAAATTTGATACCATGTTGGGACAATATAGAATTTGAAACTAAATACCAAACCACAAACTATTAACATGTAAGAATTTAAATTAATATTATCAAAGAGTTGACTAAAATTCACATAGAGGCTTGCATATATAGGCCTTGATTTGGATGAAGCATACAAGTTGAATATAATAACTAACTCACTCTCAAATATATGATACTCATGAGTATAGTTAACAAGTGTGTGTGAAAGATCCTATTAATATACATGCATTGTGTTTTTTACTGTAGGTTAAAATAGGTTTTATGGGGACCCAAAACCCCTTACAAGTCTAATCAAGAAAGTAATAAGCATTAAGTGCACTGAAATGAAACAAGACTGGAAACTAGCCCACAAGACCTAGAACCAACACAACAAAAAAAAATATAGAAACTAGAAACCATACCCACCAGCAAAAAAACCCAAACAATGAAGAAAGCACAAGAATAGGGGAGAAGGAGGACCTAGGAAAACTCTAGATGAGTTCCCTCCACCTCTTTCTTTGTCTTTGAAACTTTCTTGATCGCCACCTTGAAATCTGAAAGCTCGAGGATCCTGTCATGGATCTTCTTCCTTTTTGCAGACCGAGTGCATTTTCTAGGACCAACATCATCCACGTCCACTTTATCATCATCGAGCTTCATGGTAGGAGATCTAGCATCCATCTCTACCTTTATATACATGCATTATGTTGATCACACTAAGTGACTAAACATGTCTTAACCAGATGATGTGAGACAAAATACTAAAATACCTAAGAAAAATTAAGATTATGTAAAAATAGGTCAATCTAGAAAGTGTTAAAAAATAAATAGTTAGGTAATGATACTATTTACACTAACAATTATCTCACTGTTAGTTAAACCCTTTCAATATTCGATAATGCATTCATTCTTAGAGATATCCAAATTTCATCTTGCAGCTACAAATAAAATTTTGTATATAACACCTAAAAAATGGTGCATTGCCAATCCTAGCACACCCATCCCCATTAAGGTTACTTCCTTTAACGTATTCACTCTAGAAATGATATTTATTTAGTATGTGAAATAGTCTATCCTATGTGCATATATCAAATATATGAAAGCATTGTATAATTTAAGAAATGTCTAGAATAAAATAAAAATTAGAATCATAAATAATTACCTACATCATTAACTTGACTTGAAATGCTTTAATGTTTTTTTGTGTGATAAAGTTTAAATTAGAATTAGATTTCTAAATAAATTTGAGTTACTTAAGCTAGTTTTCAATATTTCTTTTTCAAATAAAATTAATCAAATTTTTTTTTTTGAAGTACCTAGTAAAATTTTTAACATGACCAATGACACTAGAATGACACACCTTCTAGCTCCATGTAAAATACTTTGGACCTAGACCTAGGAACTAGTGAGGCCAAAAATAGGGACCTCATCCCATTATTACACAGCTGAGGCCCAAACTCACAATCACATTGGATTAGCGAAGGCATAAGCATACAATCACAATGGCCTAGTGGAGGTTTAAACTTGGTTTGGGACAACAACAACAACAAAACCAACACTTAACTAACACATAAAGAAGTGAAACCCCAAAATAATCAAATGATGTTAATGAGTTTACATGAATTACATTTTAAGTGAACATTATGGGATGACATATAGAAATGTACTTGTATCCCATCATTTTATATCATTAAATTAGATAGGAATGTTATCTTAGTGATAGTTGTAATTATCTTTTCATCCTTCACTTAAATTAGTATTAGTAATTGATTATCACATTAAGGGGCATCTCTTTAAATAATTATGATAAAAGAATAAAAAATTTATATAAAATACTTTTTAAATTACAAAATTAAATTGTCTAAATAGTTGGAATAATGATAAATATTTTATATTAGGAAAAATAGGTTTTCTAGGGGGTCCAAAACCCTTTACAAATAGATTTTGAGGTGGATCTAGAACTCTACTAAGAAAAATTGTTGCCAAATACAATACATTTCAAATCAACAACCCATGACCAAAGAGAAGACAATAGCAAATAGCTGATAATCTAGCAATGCACTAGTTGTCTGAAAAATAGATCACAAGGCCGAAGCCTCACATCAAAGACCTAATCTCCCATGCCAAGAGATCCTTAGGGTTTTATAAGGTTCCCTAAACTTGAACCAAAAGGGTTTTGGTAGGCTCCCCAAACCATTCAAAAAAAATCCCAGTAGCAAAAATCTAGCTTGGACCCTAACAAAAATACAGTCATAGTCTATACTAGGCCCTTGAAAACTTCTAGCATCTAGCTAGACAAGAAAACACAAGAAAATCATAAAGAGATAAACAAACACATGGAGATTTTGAAAGGATCCCCTAACCTTCGAATCGAGAGTATGGGGTTTAGATAGGTTTCCCAATCCTTTCATGCCTAGTCTGATTGTGATAATCATTAGATAAAGTGTTGAAGCTATGGGCATAACAAAGGATCCCCTCCCCTTTGTGGGATTTAAACTGGCTCCCACAACCTTCATAATCAGCCTTGGATGATTGATCATCAAAGGAACAACTAAAATAATGATGGGGTTTTGGGATGATCCCCAAACCAACATAACCTTCAAACTAAACAAAGTGCACTCAAGGCCAACACCATAAATAAGGCTCTCAAGGGTAGGAATAAGCTCAAGGTAAGGAAAAGTCACCAAAAAATCCACATCCCAATAGCATTATTCCTCTCCACCTCCATAGGACAAGATCCCACCTCAATAGGAGTTGCTAAGATAAGAATAGTTAAAACCCAAATCCCAAGCCATCTACAAATAAGGAACTCTAGACCTAGGTAGGAACAATAGCCCTTTCATCACCAGCCTGCAAGTAAAAAAAGTTTCCTCCCAATCAAATAGAAAAAGGTGGAAACAAGCACCCAATGCAAGCTACAAGAGAGAGAAAAGGACCACCAATTTTAGGAAAGAGAAATTGGTAGTCAAGACAGGGAGAAGGGATATGGATCCAAATAGAAGAGGGGCCAATAAAATCCCTCAATGCACACTATTGAGTAAAGAGCTACAAAATCCCAACATGGAACAAAGCCTGAACAAATCTATGACCATAGTTGTAAAATATGACACCCCAAAGACTAGTGCACCTAGACTGCTAGACCAAGAAAAATCTTGGCCATACCTAGAACCGTCAGTTGAAATATGAAGATGGTGACAAAAAAATGGACAGAACCCATGCAAGGGCCAACAACACTTATCGTGTTGCCCATGATTGTCCAAAGAAATTCGAACCATCTATAGACACCTTCAAAAGAGAAAGATAGGGCCAACCAAATAATCTACTTACCTCAAATAGAAGGACCCTTATCTAGAGTGAAGCATCCCCCTATGCCATCTTCATCCAAGTATTCCTTTGCACCACCTCCCTTCACACTTCCTTTATTCATCAACACCCTACAAACTCTCACCTTTGCACTCACTTTCCCACTCCTCAATATTTTTTTTTTAATATGAGTATTATGGATAATGAAAAATGTTAAATTGAATCTTACTTTATAATTTCAATAATTTTGATAAATTTATTAATACTTATCATTCGTATTCACTTTAGTTTTTATTAGCTATTAATCAATTGACATTCTACTAAATAAAAAGATCATTTATTTCAATTCGAAAAAAACTAAAGTTAAGTTATTTTTATTTTTTAATAAAATCTAATATTATTTTCCTAAAATCATATTGGTTTAAGATAATATGTGTTACAGTAATGAATTTGTATGTGATTATTTCTTTTTCCATTATTGTAACTAAAAAAATTACTAGTTTTGAGGCTTTCAATCTTTTCAACTATTTTTATCCAATACCATATGTGTTTTTCGATTAAGGAAAAATCAGGTTTTGAGAGGAGCCCCAAAACACCATACAAAGGATTACAATAGTTATTCAAAATAGAATACCATCACAAAACTCTACTAGAAGAACTAAATCTAGGAGGACTATCCTAACAACCAGAAACAGAGTACCAATAGCTAGACACAAAAAACAAGAAAGAACAAAAAATAAAAATAGAGCAGTAGACCAAATATTTCATAGTAGAAGCCACCTCCTTCTCAATGAAAGTAACGTAATCCACATGGAGGGTCTTTGGGATTGGTGCCTTCTTCCTTGGAATATCCAAAGTATGTATCCCAAGACCTTCAACAGTAGCCACACTCACCCCTTCATCCAGTACCACCTGTCTAGCATCCCTGTTCACCACCACCTTATTCATTTTTTGATTCAAAACCCTAATCTTTTGAATGGAAACATCTATTTTCTTCGTACCACCATAAAGATTGATCCAAATACTCTCTTTGAGATTCTTCCTCACTTGAGACTCCTTATCCAGTTGTTCCTAGATACTGTCCAATTTGGAATATATGTTGTTCAATTTAATGTGCACACAGTTGTCCATGGCATAAGAAATATTAGCTCTGAGCTTGGCCTTCTAGAGAAGGTTGGCCAAGACAATATGTGTTATAGTATTGAATTTGTACATGATTTTTCAATTTCCATTATTGTAACTAAAAAATTACTAGTTTTGAGGTTTTCTTCCTTTCGAACTATTTTTTTCTAATATTAAAATAATTAGTTACTAATTAAGAAGCCAAATCTACCTTGATTTTATGAGATTTTATCAATTAAATAAATTATATAATGTATATTATATTTATATGTTTTTGATTGAGGTAAAATCAAGTTTTGAAGGGGTCATGAAACCCTTTACAAGCTACAAAATGAGATAAACATTACTAGAATGACAAAGAAAAAATGTCTACCACAAAGTCTAGGAAAACCCACTGAACAACCTAAAAGATATTTAGATCAGCACAAAAAATCACGAGCAAAGAAAGATGAAACAACCTCTAGCAAAACTACTAGCAAATGGAAAAAAGGAGCATCCATCCCAAGAGATTAGTTTGACAAATTAAGGGAGTCCTTAGTAGCCTCCTGTAATATATAGATCTTCTAAATTGAGTCTTTAAGATTCATCATCTCCTTAGGAATTAGATCCATCTTCTTTTTCATACTGGCTCTAATTCTACTCCTCGGCCCAGAAGCCTGACCACTATGACCTCCAAGTTCATCTTCCACTACAATAGCATTCTTTTCATAATAATTTGCCTCCAACATCAACTAAAAAGAAGTGAGATTTATAATAGTCACCTTAAGCCCTTCATTGTTATGGAACAAGAGCTTCCTGAGCATTTCCTCATTTATTTTCACTCTTCTATTGATAGTAAGAAGCTTCTCATAGATGAAATTCAAGATTTTCTCTTCCAGCATCTCATTACTAGTAATATTATTCATGCCCTCAATAAAAACATCCTTACGATTTCTCATTTTTTCAACATCCTCCTCCAAAGTATCAAATTTAGCATCAAGCACTCTATACTTGAGGCTCAGTTCTTTAGTTTCATGGAATGCCCATATGTCCAAATTGAAGGCCAACACTACCCTATTCCTTGCAGCTTGGAGAACTACCATGGTAGCTTCCTTTTTATAATTGAAATCATATTCCTCTAGGGAAGTAGCCTCAACTTTACTCTGGTAATTCTTATTCCTATTATTTTCAACACCTTTTCCACTATTTTGAAAATTAGGGTCTTTGTTCAAATGATTATCCACCACAAAATTAATAGTAGTAACTACCACATTAGTTGAAGTATCATTGATCATAGTATTATGATTATTGATAACCTCCTGAGTAGTCTCATTTTTATTGTCCTTCTCCATATCATCTATTTCCTCATTATTGTTTTCCTCATCCTCATTGCCATGATCCACCCTACACTCCATTTCCTTATTCTAGTTCTCATAGCCTGAAAGAACCTGTAGATGCTCTCCTGAATTATCCTCCTACTATTTATTCCCTTTCTCATCCAAAGATTACTCCCAATTCTCCTTGGAATTCAAATCATAGTCACCCTCATTAACTTCAACAAAGTCTTACTTCTCATTGTTGTTTTGACCAACATTCTTTGCATCTTCCTCGTCAAAAGGTTCATCTTAATATGATTTAGAAAAATAGAGAGGGGGGTGAATCAGTTGTTCTCGGGTCTAGATGTATAAATTTAACTTTTAAACACTTCAAAAACTCAGATATAACAACCAACAACTACTTGGTCATTACAGAATGTATACTAGAAACATCTAACAATGCAGTCCACTATCCAACAATATTTAACTTGCAAAACACAGAAATGTTCAAACCAAAACATTCACACAAGTATTGACACAAGGATTTATAGTGGAAAACCAATTTGGGAAAAACCACTTTGTAACATGCTACTGATATTTTCACTCTTTTGAAGTGAGCTCTATGAAAAGCCAACCCTGTTAAAGGTTTACAAACAGACTTCTAGGTGTGACCTAGTTAAAGGATTTCAAGCACCTTGTTAGGAGTGTGTCTTGTTAGAGGACTTAATTACATTCCATTAGAATGTAACCTTGATTAAAGGATTTAAATTGATACAATGGTTAGAAAGTAACAACAGTGTTTGATCTGAAAACATACAACTCACTTTGCAAATAATAGATCTGTTGTGGTCCCACAACCATGCTCCCCTTTTGGCCTCTTGGCCTTAGGGGCCCATGTTCTACTTTCTGCTTGTTTTGCTTCATGTCTTCTATTTTTTGGTTTTTGGTCGTTTGTTGTTTGTTTTTCATCCTTGTTGACCTTGTCATGCTTTCACACTTTTGGATGTCCAAAAGTGCGAAAGGCCAAAGGTGAAAAGGTTTAGAGAAAACTCAGTTTTCAACCTTCTTGGACATGGCACCTTTTCGGACTTGTTGGAGGTTCGAAGTTTCAAAGGTTCGATTCCCAAAGGGGAGTCAGTCTTCCAGAGCTTTCAGCCTTCTGGAGGTCTGACACCCCTGTAAAGGCTGAAAGGCTGAATGACTGGGGTGCTTATGTCAGCCACTAGGATGACCTATATAAGGGATAAAGGGGGTTTTAACCCTCACTCTTTCAGTCCCGCTCTCTCATCTCTAAAGCTCTCTGCATTGCTTGTTGCTTGTCTCTAGTTCTTGGCCTTCATTTTAGGTCATCATCCTCCAGCCTCCTATTTTCAAGGTTGGTTTCCTCCTTCCTTCTTCTTTTCTTTCATTTTTTTTGGTCGTAGTTTAGGTCTTGCATTTTGGCCTTTTGGCCTGTCATAGCTTAGGGTTTGTGTGTTTTTTGGCCTTTTTGGCCCTTCCCTTATGTCCAGTTTGTGTCTTCTTAGCCTTTTCAATCTTGGGGATCACCAAGGTGGTCACCTTGCATCCCCTTGGAGAGTTTGTGGTCAAAATCATCGTCAAAATCACTTTTGAGTTTGATTGAGAAACCCTAGTTTTGGACCTTTGGGGTCTAAAACTTTCTAAACCTACAAAGGGACATTTCTTCAAAGTCCTCTATATCTTTCAGTGTTTTGGTGTTGGCACACACCAAAACACACTATCCTCTGAAATGCCAAAAGACTAATGTATCATCTAAGCATGCCAAGTACAGGTTTTGGCATCTTCGGCCTTTTCAGCCTTTTGCATGCCGAAGATTGTTTTCTCTCGGCTAGCCAAAACTCCTCAAGCACAAAATACCAAGGCATCTTTTTGGCCTTTTCGTACTTTTCAGCCTTCGAGAGGTTTCTGACCTCCAATTTTTTGAAAGATTTGAAAGGGGGGGTTTTCAAAATAGATTCAACAAGCTTCTTTTCAGCCTTTTCAGCATTTCAGAGGTCTCATACCCCCGAAATTTTGAAAGGCCAAAAATGCCTTTTTTGGCCCCCTTTTGAGCTTAATTCTGACAATGCATTATTTTTTCTAAGTCTTCTTTCTATCATGTTGTTGATCCATGGCCTTTTCTCTTTACAAATATGGCTGAGAAGGTAGTAGCATCACCAACAATGAAATATCAATTCAAAGGGTACCATCCACCTTCTAAGGTGACCAATTTGCATGTAGGCATAATAGACATAGACATTGCGAACATGAGATGGAATGACTACTTGAACAAGTGTGCCCAACTGGCAGGGGGATCAGAAGATTGTACTTCATTAGTACACTTCTCTCTAGTGAATGCAATAGCTCACCCAATCTCCATTCAATCAGCAGACCTGATCAACACATTGGCCAGCAACTATGTGCCCAATGAGCACATGGTAAAAAATAGTGTTGGCGAGGTAGTTTTGGACCTGAGACTAGACAATATCAAAGATGTCTTCCATTTTCCAAAGGGATAGATAAATTATTCAATTTCCATATAAATAAAGGGATGGAGTTATACAATAAAGATATACAGAGGGCCCACAACATTGTGAATAATGAGTACCTCATGTAGCCCATGCCAAAGGGTAAACTGGACAGAATTGACATGAGAAGGGGATATATGCAGGAAGACATCCAAAATACAATAGCAATGATTAGCAGAGTGTATGGACTAGCAAATTCTTCTCAATTGGAGCCATGTATGATCTTACTAATCTAGAAGATAAGGGAGAGGCAAACTAGGTTTGATTGGGCCTCCATTCTGAGTGATAATCTTAATGAATAATTGGTTCAAGTAAGGACATATCCTCATTTCTACATGACATCATATGTCATGTATCTACTAACCACAAGAGAAGTCTACCCAGGGTTGATCAAAGTTGGGGTGATGGGAGAAAAAAACACATGACCATTTACATTGTATCCTCAATTGGTGAGGAAAGACTTCTACACACATAACAGACCAGATTTCAGAATTGTCAATGGTGCTTTCATATTTTCCATCATACACTCCATTGAGGGAGATTATGCCAAGAGGTTGTCCATTGAAGAAATATCAAAATTAAAGGCCCTTGGGGCATTCTACATATAGTTCTGGACCTTCACTTACATTTGGGTGGTAGCAAGCACCCTAGCACCAAATAAGTTACCAAGATTCCCTTTTGAAAGGGTAGTCCTCCTGGAGATAGAAAGACAACTATCTGACACACATGAACATATCAAGCACAAGAAGAAGCATTGTTGGGATTTTCCCATTTTTATCAGCCCCCACTGTGTGGCAGATATGAAGGTCTACAAGTCTTTGACTTGGGAATGGGATGAATTCCCACTAACAACCTACAATTTAGTGAGGCCTCATTTTGATCCCATTGGTACTTACAGCCACATAATGGGGAGACATTACATTCATGAACAACATATTAAGGACCATTGAGAAAATTGTGTGGATGACTATGAAGTAAGAGTCCATGACTATTGTTTGATGAGTCTAGAGTTGGCACAAGGTGCTCTTTCATTAAGGATTCCACAGAAGGCAGTGGATCTTGACTCCGATAACAATTTGGATTCTATATATAACATAGATAAGGTGTACACGAGGGCTATCTTGAATGCAGAGGTAGACCAAGATAAAAATGATGACATTGAGTTTAGAGCCCGACATGTGGTCAAGGTGACTAGATCATGGATTGCCCATCCTTTCCCAATGAAACCAATGCCAATGAAACAACTCCCGGAGCACCCCTCTAAAGAAAAGAAGAAGAAGGGAGAAAAGATATTGAAACCACATTTCAAAGAGGTTGCTCCTTTAAAGCCAAAAACCATATATAGATATGAACGCCCGACCACATATGGCATGTCTACGCACTCTAAGAAGGTCAAGACCAAAATGATGGGGAGCATTGCACTGCCAGATGTGCCTTCATCCAGCAGCCATGATTCTCCAAACACGACCAAGAAAACAAAGTTCAAAATCATAGGACCCAAGCTGACCGAAGTAATAAGGGCCATGTGTACAAAAGAAAGAAAGGATCCATGCCTACATAGATGGAAACCCTATTAGAAGAATATGAGGCTAAGTTGGATGACATCCCTCTCAGTAGAAGGACATGGTCTGTGGGGTCCATGAAGAAGAGAAGAAGACTAAATGATGATCCAGAGAAAACCAGAGGGGCAACTCAAGAGGAACCCATAAAACTAGATGCCTTAGGTGATGACAAATTTGATATTAGGGATTTTGAAGGGCTACATGGTTTCTAGGAATCTGAATAGCAGGGTCTAGTCCAAGAAGATTCGGTAACTTTTGACTCTGTTCCCACACAATTCACGGTCCCACATAGCAAGGTAAGAGAGGATGTCAAACAAAAGCCTCAAACATAAGTTGATGTTGAAATGGTTGAGGTTCCAAAGGAGATTGTAGAGCTAGAGAAGGATTCTTCTATTGGGGTCACCTTCGAAGAAGATACAGCTACACAGGTGCTCAGGATTAAATTTGGAAAAAAAAAAACTAAAATCTAATTTTTCAAATTTTACTATGTTTTAGTAAACTGCATTTTTGAGGGTCTTTGGTGCACTTCTAGGCTTGGGGGCAGACTGTTTCTACTTTTGAAATTTGGTTCTAGATAATTTGAATACCTTTCCAACACATCAAATGGTTTGCAAATCGGAGCTACAAGTAGAAAGTTATGCCTTCTCCAAGTGGACCTAATTTTTATATATAGTTTTTTGATAATGTTTGATAGTTTGAATAGTTTATTTGTAATAAATATTATGATGGCTCTTCATTTCATTTCCAAGGGATTTTGATGACCCTTGGGATCCATCAGACTTGTATAAACTCAAATATTCAAATAGAATGGATTATTTTTTGGTTTGCAATTTTGTTGTTCTCCATTTTTGTGTTGAATTCTACAATACTGCAGGTATCACACTAGGTATTGTAATCTAGTTTTTCATAAATCAAATTAGTGGTATCAGAGTAGGAACAATTCTTTATGCCTATTTACATGAGGTCTTCCTACCAAAGATTAGGATTGGATACACAAGATTTGTCAAAATACCCACCTTTGAGACTCACACGATCGAAGATGTTAGACGATGATGTTAAGAAGTTGGTCGAAGAAGCTTTAAATAAGAAACAAGAGGAGATGATGAGTCAATTTTCATGCCTCCTATAGAATCAAAAACCCTCTAAATCAAAAACATCATTTCATGGAAATACCCCTTTCAAAGTGTAGGTCAATTTTAACATCCTGAATTTTGAAGGAAAGGTCGATTCTGAAGCTGTTGATAACTGGTTATCAAAGTTGGATAGATACTTTTCTGTAAATAATTTCTTAGATGCAGAAAAGATAACATTTTCTCTCCTCAAAGCTGAAACCCATGTGAAATTAACATGGGAAACCAAAGTCACAAATAAAGAACAAGAATCATTTGTTTTAGATGGTTTTGAAATTTCTCTTAATAAGAAGCCCACATGGGGAGAATTTGTGGAATACATAAAAGAAGCTTACCTTCTGGAGGATGTATATGAACAAAAATACATAGAGTGGTAGCTTCTTTGACAAAAGAGGGATCAGTTTGTGCAAGATTACACCAATACATTCCATTCACTTTCAGTAAAACTCGGTATTGATGATTCAGAGAAGCATCAAATTTTGAGATATCAGAGTGGACTTCACATATATATTCAAAAAGAGATGGAATTTTTGAATATTGAGATATTGGAAACTTCCTATAAATATACTACAAAAATTGAAGATAAATTCAAGCAGAAAGGGAAGAGGGACTACTTTGCAAACAACAAGCCAAGGGTTGAAGGTGGTAATAAATTTGTAGGAAAATAGGTGACCAAGGAACCTCATTCAAATTCACCCAAGAACACATGGTGGTCTACTAAAAAGACACAAATAGGCATAGGCATGTGGTGTGAGATGCATAAGTCCCCAACCCATAACATAAAGGATTGTCGAATCATTAAAACTTTGATGATAGAAATACGAGGAGAGGAAGCTGAACCTGAATCGGCACCAGTAAATAATTTTGAGAAAGAGGAGAATGATTCCATCATAGAAGCAAACCCATATGCCATAGTTGGAACTACTGAAGTATTGCCCCATGAAGATGAAGAGAGACTTTTTCAATCATAGATGTGGGTTGATGGAAAGCCTTTGCATTTTTTTGTTGATAGTGGGAGTCAAAAGAATTTGATCTCTAGGGAGATAGTCAAAAGATTAAATCTGAAAGTGACAAGACACCCACAACAATACTCTGTGGGATGGGTAAATGAGGGACAAGATATTCAGATAAATCAACAGTGTCATTTTCCATATTCAATCAAGCCTTTGAAGGATGAAGTGATATGTGATGTAGCACCATTGGATGTATGTGATGTCTTGCTAGGGAAGCCATACATGTATCAAAGGCATGGGGTATATGATTCCATGCCACATAGTGTTACAATCATGCTTGGTGGGAAGAGGTATCAAATACCAGAGGTATGTCCAACAAAAACTGCTTCTTTAATTAGTGCTAAATAATGTAAACACTTGATTGCTCAAACTAGAGCTTTTGTTCTACTCATGATTCAACCTCTAAAAAAAAGTCAATTGTTCTTAATACACATGCTAAGGTAATAGAGAATCAACAAAATCAGATGGATAAAATTTTGAAAGAATATCATAGTGTGTTTAAACCACCAGTGGGAGTACCAACACACTGTCAAGTCAAGCACTCTATTGATTTAATCCCAGGCACACTGCTACCACATGAGCCAATATATAGGAGGTCAGTTTTGGAAAATGATGAGATTAAGAGACAAATTTAGGAGTTGATTCAAAAAGGACACATTCATCCAAGTGCTTCACCTTGTGGAAGTCCAGTTTTCCTTGCTAAAAAGAAAGACGGGACATGGAGGCTTTGTATTGATTATAGAGCATTAAACAAAATCTCTGTTAAAAATAGATATCCAATCCCTTGAATTTATGATTTGTTGGACCAACTTAGGGGGGCTAATTTCTTTACAAAAATTGACTTGACGTCTGGATACCACCAAGTATCAATTGATCCAGCAGATGTGTGGAAGACTGTATTTAAATCCAAGGAAGGTTTGTTTGAATGGTTGGTCATGCCTTTTGGCCTAACAAATGCCCCAACCACATTTATGAGATTGATGAATGATGTGCTTAGACCATTCATTGATTCTTTTGTAGTTGTTTATTTGGATGACATACTCATCTTTAGCAGAACTTGGTCTGAGCATTTGCAGCATGTTGAACAAGTTCTTTCAACTCTACAAAAACACAAACTTTATGCCAACATTGAGAAGTGTTCTTTTGGTATTCAGAGTATTCAATACTTAAGGTATATCATTGACATTGAGGGTGTTCATGTTGATTCAGAAAAGATTCAAATAATCTAAGATTGGTCATCCCCTAAAAATTTCACAGAGCTTCGTAGCTACTTGGGCTTAGCCAACTTCTATCACAGATTTGTCTTTGGTTTCTCACACATATCATGGCCTCTTAATCAATCACTAAGGGGTGGAGCACAAGAAAAATTTGAGTGGATAGAGGCAAAGCAACAAGCATTTGAGGAGTTAAAGAAAAGACTATGTTCAACACTAGTATTGGTCCTTCCAGATCTACACCAAGCATTTGAGATAGAAACAGATGCATCCGATTATGCTCTTGGTGCGGTACTCACACAACATGGGCATCTTGTTACCTATCATAGTGAAACTTTTTTTGATATAGTACATAGGTATCCCACCTATGATAAGGAGTTGTATGCCATTGTTTAGGCCTGCAAACAATGGAAACACTATATACTAGGAAAGGAAACTATTATACATACAGACCATAAACCACTTCAATTCTTGCAAACACAAGGGAAGTTGCAGAATGATAGACATCAATGGTGGTTAGCCTATCTACAACAATTTCACCTCAACATTCATCATAAAAAAGGAAGTAGTAACAAGGTGGTAGATTGTTTGAGTAGGCCTCCAATTGCAGGTTTGACAATAGTGTTGGATTTATGTGGTCATCAATCATCAACTTGGGAAAAACTATATGGTATTGACCCTGATTTTGCTAACATCTATGGTAATTTGGTAGAAGGAAAGTCTGTCCCTGATTTTCACTTGCAGAATGGGTTGCTTTTCCATAACGGTCACATATGTGTACCCATCAAGGAATAGAAGAAAATGATATGGGAAGCTCACTACAGTCATGTTGCAGGACATTTTGGTATTGGTAAGACTACTGCTATCCTTCAAAAGTATTTCTATTGGCAAAAAATGAAGTAGGATATCATTTTACATATACAAGCTTATGCAGCCTGTGCAATTGCAAAGCCAATAAACCATAAGTTGGGTCTATACTTACCATTACCTATTCTTGATAACCCATGGTAGTCTATTTCAATGGATTTTATGTCTGGACTTCCAACTACTAGGTGAGGGCATGATTGTGTATATGTTGTGGTAGATAGGTTTTCTAAAATGGCTATCATGGTGGCATGGAAAAAGATGATTTTTGCAGAAGATACTACCAAGCTATTTTTTGAACATGTTTGGTTTCATTTTGGTTTTCCAAAAACCATTATTTCTGATAGGGATAGCAGGTTCATTGGAAAATTTTGTTCTACACTATGGGCTAAAATGGACACCAAGTTGACAAAGTCCACAACATTCCATCCCCAAATAGATGGGCAGACATAAGTGGTGAATCGAATGATTATTCATATTTAATAGATGTATCATTCAAAACATCCTCACACATGGGATGAAATCTTACCCTATGTGCAACACAGCTACAACCGTGCACTCCATAGTACTACAGGGCACAGTCCATTTGAGGTTTCTCTTGGGTACCAACCATTGGCACCTATGGATGTAGCAATACCATCTCTATAATCTAATAGTCCATCGAATGGTGACAAGGAGGTAGATAAAGAAGAAAAATTCATTGATAACATTAGACACCTCCCATAGCAAGTTCATGACATCTTGGAGCAGAGTAAACAGAAGTATAAGGAAAGGCATGATAAACATAGAACTCCTCACAAGTTTTAGATCGGTGACAAGGTATGGTTACATCTTCAGAAAGAGCACCTACACAGACCAAATAGGAAGCTTCTTCCTCTTCATTATGGTCCATATACTATTGTGAAACAAGTTGGTGAGAATGCTTTTGAACTTAATTTGCCATCATTTTTAGGACTTCATCCAGTTTTCAATGTAGAATTATTGAGACTCTATTTTCCTCCTTTGTTAGATATTTCCCAAGCTACTGAACACATTCAAGCTGCAGAGTTAAATCCATCTACTACTATTCCATTCTAGTGTGACCATGTTTCTGAAGTCATTTTAAAGACTTTGAGAAATTAGAACATTCCTCTATATCGTGTGGTTCGAGCTGGCCAACATTCTCATCAAGGCAAGTGGTTTACTAAGGAACAAATTGAAGAAAAATATCCTCATCTGTTGCAGTAGATTAGTGCAATGGGGCCCATTGCCTCTCAAGGGGGGAGGAATGCTCAGGATTAAATTTGGAAAAAAAAACTAAAATCTAAGTTTTCAAATTTTACTATGTTTTAGTAAACTGCATTTTTTAGGGTCTTTGGTGCACTTCTAGGCTTGGGGGCTATGAAAAAAATTTCTACTTTTGAAATTTGGTTCTAGATAATTTGAATACCTTTCCAATGCATCAAACAGTTCACAAATTGGAGCTATGAGTAGAAAGTTATGCCTTCTCCAAGTGGACCTAATTTTTATATATAGTTTTTTGATAATGTTTGATAGTTTGAATAGTTTATTTGTAATAAATATTATGATGGCTCTTCATTACATTTCCAAGGGATTTTGATGACCCTTGGGATCCATCAGACTTGTATAAACTCAAATATTTAGAATACAATGGATTAGTTTTTGGTTTGCAATTTTGTTGTTCTCCATTTTCATGTTGAATTCTACAATACTGCAGGTATCACACCAGGTATTGTAATCTTGTTTTTCATTAATCAGATCAATAGGTCCCCTTATTCTCATCCATTCCACCTATACCTCCACCTTTGCATCCAACTCCACCTCTATTTTTGCATCAAACACCACCTACCACTCCACTTCCCCCTCCAATACAAACCACTCTGCTACCCCAACAACCTTCATCATCCCATGTTACCTCAGCACCTCCACCTTGAATGCCTTCACCCACTCCCTTTGTCACTCCCAATCCACCTCCTAACCAAGGTGAGTTAGTAACTCAAAGCTCGCAAGAGCCTGAGAAGGATGCACATGTAGGTGATGAGAAGAAAGTAGGAGAAGAGCATACAGGATCAGAGGATCCCACTGATCGAGGAGAATCACAAGCTAAAGAAGAGCCACACATTGAGGAGGTGAAACAAAAAATAGATATAGAGGAACAAACAACTGATGAGAAGCAAACAGCTAATGAAGAGGAACAAACATGGGAGGAAGGGGAGTAGAATATAGGGGATGAACAAGGAACATAAAAGGAAGAAGAAAGTCAAGAGGAAATGGAAACAGAGTGCCCAAAAAATTCTTCCACATTGGCTTCTCTGTATGATCCATTGAATGCTTTCTCCAAGCCCACTTGATTCACCAAGGAGATACAGGCGAGGGTCAGAGTGTACACAAATGATGAGGCTGATATGACCATGCTAGGGCAAGCCTTCCACCAAATGGCATCAATTACCCGAGAAAGAACATTGTCCTATGTGACACAAGACCAAGAAAGTGGGTGGAAGACATAGGTGGTTGTTCCCATGATGGATGTCAGTACAAGTGAGATCACTCCAGATGATTATGTGTTGGAGGAGGTAGACTTGGGGGAGCCCACTAGAGAAGGTAGCAAAACCTTGGCCACTTTAGGACTAAAGCATGCTCTTGGTTTCATATATAAAGATGAAGAAAGGATAAAGGCTTTGGTAGAACAAAATGAAGCCATGAAGAGGTTTAGTTTGAAGACAGCAGGTCTCATTGACCTTGATAACCCCGAGGCCTCATTACAGGAAATTTTGGAGAAGAAAGGGGAGATAAATATAGATGTTCCACATTCTTTTGTACAGACATGTGCTGATTGGAAGCTGGATTTTGAAAAATTTTCCAGTCTATCCCTTAGGAGGATTCTAAGACCTCTTCTAAGCATTTTGGCAAGAATAGCTTCCTTGATGGAGATCATGAGTGAGGAAAATGATGTGGAGGAAATGATCATAAACTGGAAAAAAGTGCTAGATGAATTGACAGTAATAAGGAAGCAACGCTTCCAAGTTTTGGTAAAGATATATGAAGGTTCAGAGCTAGATATTTTTGAGACAAGAGATAACAATGGCTTTGGCTATATTTGGAAAGGTCCTCAAAAGATTGAATAAGAGGAAAGACAATAGCATGCTCTTTGTAGAAGAGTTGCAGAAGTTCTTTGAGGGTTTAGACCTAGATCTATTCGATGAAGAAGATGAGAAAAATATGTGTTCGATGAATGATATCATTAACCAATACTTAGGGATATTTTGAGGAGTAAAGACTAAAGAAGACCTTCAATAGATGTTTTATTAGAAAGAAGAAATTCAAAAAATGCTATCTCGCGAAGAAGAAATAAAGGGTTTTGCAAAAGAGTTGGTTGACTTCTGAGATAGGTAGAAAGAAGTGCTTGAAGGGATTAAGATGTTGGACTTTGATGAAATCTTGGAGATTTTGGATAGGTTCAAGAAATCACATCCAGATTTTCCCCCCAGCCAGTGATCATTCAGTCCCAGTCCAGCCAAATTTTGTGTACAAAAATCCAATTTTGACACAACCATTTTTGTAGAGCCAAATTTTTGGCATTTCAACCCTAGAGATTTTTTGGCCATCGACAAGTCCAAAGTATGAAATTTTGGAGATAGAAGACTTAGTATGTAGTCAATTTTCAAGCTTGAGTTTTTCAAACCAATTGTTGGGATTTGGGCATTTTTTGGCACGTCCGAAAGTTAACTCCAGTTATCTCAGAGATCACTTTCCAGTCATCTGGGATTCTTTTTTGGGATTGTTTGTACATGATTTTGGGATCTGTTCCAGTTGGGTCCACATGGAGAAGATGGAGCCAAAGATAAAGGGTAGAAACATGAAGATTATCAAGTGCATGCATGAGTTCCAGCTCCATTTTGAGTTGTCTAATGCATAATTTATTCAAAGATTTGTAATGCACAAGGTTTAATTCTATGCTAGGATAGTTTAGCTAAGCTTTGGAATTAGTTTCTTTAATGTAATCTCTAGTTTAGATTTTCTTTCAAGTTTTAGTTGCAGCTAAACCCTAGTTGTGAAAATAAGAGCATGGCTCTATAAATTCTAATAGAATGATGTAATGGGGGTCGATTTGATCATTAATATAACATATACAGTTGGTGCTTCATTCATGGTGTGATTTATCTACTATCTATGTGAAATTTATGAATGTGTGAATTTCTCATTCTTTTATTTCAAAGAGCCAATTGGTTTTTTAATGATTTTAAGTCTATGATGCTTTAGTTTAGTGTTTGTTGGTATTGCATTGCTTTATTGTGACGAATTCTTGAGAAGATTATTCTTTAGTACTTGAAGATTAACTTGTACCACATGTGTGCACATCTGGAGTGGCTTCATGATTTGATGAGTTTTGGCTTATCATGTGTCTACATTTGTTTGATTCCATTGATGATTTCATCCATTTAGCTGAAGATTATGACATGACCCGATCTCTATTTTGTGGGTTTCTTCATGTTCTTGGTTATTTAATTCACATGGTGGTGTGATGCTAGCATATGTCCATTATGTTTCTTTTCAAAAATTTCATTCAAAATCTCTTGTTACCTTACATCTTCTAACCCTCCTTGCAAGTTATTTTTCAGTAGATTAATTAAATCAGCATTGTTTTTATTCCTAAATCAGAAAATTGTATAAAAAAAGAGAGATATTATGGAATCCCAAAGTTTGTTTTGTAGATTCCCTTGAGAGAAGAACTAGCAAAGGCCTCCTTGTTAAAAAATTCACATTTGTCTTCTCTTGAGCTATCCAAGTAGTTGAGACCTAGCCAGAAGGAACCTTGAGATTGATTCCATCAATCTTCCAAGAGGGGAATTTGCTCACTTAAATTCCTAGCCATTGTCTTCATGTAAAAATGATGATCAACAAGATCCAATTCTTACATATATATGTGGCTTACTGATTGAGATCCATTTCCATCTCCATCACTGAGCTACTCAAAAATCCTTTCAAGCAATCACAACTCCTTCTCCTTAAGCCTTTTCTTCTTATTCAATCAATAACAACAAAAACTCCAACATCCTTCCTCAACTTCACACTTAGGTTTCCTTAATACCTCTTCAATAGGTAGATCCATAATTTCCACTTAATCTCCTCCATAGATCTTAGGGTTAGGTCAGATTCATCAAATCCTTCCAACATTATGTTCTTCATCCATCCTTCTAGAAACATCTCTAATATCTTTATGGAATCACAATAAAATGGTTTACTATGCATTAAATGCTCCATACATTCGATAAATAAAGTCAACATGATTTACATAATACAAGAATTCAACTATGTCGGCTAGGAATCTGAATTCTTCCTCAAATGTAAATTACTAATGCTTGATCAATATTGTGTTCAACTCCTTGGTCATCACTCCATAGCTCAGTCACCACTAAAATCATTTCCTCAGCTAATATTGTCTTTCTTGGCAATAAACTAATGTCTGGTCAACACTAAATTTACTTAGCATATACTAGGTCGGTCGACACTAACATCACTTAGCTTAAACAAGATTTCTTCACTTATGCTCGGTTGAGCCTACTTGTTTAGTCTTGCTTCTCACTTAGATAAATAATACATTATCTTATCATTGTGCCACATAATCAAGTACTCATTGAAGTATCAAGATAAGTCAACCTTTCCTTAGGTGCTATTGTTATCACCCTTTCCCTAATCCTCCTCAACAATCAAATAGATATAGTACTTTCTTAGATAGCAACAGTCTTACCAGTTAAGGTTTGACATCAATGACAATACAACAATTACTTCAAGTACAGTTTCTAACAATCTCCCTCTTTGGCATTGATGGAAACACCATATGAATAACACATGATTCACCAACCAATCCCAAATTTGTCTTTGCATTATAAACATTTATAATATCCTTAGCTTCATTATCATTTGGAATCACTTAGCCTTGCTTGCTTGACCATCCACAAAGTAACTTCCACTTAATCTTCCTATATTCCTTTCCTCTTAATCTCTCCCTCTTACTTGATCTTCCATGAAATCTCACCATGTGTTTTCATCTTACTCATCTCCCCCTTTGACAATAATGCCAAAGAAGCAACTAGAACATGCATCTCTCAGATGTAGATGTCATCTTTTTAATTTAGTAACAATATTTCTCCCTATGTCATCTTTTCTTATGACTGATTATCAGCTTTTCTGTACTTTTTACAACTCTAGGCTACTCCTAAAGTGTGACTTTTTCTGCATCAATTTGTTAGATACTCTTTGCAGCAGATTTGATGCAATGGTCCTAGCTTGACTAGGAAGCCTTAGTGAGGGGAAGAACCCCTAATTTTCCTCTCAAATATTCATGAGCTTCCTTAGGTAAGGCTTTGGTGAATATGTCTTCTAGTTGTTCCTTTGTATTCACATATTCCATTCTGACCTCTTTATCTTGTATCAATTCCCTCAAGTAATGATACTTGATGGAAATATGTTTGGTCTTTGTGTGCATCACTAGGTTCTTAGATATGTTGATAGAACTTGTGTTGTCATAGTAGATGACAACTGGTTCAGTGATCTCTTCTTTCATGCCTATCAACAATTGCTTTATCCATGTACCAAGTTTGAACAATTCACTGTAGCAGCTACATACTTGGCTTCAGCTGTAGATTGGGAAATGCAATTTTGTTTCTTTCTTGTCCAGGAAACTAATCTTTGTCCAAGAAAGAAAGCTCCACCACTAGTACTCTTTCTATCATCCACATTTCCTTCCCAATCTGCATTAGTATAGACTCTCAGTTCAAATCTTTCATGCTTCTTATAGTACAGTCCATAATCTATAGTCCCTTTCAAACATCTCATTATCCTCTTCACAGCCATCATATGAGTTTCCTTAGGATTGGCAGAGAATCTTGCCACAATCCCAACTGCTTGAGCAATATATGGTCTGTTGTGAACAACATATTATAGTTTTCCAATCATGGACCTATACAAAGTTTGGTTTACTTCAGCAGCATCATCATTTTTAGACAATTTTTGTCTAGTAGCCATGGGATTACTTACTAGCCTTGAATCCTCCATACCAAAGGTTTTTAGTATCTCTTTAATATATTTAGACCATGTGATGAAAATACCTTTCTCCATCTGATATACTTGTACAAGAACAAAGAATTTTATCTCCTCAAACATTGACATTTCAAATTCAGTTTTGATCTCATTTGAAAATTTCTTACACATGGCATCTTGTCCACCAAATATGATATCATCCACAAAAATATTAGCTAACAAGATTCCTTTACCTTCTTCATCTTTCATGTACAGATTGCTGGTGTCATTTGTCCTCAAGAATCCAATTTGTATCAAGTAGTTGTCTAGCCTCTCATACCATGCTCTGGGGGCTTTCTTCAATCCATACAGTGCCTTATTCAGTTTGCAAACCATGTGTCTCTTGTTTGGATCAACAAATCCTTTAGTTTGTTCAATGTACACTTCTTCTTCTAATATACCATTTAAAAATGCGAACTTGAAATCCATTTGGTCTACCTTGAAATCTTTGTAGGAAACATATGCAAGTAGAGTTCTCACTCCTAATCTTGCTATAGGGGAAAATTTATCCCTATACTCTATTCCTTCTTCTTGCGCATAGCCCTTTCATACTAGCCTTTCTTTGTTCCTTGTGATTTGTCCATGTTCATTGAGCTTATTTCTGAAGACCCATTTTGTTCCAATGACATTTTTGTTTTCTAGTCTTGGCACTAGAGTCCAAGTATCATTCTTTTATATTTGGTTTATCTCCTCATTCATGGCTTGAATTTAGTCTTCATTTTCTAGTGCCTCCCTGGTTGTCTTAGGCTCAAATTCACACAATAAACATGTAGGGTCTCTCAACTTGCTTCTGGTCAAAAATCTAGTTTCTTTGTCTCCAATGATTTATTCAGGCTTGTGATGTCTTCTTACATACTGTGCCAAAATAGGTCGTTCTTTCTTTTCTCCTTGCTCTTCAATTTCACCAATAAGATTGTCAGATTCAACCTCTAATTGCTCGGCAACCTCTTCCTGATACTCGACAACATCCTCTTGTTTCTCGACATTTTCTTCCCATCTTTCAACATTATTTCCTTGATACTCAGCATCGCTTACCCAAGACTCTACATCAGGTGCAAGTGTGTCACTTGCCTCTCCTTCTTCTATATAGACAAAAGATGTATAATCTTTTGGTTCTCTCTTGCTTTCCTGTTCATTTTTCTCTGCATATTCATCAACCTTCACATTTACAATTTCCACAATTTTTTTAGTGTTGGAATTCAAACACTTGTAAGGTTTACTCTTTGTGGAATAACCTAGGAATATGCCCTCATCACTTTTAGCATCAAACTTTCCATTCCTACTATATTTTAGTATATAGCATTTTCTCCCAAAAATTCTAAAGTACTTTACATTAGGTGCATACCTATGCCATAATTCATAAGGTGTAACATTTGTACCTTTTTCAATTTGTGTTGGGTTTAGGTTATAAACAGTTGTACTTACAACTTCTTTCTAGTACTTTTGTGCAACATTCTTTTCAATCATTAGTGTTCTTGCACAATCCATGATAGATCTCTTCCTTCTCTCTTCAATACCATTCTGTGGAGGTGTTCTAGGTGCAGACATTTGTCTCTTGATTCATCTATCATTGTAGAATAGATTGAACTCATTTGATATGAATTCTTCACCTCGGTTAGATCTCAGACACTTTAGGTTCCTACCTGTCTCCTTTTCAACCTTAGCCAAATACCACTTAAATAACTAAAATGCATCAGATTTTTCTTTTTAAAACATTACAGTCATCACTCTAGTGTAATCATCAACAAATAGAATAAAGTATCTAGCATCACAATAGCTTTGCACACCCATAGGTCCACAAAGGTCAATATGAACCAAATCTAAAACATTTTCAAAAGTAAAATTCTTGCTCTTGAAACTAGACTTTGTCATCTTACCCAACTGACATTATTTGCACATTACATTATCAAGTTTCTTCAATCTTGACAGTCCTCTCATTTTCTTCTTTTTACTAATATCTACCAGATTATCAAAGTTAACATGACATAGTTTCTTATATCATAACCATATATCATCAAGTTGTGCAATCAAACATGTCTCCTCAGATAGGTCTAGATAGAACAAATTACCTCTTATTTTTTCTTCACTTCCAATCAATTCACCAGTGGCATAAAATATTTTAGCCTTCTTGTGATGAAATTCCACTTGGTAACTAGTGCTATTAAGTTGTGCAACACTTAGCATATTATAGTTAAGACCTTCAACCCAATAAGCATTTTCACAAGTGATCTTATCAGTCAGCTTAATTAATCCTTTAACCTTTACAAGACATGGTGTATCAGTACCAAACTTAACACTTCTACCTTTGTAATGATATAGGGTATAAAACTTACTTTTGTCACCAGTCATGTGGTGTGAGAAACCACTATCAATAATCCATTTATTAGTTTTGTTCACATAGGATACAAGTGCAGTTTTCTCATCTTCATCAAACTCATCTTTCATAGCAACATAGACTACTTCAATTTCAAAATCATCATTTTAAGTGTCAGTTTCTTCTTTAGCAATATAACAGGATTTCTTACCTTTATCTTTGCAGTCCTTGTACCCTTGGTAACCTCTATTTTCTATCTTGTCTTTATGCTTGCTATCTCTTTCCTCATCCTTGTCATCTCTATCAGGACATCTTGTAGCTATATGACCAACTTTTTTATATGAGAAACATATGATAGGGAGTTTACTTTTATACTTGCCTTTTCCTCTTTTCAATCTTCTGGCCATAAGAGCTTCAAGATCCTCAAGTTCTTCATCAGATGTGTCACTATCACTTTCACTCTCACTAATGCATCTTTCTTTTTCTTTCTTAGACTTATTTAGAACCATTTGTGACTTGAATGTAGATTCAACATTAGCAATAGTGAATTTATCATAATTGGAAATCTCAAAAGAAGTAAGCTTACCAACAAGACTTTCCAAAGTAAGAGCATTACCAAGGTTACATCTAGATTCTTGAATTGCTGAAATTTTGATGGCATAAATAGGACACAAAGTTCTCAATACTTTTCCAATGACAATCTCATCATCAATAGTTCCATTAGCTCCTCTAATAGCATTTACAACCTCTTTTATCCTACCACAATATTGAGCAATATTCTCACCTTCTTGCATTTTCATTTCATCAAATTTACCTTGCAGGCTTTCAGCTTTTTCCCTTAGTGTTTTTTCCATAGATGTTTGCAAGAGTGTCCCACATTTTCTTTGCATTTGTGCAATCTTTGATGTCTTCAAATTTAGGATAACTTAAGGCAAATGCAATCTTCAACATTGCTTGATTGTATTCTTGTTTAGCTCTCATCTCCTCGAAAGTCAAGGGTGCAACAGGTGTAACATAGTCATGTTCAATATTATACTTCATTGAGTCACCAATACTAGCTAGATGCAATTTCATTAGACTCTACCATCTAGGGAAGTTCTCCTTATTCAGCGTTGGTACCTCCTGTTAGGCCATTTTTTTGTCACAAAAAAAATCTTATGAAAATGGCCTATTTCCTTGTAAAGTTTTCTTGAAGTGCCCTTATCCCCTGGTAGTTCATTGTGTCACCTTGCTCCAGTCCAATTTGCACGTGCTGAATTGCAAAATCCAGAAAGATTTTCAAATTCTAAGGTCTGCAGGAAACAAATTTTTTAAATCTGCCTAAGTGTCAAAAACCCATAGTGTTTCTAAAAATCCATGATGTTTTTGGTCTATGTGAAACCCTTCATTGTTTTTGACCTTGTGCTTCCTACTTTTGTGCGCTTATCTTTTGGCGTCAAAAACTCTATTTGTTTTCAGTTTTTCTCTATGTAGAAAACTTTGTGTGTTTTCAACCTTGGTCTTAGTTGCACAGGTGCGATGGATGGTGGAGCCCAGTCCTTAAAATATTTCTTGTCACTGATTCTCTAGATCCTCTGGTGGTTACATCTTTCATTCAATGATCTAGTGACTGTTAGTCACGCAACCTCTTCATGCTTGGAGGTTAGTGGCTAGCATCTCATGACTTGCCGGGTGGTTAGTCGTGTAGTCACTGAATGCTTGGCAGTCATGTGGTGGTCTTTGTTTTTCATACTTCCAGCATGGTTAAAGATCAGTCAGGATCGATGGTTGTCCCTTGTTTGCATAGAAAAGTTGCACGGTGTTTAGCCTTTACGCTTTTGCAATGACCGTTGGATTTTTCCTGTGTGGGCGTTCCGTGGGTCCAGGTGGGTCTGTGTGTCAGAGCATGTTGAGGTGGCATGGTTTTAGTGGATGTAGGGTGGAGATGTGGGCCCAGTGTTAGAGGGGAAGTGAAGGTGCATATTCTTATTGGTTGTCGCATGGCTGCATGTCAGACTTTTTTGACATGCCATCATGCGACCGCTTGCCACATGTCTGCATGGGTCCCTATCTTTTGTGGTGTTCTATTGCCTAGTGGTTAAGTTCATTCCGCGATCTGGTGACTAGATGGTGTGGCAGATCTAGTGGTTGGCATATGATCTCATGGGAGGTTTCAAACCCCATGCGATCATGCGCCCGTCATTCAATTTCAAAGGCTTGTAAGGGTGGGTCCTATGGTAGAAGTGACTTAGCAATTACAACAAATGGCGTGGTGACAAGTGGCATCACATTTGCGGAGTTAGGAGTGGGGTCTAAGTAGTTTGGCAGCCTGACAAATTTCTTTCTTGTCGCTGGTTCGTGTAAAGATTTGGCGGTTCTCCAAATTGTCTGGTGATTCAGCGAATAATGGTCGCAAGCTCGCTAAAATTTTAGCAGAAGGCATGAAATGTTTTGCAAACTAGTAGAAGCCTTTTGTTGCCAATTCATTGAATGTAAAGGGGCACTCTTTTAAAAGGTAAGCATAAAGCCTGGGAAAGATAAAAGGATCTACGGTCAGGACTTAAAGTTGACAGAGATTTAAACAAGGGCCGCCAATTTTCCACTAAAGCCAGGAAGTGATCGTTGGAATTAAAATTCAAATTTTGCAAAAGGGTTTGCAATGACAGAGGTACTAAAATTCAATTTTTGAGCGGCAAGAGTAGGTAGAACTGATCTTCTCCGTCGTTCCAATGTGCTCCAAGGTGTGAGATGATTGCAGAGGAGATGTTTCAACGTGGAGAAGTTAATGAAATAGTACCCTGAAGTGTATTACAGAGGTCAAATGTGGCTGGTTTTCTTAGGGTTTGATGATGATCTGGTACTTGGACCAGTACAGGGCTAGTTGACTAATGAATTAGACTATTTGGGCTTGCATGTTGTGGCTTGGTCCCTATCTTGTCTGTGTTTACTCCTCGGTGGGGTTAGGTGGTTTTGAATTTTGAGTGGGAAATGATCATTGTGCTTGCATTGTAACCCTAGTATAAAGGGATTTTTATGATCATTTTTTATTATTGGGAGTTAGGTTTTCAAACTTTTTCTGGTTGTGAGTCTTCTGCCCAGTCTGAATTGTAATGATCTTTTTTGGTATATTTTGACAATAGAAAGAAAGTTGTAGGTCTAAGCTATAGTTTGCAAGCATGGTTTCTTTGGATTAATTGTATACACTTGAGGATTCTTCATACTTAATATAGGCACATGATTCTTATCTCTCCTTTGTGTCAATATAGATAAATTTTGAACTTTCTAGTTCATTGCATAATCATTTTGTGTATATGCCTTCATTCTTGAGTTCTAATCCAAGATTAGATGAAATGATGCTCTAGATGAGATGTAGATTTATCTTTTGTCTATGTGAGGATAATTTGTAAGTAGTTAAGGAGATTTTAAATGTGTTTATGGCTTTGAATCTCAGATATATTCTGGTTGGTCTGTGTAGTCAGTCTAAGAAACCTTGCCCAATGGATGAGGCACTGGCCTAGCTAAGTATTTCCTCATTGATATATCTTGATCAAGGTTGTTATGACTCAAACTCATAAATTGAGAGCCATTCCTAAGTTTTTAGTATTCGATTGTGTAAGGTTCTACCCCATAGTAATGGAGAGTCAATGAGTGTGTGGTTAACACTTAGTACTTTCTTACTATCCTATTATCTATTATACAAACCTAGTTCTTAGTGTATGAAGTATATTTTATGCTAGGTTAGGTGCACCCACCTTGGTTTTGCAGAGCCAGAAGCAGAAGAGGGCAGTCTTGTCCCTATAGTTGGTTTAGTTACCCTAAGACCTCATTACATTTTGGAGCTAACCATTCCTAAAATCCATCTAAGGGTATATTGGTAGCCTATTAGAGCATAAGCCTCATTTTGGACACCAACAAGATGGTGAATCTATTGGGGAAGTGTTATACATGTTCATCCTAACCAGTAGGTCATCATTGGAAGAAACAGGGTTGTTCTTGTCCCTTGTCTCTCTAACTCATTTGAGTATTTATAGAATAAAGAAACCATATTGTGATATTCCCAATACACTTGGGTGGTGACTCAAACATATCTGAAGCAGTGCTAGTTAGTTTGTATTTTGCAAGATGAGCTATAGAGCTACTAGGTCTCAGAGAAAGGAACATCATGAAGATATAATGGAAGAAGGCATTCCAGGCACTTCTAGGCCTAGTCAGACAAGGGGAGGAAAGAAAAGAAGAGGTGTTTCTTATACTTGGAGAAATAAGAAAGATACCAGACAAGAAACCCAAGCCAGGCCTAGTCAAGAAGAGAATAATTCAGAAGCAGAAGAGGGTAGTCTTATCCCTATAGTTGGTCCAGTTACCCTAAGACCTCATTACATTTTGGAGATAACCATTCCTAAAATCCATCTGAGGGTATATTGGCAGCCTATTAGAGCATAAGCATCATTTTGGACACCAACACCTCCTTATACATCCTGATCATTTACTTCAAGTACCTTAAAAATTGTTCTCTGTAAGCACCAACATCTCTGATACCAATTGTTAATATGATTTAGAAAAACAAAGAGGGGTGGGGGTGAATCAGCTGTTCTTAGGTCCAGATGTATAAATTAAACTTTTAAATACTTTAACAACTCATATTTAACAACCAATAGCTACTTAGTCATTACAGAATGTATACCAGAAACATATAACAATGCAGTCCACTATCCAATAGTATTTAACTTGCAAAACATAGAAATGTTCAAACCAAAAAATTCACACAAGTATTGACACGAGGATTTATAGTGGAAATCTAATTTGGGAAAAACCACTTTGTAACATGCTACTGATATTTTCACTCTTCTAAAGTGAGCTCTATGAAAAGCCAACCCTATCAAAGGTTTACAAACACACTGCTAGGTGTGACTCGATTAAAGGATTTCAACCACCTTGTTAGGAGTGCACCTTGTTAGAGGACTTAAGTACATTCCATTAGAATGTAACCTTGATTAAAGGATTTATACAATGACTATTAGGTCAACCTTGATTAAAGGATTTAAACTGATACAATGGTTAGAAAGTAACAACAGTGTTTGATTTGAAAACATACAACTCACTTTGCAAATAACAGATCCAATACTTACATATATATGCTGGCTTACTGACTGAGATCCATTTCCATCTCCATCACTAATCTACTTGAAAATCCCTTAAAGAAATCAAAACTCCTTCTCCTTCATCCTTTTCTTCTTATTCAGCCAATAAAAACAACAACTCTAGCATCTTGCCTCAACCTAACACTTAGGTTTCCTTAATACCTCTTTGATAGGTATATCCATCTTTTGCCACTTAATCTCCTCTGTAGATCTTAGGGTTAGGTCAGATTCATCAAATCCTTCCAACATTATGTTCTTCATCCATCCTTCTAGAAACATCTCTAATCTCTTTATGGAATCATAATAAAATGGTTTACTATGCATTAAATGCTCCATACATTCAATAAATAAAGTCAACATGATTTACATAATCCAAGAATTCAACTATGTTGGCTAGGAATCTAAAT
This sequence comes from Chamaecyparis obtusa, assembly GCA_027943335.1. Taxonomy (NCBI): domain Eukaryota; kingdom Viridiplantae; phylum Streptophyta; class Pinopsida; order Cupressales; family Cupressaceae; genus Chamaecyparis; species Chamaecyparis obtusa. The sequence continues at coordinate 57,398 of BSBK01011948.1, read as the reverse complement.
TCTTCCTCAAATATAAATTACTAGTGCTCAGTCAATACTGTATTCAACTCCTCGGTCATCATTGCATAGCTCGGTCAACACTAAAACTATTTCCTCCATTAATACTGTCTTCCTCGGCAATAAACTAATGTTCATTCAACACTGAATTTACTTAGCATATGCTGGCTCAGTCATCACTAGCATCACTCAGCTTAAACTAGATTTTTTCACTTCTGCTTGGTTAAGCCTACTTGTTTAATCTTTCTTCTCACCTAGATAAATAATACATTATCTTATTATTGTGCTACATAATCAAGTACTCATTGAAGTATCAAGATAACTCAACCTTTCCTTAGGTGCTATTGTTATCACCCTTGCCCTAATCCTTCTCAACAATCAAATAGATATAGTATTTTCTTAGATAGCAATAGTCTTACCAGTTAAGGTTTGACATCAATGACAATACACTAATTGCTTCAATTGTAGTTTCCAACATCATCATCTTCATCATCCTCAGACTGCATTCCCTTCTCATCATCAGAGATTGAGTTCACCTTATCATGAGATTTGTGTTTTTTTATACTCTTATTCTGACGTAACCCCTCACCAGACTCTATAGCCTTTCTTTTCTGAGTATTTTCCTTAACTTGTTTAGGAAAAGTCTCAAGAATTTTTCCTCTAGCATACTCAAATATAAGATAGATAAAACCTTCATGGAGAACAAGGGAACTAGCTTTCTTCCTATTTTCCTAAATGCTTTGATTCAGAGAACTAAGCAGAAGAAAAGGAAAAGAAACCATCTTCTTCTGATAGAGATGATTAACCAAAACAAAATGGTAATTATAGACCCTAGTGAACCTACCATCGAGGTTGAAATTCTCTATAATCACCTTAAGAACCTAGGCCCAGGTAGTTTTAATTCTCTCAATTTTCACACAATCACCCTTTTCCTTAACTAGCATTTCTCTTTCTTCAATAGTTCTAGGGAATTCACCCAGGACATTATTACCAATTCTCCTATCCCTGTAAGAGTTCATACCATTTTATATTTATATGTTATATTACATAGTATTCTTATTATTTAATAAATTGATTAAATTTTTTTATTTAGTATATATATCTTATTTGGTATATTAACCATTATTTACTTCAGTTACATTTTATATACTAATAAATTATTAATATGTGAACATTTATTATGTTATAGTGATACTAAAGTAAGTTTTATTATATGTTGTATTATAATATTTAATATAATATTAAATTAAATTCTATTATATTTAATATATTTTAATATTAATGTAATTAATATATTAAATAATATTATAAATATTTATTTACATTAATATAAAATAATATTATAAATATTAATATAAATAAATAAATAGTTTAAATATAAGATAAACATATAATTTAAATAATATATAGAAATATGAATCTATGTATAATTATTGTTTATTAATATGAGTTGAATTTGTGTAAGATTCAAAGAGTTAATTATTATTATAAATTGTATTATATTAATCTAAAATATTTTGTTATATTATATTATTATATTATTATATTATAATATACTGACATGTTTATATTTTTATAAAAAATCTATGTAAACTACTATATCAAGGATATTAAATTTTAAACTATATTATTAATAAAATTATACGAAATTAGTTAATAATAAGCTTAGATTTATTTATGTATTATTGAGTATAGATTTAACTTTTATTATACTTATAATTAGATAGATTTTGACTAAGCTTTTTTAACAATATATATTTTTACTATAATACATTTTTTATATGTACATATGGACTATAGTTTTTACATTATATTATAATGTAGTCCTACAGTATTTAAATTATTTCAATATTTACCATACTATGACGACAAGTATGTCTATGTGTGTGTGTGCGTGTGTGCGTGCACACACATGTGTGTTCATGCGTAAGTGTGTGAGTGTATAATTTTTGACGTAATACTATTATATGAGATTTAAATTCTGATTCAACCTAATTTATTTAGTGTTGCATATTAATTTTTTATATTTTTGTGTCTTTATCTAATTGGTTGGATTAAGGGGTGTTACAAAACCTCTTAAGATTTAGGACTCTTCTATCATTAACATAAAATCATGTAATTAAAAGAATTTTTCAAGCATTCTATATACTAATATTATGTTAGTGGTTGGCATGTCATGTTGGAAATGTTGTAGATCCTATATTATCGATTTTATATTATCTTTATTATAAGAATCTTAAAATTTAAAATCCTCCTTCAACTTGATCCTTGATTTGATAAGATAAAAGAATAATGTTTACAATATGTAATGTAAGAATGTTACATAATATGAGCACATGATCACATATTCTGCTAAAAAAGATTCATCCTATTTTATTTGGAATAAGTTACCTGGTAATGAACCAAAAGGATTGGGTTTCTAATTACCCTCATTTGACATGTGTTTTTTTAATTTTGAATAGCATTTTTCAACTTTAATTCAATTAGTTTTACTCCTTGGTAAAAATATTTACTGGGTGGCTGCAAGAAGTTCAGTCCCACTTTTGGGCAAAAAGTGGAAGTGTTTTCCCTTTTTTCAAATTTCCTGTCAATTTATGTCTAAATTTGAGGCACTTAGAGATTCAATCTCAAAAAACTTTAGTAATATAAAATGTAGTTCTGAGAATCTACTTTTCAAATATATAATTTATTTAAATACCCACATGGTATGAACTTCTTTTTAGTAGGAATGTTTAAAAACCATATTTTTAAAATGCCTATTTCAGGACCATACCATAGTCGTGTATGACCACCATATTTTGATCTAAATAAATGTATTTTTAAAAATCCTTCCAGAAAAATATACCTAAGACAACAAAGATTGATGAACATATTTTTTTCTTATTTTTTTATTGAATATATTTATTTTATTAATTTTTAATTGACTATAAAACATATTTTGAAAACCTCTGGTGTATGACTACCATAATTTGATGAAAATTTCATATTTTTCCAAAATTAATTTTTTATCTTCAAGAGAATTGTATGTAGATTGATTTCATATAATTTATTATCTAAAAACCCTAAAAATAAAAAAGTTATTAAAGTTATAGTGAACCTCATTATTTTACATTTAGGTACCACTTTTAACTAATGAATAATGAAAAAATAGTAAAAATAATCATATCACTATGAAATTTATATTTTTGAAATCAAGACAGTGGAAAATCTAATGGGTTTTTGTTTTGTAAAAAAAAATGATCAGGAACGCCCTCAAAAAATTACAAGTTAGAAATCTGGCATTCCAATACCTTAAACAAATTTTTGGAGGTCAAGGCATAGGCTTGGTTCCACCAAGCCTAAACCAAACCTATTTTGAAATGAAATTTGAGGTAGATGTGTGCTTCCCACTCATGTCTTAAGAAATAGGTGCCCATTATTTAAATTCAAAAAACGGGCACCCATTTCTTTAAAAAAAAATCAGATTGTTAAAATGTGTTTCTAGTCATAAAATAAAAATTTAGAAAGAGACACCCATTTTGAAATAGGTACCTTTTTTGATCAAAACAGGTTCCCATTTTGAAAAAAAATAGCCACTCGTTTTGAATCTTGGATTGGGTGCTCAAACTTAAATCGAGTGCCTGTTTCGAGCAGCATCTTCCAATTCTACAAGTCTTTCACCGAATTGGCACCCAACTTCTTGCACTTACCCTACTAATTATTATCAACATATCACACATTTTCTTAACTTTCTAACCATATACATTTTTTCGCTAGATTGGAATATAATATGATAGTTAAGTTGATTTAAATTGATTTAATTTTACTATTGCTTATGTATTCCTTAGAACATATGTATTAATTTCTAATTTCAGATTGTTGATCTCAATATAAATCAATGGTCTTGAAGAAATTTTGGGCCCCATTTGTATTTAAAAATATCAATACATTTGTCTCACACATACAATGATTTTATTAGATTATATTTAAATAAATGGTAGAAACTAATTATTATAGAGTCTATTCCTTAAACCCATCAAATATTTCCACACTAAGCCTAATAATTTTCTATAAGAATTCTATTTTTTAAAATAGAAGTATTCACTTTGGTGATTATTAATTTCTTTTTATTGTTTGAGATTCACCAATATTTTCTACAAAAAAAAAATTATTAAAAAATAATTGCCAATAAGAATACTTTTTTTTTCAAAAAAATTGAGAGATTCACCAATATAATTTTATTTTTTTTCAAGAAAATGAAAGATTCTCCAAGATTTTATATCTTGTTCAAGAGGGGGGTTTCTTAATGTTATCCCTAAAGTTGAGACAAGTCTCTCAAGTCAAGGAGGAAGTAGATTTTTGAAAAAACTCAATAATTTCCTCTAGGATATATTAGAGTCCAAACATGAATTAACAATATCTACCCCATTAATGAGTGTACCTAAATAAACTTAAGAAATGAGTGAATGGTAAAATACAATTTACTCCTAAATTCCTCCTTAAGTGCAGCTTAGGGACTACAACAATGCAATAGAGAGATATACGGATCCCCACAAAAAAGCCATATTAGATACCCATGTACAAGTACAATGCAATCTCTCATAGATGGATAAAAGGAGAAAACCAAGTGGGGGAAAACTCCTCTCCAAAAGTAAGAAGAGAAAAATGCTAAAAAATAATGAATAGGAAGGAAGGAGGACTCATCAAGACCCCACAAGGACTACTTCCTTTACCCCTAACATCAACCACAATTAAAAATAGAGAGGAGATACAAAAGTTTTGGTGAGTATATCTACAACTTGTTTCTCTAAAGGTAAATACTCCAAAGACAAAACACCATCTTGAATGAGCTATTGAATTAAGAACATGTGGATTTCAAAATGCTTATTGCATTGATGTTCCAAAAATTTGTGAGAAATATGTATGGAAATATTATTATCACATCTGGGATTAGTAGAATGATTAATCAAAAATACAAACTCAACCATCAAGTGTCAAAGCCAAAGAATCTCTTAACTATCCAAGAAAAATATTCAATAATCAGCTTTAGTTGATGATAATGCAATAGCACTTTTCTTTTTGTAAGACCAAGAAACTAGACTAGAACCAAGGAAAAAAAACATCTAGAGGTATACTTTTAATCATCAACATCACCAACCCAATTTGAGTTAGTGAAACCCATAATATTAGTATAACCTGATGTGTAGTGGATGCCAAATTGTATAGTTCTTTGATTGTACTGCGGAATGTAATTATCTCCCTAAAAATGTCTCTCAAGAGGATCTTGAGAGAATCGAGAGATAAGACTAATAACAAAGGAAATATCAGGATGACTATGTGTCAATTACAAAAGACTGGAAACTAATTCCCTATACAAGGTAGCATCCATTGATGGAGTAGTTTAGTTTGTAGAAAAGAAAACACCTAAATAAAAAGGAGTAGGGGGTCTCTTGAAATCATCCATTCAAAATATTTTTATGAAATCAATAGCATATTTCTTTTGAAAATGGGAATACCGACACAAGACTAATTAATTTGAATACCAAGGAAATAATGAAACAAACCAAGGTTACTCAAATCAAAATACTTCATCAAAGATCTATTAGTTTTCTTAATCATAACATGAAAAATCCATGTGAGTATAAAATCATCCACATAAAGAACAAGAATGAGAAGATCACCTCCATGTTGTTGAATATAAACTATAGGATCATAATGACATCTAGTAAACCAAAAATAAGGAAAATAACCATCCATATTATCATACCAAGCTCTAAGAGATTTCTTAAGACCATATAATGAACCTCAAATCCTACAAGAAAGTGAATAATCATGCATAAAACCTAGTGGTTAGTCTTGTTGGAATAACCACCAACACCTCTGTTAGAAAGTCAAGTCCACCAAGATAACTGAGAGGGGGGGGTGAATCAGTTAATGGATAAATACAACTTTTATCACCTTTAATATATTTCAACCATGTAAGTAATGTAATCAACAACCATAGAAAGATATACATACACAACAACACAATAACACAAGATATGTTAACTAGGGAACTTCTTGATCAAAGAGTTAACCCCAGTGGGAATGATGCCCACAAAAGATGCACTAATATGAAAGTTCCTTGTGATAAGATGGACTCTATTAGGAGCCTTATGAAATACATTTAGTATATATGAATCTCTGTTAGGAGACTCTGAATCCCAGTTACAAGATTCTAACCCGGTTAGGAGTTATGGAAGATAGAAGGACCCATTGTCCAAACAACTTCAAGGGAAAGATCATTGAACACACTGTTTGACTGATCTCTGTATTACTCAAAAAAATAATACCAAAATATTATTGATCTCAACAACTTATCACTTCTCCTTTGACTGTGCCAAACCGCACCAACTACTTCATCACATCTCAATACCAGATCTCTATACTTCGCATATCCTCTTACAAAAAGTATTGGACAATTCCGCAATTCACTTTCACAAAATATTACTCAATCTTAAATTAAAATAAGTAAAATAATCCTTCCTTTATACCACATTCAAATAATTACAAATGATTTGGCATACAAATTACAAAATAAAATCTTCCACGTGTTACACAAAAAATTGAAAATTACATAAAATTGTCAGCTTCCAATTAAGATAACTCTCCAATCGTGCGACCTTTGACCTTGCTTTCACATCCACATCATAATCATCATGTCTTCATCATCTGTACAAATTTTCATGCTTAGATTCTATCCCAATTAGGAGATATCATCTAATTTCTACAAACCGCTACTCAGGAACACTACCTGAATACTGCTTCCACTGAGTTACACATAACTGTCATGAATAGATGAATTTCCATATGCACTCTTAAACATGATCTTATGAAACATCATAGATTAAATCCTCAACTCCACATAGCTTGATCTTCAGTATCCCATGTGTGCTAATTCAAACATTGTCTACTACTCTACTAATCTTTAGTAGATCATTGTGTTGACACCAATGACAATCACAGTCATGAATGCAATAAAAACTGCTATAGAATGACTACAAATATGCCCTCATAGGATATATTCATAATTCATTCCTAACAATCTCCTCCATTAGCATTAATGGAAACATAGATGAAAAAACATCCAAGTTCCATGAATACAATCACTGCAACACTGCTTTTCTGAAATGTTTTCAAGTCCTCTTCATCAATCAAATCTTGCTTTGTTTTCTTGCTCATGCTAAAATCTTTTAGTTTTCCATTTTATATTGCTTGTATCCTTCTCCCTCAGATTCTCTTCAATTAGATGATTTTTCATGTATCCTTCTCCGTCATTGACATCAATGACAAATGCTACATCACTATGTCAACAACAAATTCAATGTCAAAAGACACTTTTCAAAATATACATTGACTAGAGTCCTCTTGACTCAGCTCAAAAACACATACTCCCCCATAGACAAAGTACCAACATCTAGTCTAGAAGAAAAATAAGGCTCATATACCAGTAGACTGATTTGACAAAGTGCATCACTTCTCAAAAGTAGGCTGGGGCATAACCCCAAGCATACCTCTCAGATACTCAAATGTATCCTTAGGCAAAGGTTTTGTAAATATATCTACAATCTTCTCTTTTTTACTTATGTACTCAAGTCTAACTTCTTTCTCTGCAACTTTCTCTCTCACTACATGATACTTTATTTCTATATGCTTTGTCTTATAATGTAGTACAAGATTCTTAGACATACTAACTATACTGGTGTTATCACAGTGTATAACAACAGGCTCATCAAATTTTCTTCCAATATCCTTCAACATATTTTTCATCCATATTATTTGATTATAATTTTTTTCTACTACTACATACTCTACTTCTTTTGTGCTCTGTCAAATACATTTTTTCTTCTTGGTTAGCCAAGAGACCAATCTTCCTCCAAGGAAAAATGCTCTACCACTTATCCTCTTTTTTTCATCAACACTACCTCCCCAATCTGCATCTATATATGCACATAGGGTAAAGTCATTAGATTTTTCATACCAAAATCCATATTCAATTGTGCCTCTTAAGTACCTTGGTATCCTTTTTACTGCTGCATAATGTGATTCTCTAGGATCAATTTGAAATCTTGCAATAATTCCAACCGCATGTGATATATCTCATCTTGTATGAGTTAAATAATGCAATCCTCTAATCATAGATCTATACTTCTTCTGTTCAACTACAAGAGTCTCATCTGTGCTAGATAACTTGTGTCCAGTTACCATAGGTGTTCCAACTATCTTACAAATCTCTTTAATAAGTCATTCAAGTACTTTTTTTGACTTAAGAAGATACCATCACTATTTTGTATTATCTACAATCCTAAAAAATATTTCATCTCACCAATCATACTCATTTCAAATTCAGTCTTCATTTCATCTGCAAATTTATCACTGTCTTCATCTTCTCCTCCAAAGATAATATCATCAACAAAAATAACTACAACCAACAAACCATTTTCAATTTCTTTTATATACAAGTTATTGTCTGTTGTGCCTTTAGTAAATCCTAATTTTATCAAATACTTATCCAGTCTTGCATACCAAGTTCTAGGTGCTTGTTTAAGTCCATATAAAGCTTTCTTCAATTTACATACCATGTCTCCTTCATGAGTTAAAGGAAAACCTTCAATCTTATCAATGTAAAATTCTTCTTCTTCTAACTCTCCATTTAGAAATGGTGACTTCACATCCATTTGATACACTTTAAATTTCTTATAAGCTACATAAGCCAAAAACATTCTTACTACTTCAATTCTTGCTACAGGTGCAAAATATTCTTCATAGTCAATTCCTTCTTGCTATGAGTATCCTTTACATACCAATCTTGTTTTATTCCTTACAAATTCTCCTTGTTCATTCATCTTGTTCCTGAATACCCATTTAGTTCCTATAACATTCTTATCTTTAGGTGTAGGGACCAATTCCCAAGTCTTTTTCTTTTCAATTTGATCTAGTTCTTCCTTCATAGCTTTAATCCAATGTTCTTCTTCACAGGCTTCACTAGTAGATTTAGGTTTTATTTGAGAAATTAAACACAATTGTTCTTGTACCTTATTTCATGTCAGAACTCCTTTGTCTATGCTCCCAATAATCTTCTCTACAAGATGATTTCTTGATAGATTCCTATTAGGTGTCACTGTCTCAATTCTTTCTTCAGCTGTAGGTTCTTCTATGATTTTCTCAATGTAGCTTTCATTTTGCAAATCACTTTTAGTTTCATAGAATAATTCAACATTTTCTAGATTAGTTCTAGGATGAGTTCCTTCATCTGATTCATAATCAAGCATTCTTTCCTTAATTTTGAACTTTTCATCAACTTTAACATTTGTGCTCTCAACAATAGTTTTAGTCCTTTTATTGAAACATCTATAAGCTTTTCTCTTCAATGAATTACCAAGAAATATACCTCCATCACTTCTAGGATCAAACTTTCCAATGTCATCATCTCCCTTAATATAACATTTACTTCCAAAACTTCTAAAATACTTAACTAATGGTGCATGTCAAAACCATAATTCATAAGGTGTCTTGTCTATGTTTACTCTGATTTGTACTCTATTCATTATATATATTGGTGTATTCACTGCTTCTCTCCAAAATATCTTCACCAAATCATTTTCAAATAGCATAGCCCTTTCTACTTCAGTCACTGACCTATTTCATCTTTCTGTAATACCATTTTTTTCAGGTGTTCTAGGGGCTGAAAAATGTCTCTTAATACCATTCACTTCACAAAAAGTGTTAAATTATTTTCAAGAAAATTCTCCACCTCTATCTGATCTTAAATATTTAATCTTCATTCCAGATTCATTCTCAAATTTGTTCTTAATTACTCTAAACTTATCAAATGCCTCAGAATTTTCTTTAAGAAATGCAATCCACATCATTCTTGTAAAATCATCAACAAGAATCATAAAATACCTTTCACCATAGAATCCTCTAGTCCTTGTGGGACCACTCAAGTCTGTATGAAAAATTTACAACTTCTCTGTTGTTGTCAACTTCTTGCTAGGAAATGAGCTTCTCTTTTGTTTAGCCATCACACATTCCTTGCAAATGATGTTAGTAGGTTTCACAATTTTAGGCAAATCTCTTACTGCAAGTGTAGTACTCACTTTCACAATGTTATCAAAGTTTATATGAAAAAATCTTTTGTGCCATAACCACTATCATCAATCTTAGTAATCAAGCATGTCATCTCAAGAGGATTCAACTGGAATACATTACCTTTGGTTCTCTTTTCACAAGAAAGGAAATTCCTTCTTCAATCTTTTTGTCTTCTTGATTCCTAGATCTTCTTCTACTAGCATATTCTCTTCTCACACTAATGCATCTTGACAAAGTAGGTAAAATACTAAGTGTGTTGAATGTTGTCTCCATTCTAGGTAGATCTCCTAATTGTCTCAAGTTCATCTTTGTTACTTCTAGTCTTCCAAGAAGGGTTTCTCTAGTGAAGTTATCAGTACCAGGTATAACTTGTTCAATCATCTGCATTGTCTACTTAAATGTAGGAGTCAATTTCCTTAGTATTTTCCATATTACTCCATTCTCTGTCCTGATTCCTTCATAGGATTTTATACCTGCAATAATTTCTAGCATTCTACCAATATGGCTTCTAACAGATTCATCTTCCATCATTCTTATATCCTCAAATGCACATATCCAATTATGTAATATGTCTTTCTTTTCATGTTCATCACCTTCAAAATTAGATTGTAAAGATAACCAAATTTCATGAGATGTTTTTAGATATTTTACCCGACTGTACTCATTTTTTGGAAGGGCTGACAAGAGTGCTTCTCTAGAAAGTATGTTACACATGAATAGATCTCTCTCCTCATTAGTACATTCTTTAATTTTGTCTTCATCAATGATAGTCTTCTTGTTCTTTATGATTAACCAATATCATGGTTCTAAACGAAGCAAATGTGCCTTCATTTTTTATTTCTAGCTGTCAAAATTTACTCCATAAAACTTAGGGCTTTCTTTCTTGAAACGAATCGCCATGGATCTCCTTAAGTTGTTAAACTTTTCCTTCAAGGCCCTACTTCTCTAATGCCAATTGTTAGAAAGTAAAGTCCACCAAGATAACTTAGAGGGGGGCATGAATCAGTTATCAGATAAATAAATTTTTTATCACCTTTAATATATTTCAACCATTTAAGAAATGTAATCAACAACCATAGAAAGATATGCATGCACAACAACACAATGACACAAGATATGTTAACTAGGGAACCTCTTGATCAAAGAGTAAACCCCAGTGGGAATGATGCCCAAAAAAGATGCACTAATATGAAATTTCTTTGTGAGAAGATGGACTTTGTTAAGAGTCTTATGAAATACATTCAGTACATATGAATCTCTATTAGGATACTTTGAATCCCAGTTACAAGATTCTAACCTAGTTAGGAGTTATGGAAGACAAAAGGACCCACTGTCCAAACAACTTCAAGGGAAAGATCACTTAACACATAGTCCAACTGATCTATGTATTACTCAAAAGAATAATACCAAAAGATTACTAACTCAACAACTTATCACTTCTCTGACTGTGCCAAACTGCACCAACTACTTCATCAGATCTCTATACTTTGCATATCCTCTTACAACAAGTATTGCACAATTTTGTAATTCACTTTCACAAAATCTTACTCAATCTTACATTAAAATAAGGAAAATAATCCTTCCTTTATACCACACTCAAATAATTACAAATGAGTCAACATACAAATTACAAAATAAAATCTTCCAAACATTACACAAAAATTCCACAATTACATAAAATTGTTGGCTTCCAATTAAGATAACTCTCCACTCATGTGACCTGTGACCTTGCTATCACATCCACATCACAATAATCATGTCTTCATCATCTGTACAACTTTACATGCTCATATTCTATCCTGATTAGGAGATATCATCCGATTTCCACAAATTGTTACTCACAAACACTGCCTGAATATTGCTTCCACTAAATTACACATAACTATCATGAATAGATGAATTTCCATATGTGCTCTTAACCATAGTCTTATGAAACATCATAGATTAAATCCTCAACTCTGCATAACTTGATCTTCAATATCCCATGTGTGCTAATTCAAACACTGTCTGCTACTCTGCTAATCTTCAATAGATCACTGTGTTGACATCAATGACAATCATAGTCATGAATGCAACAAAAAATCCTATAGAATGACTATGAATACTCCCCCATAAGATATATTCAGCATTCATTCCTAAAAACCTCCCTTCAGGATTTGTGACATGGTTTAACATTCTCTTGTGTCTTCTATAAGTGTAGTGGTTGTATAAGATATAAACAAGTTGATCTTTTGTTACAATGACAACTACTACTTGTAATAACTAGTATCTAAGCTTGGTCTTAGGTCCAAATCTCCTTGGGTGATGCTGAGGGGGAGAATTTTGGAAAAATGACCAACATCCCCCTTCAAGATTAGTGGCATGATTTAACAGCCTCCTATGACTTCTTTAAGTCTAGTGGTTGTATCAGGCATTAACCAGTCAATCTTTTGGTGAAACAACAACTACTACTTGTAACAAATCCATATAGATCTCCTCTCAAAGATCACCATGTAGGTAAGCACTCTTCACATCTATTTGATACACTGACCAACCCTTTGATGTAGCAATAGAAAGTATAATATGAATGAAATACATCTTGGAAATTGGATAGTCTCATAATAGTGAGCACTTTCAACCTGAGAAGACCCCTTAGCCACTAGAAGAACCTTATTCTTATCAACATAACTATTAGCTACAATTTTTTTAAGATACACCCATTTGCGCAAAACCAAATTTCTTCCTTTTGGAAGGGAAACCATATCCAAAGTATGATTCTTCATCAAAGAAGAATACTCCTCAACCATATAACTATCTCATTTTGGTATATCTAAAGAGTCCAAAAACTTTTGGGGATTAGTAGAAACTGCATGACTCAAAATATTGATACCTAATGTTTGAGAATGAGTATAAAAAATAGCTATGGAATCACTTGCAAGAGGAACATTATCCTCAAAAACTATTTGAGACCATAATGGTCCACCTGGAGTAGATGGAGGAGAAGGAGAAGATGTAGTAATGTTAATAACTAGATCAATACCATATTTGAGAATGGTAGCATCCAAAGCATCTTCATCATCATCTAGAGGAAAACATCCTCTGAAGAAGAAATTTAAAGAAGAGAGGGAGAACCATGTGATAAAGAATCCTTTGGAGTAAAGGACTCATAAAATTTAACATCACAATAAAAATGTACCTCTCAAGTGACATGAAAATACAATCTATAACCCTTCACATATCTTCACAACAGCCCACAAAAATGAAGTGATGAATTTTCTTTTCCATTCATTTGCATTGATTATTAGGAATGAACATCCCTGCATCATTGGAAAATACTCTGAAAATGGATACCCTAGGCTTGACATGAGACCAATCCTCCTTAATATTTTGATGCAAGAGCATCCTAGGTGTAAGGGAAATATTGCATCATCCAAAAATATTTTGGTTTTCTTCAATAAGGACTATCTTGTGCAAAGCTTCTATTTATGGAAACCTACCATTTTTAGTAAGTTAGTCATATGAGCTTGGAATGTTTTGATTTCATAGGTGGAGGTTCATCTTAGTCATATCAGTCTGCCAATTGAGTTTCATTGCCATATCATCTATATTGGTGAAGTTATTGAGGTTTTTGAGTACAAACTCTTTGAGCTCAACTTTGAAGGCCTTAGAGGCTCCCGATCGTGATCGAACCCTAATTGATTGGAGCTTGCGAAAGTCAAGAACTGTAGATCAGGTCCCACCATTTCTGAAAAGTGGTTATAATAGCCAAATGAAGCTACAGTTCAAAAGTTATGGCCTCTGAAAGTTGGGCTACCTAAAATACAATTTGTAATTATTTTGAGCTGACCCTAATGTAAAAAAATGAAAAATAAAATAATACTAAGTGTGGTCGGCCTTAAGGGCTAAATTTTTGGAACCTTCTCGCGCACTGGAAATTTGCCTATATAAGGAAGGCTCATAGTGTTTTCTAGGGAATTTATAGGTAATAATTTGAAGATTTGTCCTACAAAATATTGTAAGGAAAATGTCCATGTGGCTTTGCATATTGTAATTCTCAAATTTGTAATTCCACACTTGTGGAGATAATAAGAAGCCCATTTTTTGATCTTGCAAATTGTAGTTATTTCTCTGTTTCTATTATGTGTTTGTGGTATTAAGGGGAGCACCCTTCATCAAGTGGTACCAGAGTAGGACTTCCTGAGTGTGCAGATAGATTGCCAATTGTGAGGCACTTTGCACCAGAACCATGGTTTAGGGTTTTAGTGAGCGCAAAAATGCCTCCATGAAGGGAACGTGGTGAAAGAGCTGGTAGTGTGTTACCCGAGGGTAGAGCCCTCTAGAGATAGTTGTAAAGTGATGTTTTGTGGCACTAGGGATCACTTAAGGGTTTTCATTTATGGAAACACTTATGCTGGAATGATCGCATGTAGAGAGTTTTGGTACTGGAGTCACAGTCATGAGAATGACTAAGTACATAATCAGGATAACAGTGTACTGTGGTACAATTTTGATTAGCGATGATAGTGTATGATGTATTATGGCTTAAAAAGTTAGTAGAAGGTATTTTTGGATATGTAGGACCTTCAATTAAGATCACATGTATTTTGGTGATCAAATCAGTGAGATACAATGATCTAAAGGTATGCGAAGATAGAGAATCAATGTAATAGATCACCTAAATAGTTGCGATGATTGAGAGAAGGATAGTGGATATGGTAACTTGCTAATTTAGATGGATGAAGTATATTGCCAACACTTTGGTAATATAAGATCAGGGACTCTATGTTTATCATTTATGTAATTTACTATTATGTTTTGTATGGTATTTGTGAAGCCGACTGAATGGAAGATTTTGTATAAGTATAGAGTGTTTTGTGGAAGCGATGAGAATTATGGTAGAGAATATAATCATGATGGGATAATGTGAATCTAAGATCAGAGAGCAGATGTGAGATTAGTATTTGAAAAAGCTATAACTGGAACTATCTAAGAAAAGGAAGTGCTTGTATTGTTCATTTTTTATTAGAACTCTTTTTAAGATAGTATTTTGATTGTAAGAGTTGTATGCTCACCATGTTTAACTAGGTGTTTGTATCCCCTAACAAGGTTTTGTTTCCTCTAAAAAGGAAATGTATTATGTAATAATCAGCTCCTAATAGGGCTAGATCTCCTAATAGGGATATAATATTTTAGTGCATAATTGTGGGTATCATCCCCACCAGGGCTTTCCCTTGTCTTGGGTTTCCTCAAGAGAAAATCATGGTGTCATGAGTTATGTGTTGTGCTTATATGTTCTTTTTATTTCAGCATTGTTATGGTTTATTTTCAATTGGTTGAAGTTTAAATTAAAGTTCTATAATATTGATTCACCTCCCCTCTCAGTATTACCTAATCCTAACATAGACAAGTGTGAGCATTACAAGAAGAGATTCATAGAGGTATGAATCTTGTCGTAAGAGAGGAAAGTAAGGATTAAGTTGAAGAAGAAGAAATTTTTGATCAAGGAGGAGAAGACAAAATTCTGAATCAAGAGGAAGAAAGGATTTTTTGGACCATTTCCAAGATTAGGGAAAGACCTAAGATTGAGGTTCCTACATTTTCAAGAAATCTTAACCTAGAGGAATTGATCAAATGGATCAATGAATTAGAATAATATTTTGAGTATGAAAATATCAAGGATCCTGATAGGGTCAAGTTTGTGAAGGCTAAACTGAAGGGTGATGTGAAAATTTGGTTGTAGGAGATTCAATTAGAGTGAAATAGAAGATGAAAGGAAAAAATTACAAGATGTGATCAAATGGTAGATAAATTGAAGTGACAATTGATTCTTGTTGATTATGAGCTAGATCTACTAAAGAAAATGTAAGGTTTGAAACAAGATGGGAGATCTATTTAGGAGTATATGGAGGAGTTCTATCCAATCCTCATTAGAATAGGCCATGTAGAAGTTGATAAGGAGAAATTTTCTCATTACCTTAATGGGTTGAGGCCAAGCATTCGAGAGGAGTTCAATTTTGTTTGAATGAACAATATTGAAGAGGCATACCAGTTTTTCCTAAAGGTAGAGGAAAAGATGAACAAGAAGTTTGAAACAAGGCAAAGAAGAAGAGGTCATGGTAGAAGATCTAGTGGATAGTCTTATGGAGGCCGAAATGAAGATCAGAAAAATAAGGATGAGGTGAGTAGCAGTTAAAATCAAAGAGGGAACAATTTCAATCGTTTCCATGATCAAAATAATAGAGATCATAGAGGAAGAGGACAAGGACCAGGAAGAGGAGGCTTATGTGCAACATTTTTTCACTATGGAGAAGAACTTCATAGGGCATATGAATGTCCAGAAGGCCAAGGAAGGAAAGATACAAGAAGTGAAGGCCAAGATAGAGTTTCACATATGGATGAAGATGCCAAATCATCACATTTTGAAGATACTTAAAGAGGAGAAACACTAATTAACAAAAGAGTCCTACTAAGTGGTGAGAATGAACCTAAGCAAAGGAGGAGCTTGTTTCGCACTAGGTGAAAGTGTGAGGATAAATGTTGTCATGTGACTATTGATAGTGGAAGCACTAACAATTTGGTTTCAGAAGACATGTCACAAAGTTAAATCTCAAGAGGTAGAAACAACCACATCCATACCAGATCGTGTAGGTGTAGGATGACAAGGTCATGGTCAATGAATAGTGCCTAGTGAAGTTCAAGATTGTGGGATACCATGATGAGGTACTATGTGATATCATACCTATGGATGCATTTAATATGTTGTTGGGTAGACCATGGCTGTTTGACATGCATTTTGTACATGATGGTCGTGTGAATACCTATTTCCTAACAAAGGATGGAGTGCAACATAAGATAAAGCCATTGAAGGACATAGAAGAAAAGGTATGTAGTAATGCAAGAATAATTTTTTTTGATTGAAGAAAATTTCTAGAGGGTATGAGGCACGAGCATATGTGTTTTTCTTTAATTCCAAAAGTTGGTAAAGAGGAAGTAGAAGATATACTTGTAGAAGTTGTAGATATTTTGAATGAGTTTCAAAATATTTTATCTGATAATGTACCTGATGGATAACCACTAGTAAGGAAGATTATTCATTAGATGGACTTGATCCCAGGAGCCTTTTTTTTTAATAAGATAGCACATAGAATGGTGCTAGCAGAAAGTGAAGAGTTGAATAGACAAGTACAAGAGTTATTGTAGAAAGGGTTGATTTGAAAGAGTTTCATTCCATTTGTTGTACCAGAAGTATTAGCACCAAAGAAGACTGTAGAATGAAGGATTTTTACAGATTATAGGGCAACAAACAAGATTACAATCAAGTAAAGGTTTCTATTTCCGTGAATGGATGATATTATGGATTGTTTGAGTGGAGCGGTGTATTTCTCAAAGATAGATCTGAAGAGTGGATATCATTAGATCTAGATTAGAGAAGAAGATGAATGAAATACTTCCTTCAAGAAAAAGAAAGCACTGTATAAGTGATTATTCATGCCTTTTAGGCTAACCAATGCACTAAGCACTTTCATGCGGCTCATGAACCAAGTTCTGAAAGAGTTTTCGGGTAAGTTTATCATTATTTACCTAGATGATATTTTGATCTCTAGTAAGACATTGGAGGAGAATATAATACATATTTGTAGGGTGTTTGAGAACTTAAGGGAAGAGAAATTATTGATTAATTTGAAAATTTTTAGTTTTGTGAAGGAGTTAGTGTATTTGGGATTTGTAGTTTCAGTAGAAGGTCTAAAAATGGACCCAGAGAAAGTGAAGGCTATCCTCAAATGGCGTATTCCAAGGAGTGCTATTGAGGTAAAATATTTCATGGTTTGGCTATCTTTTACAAAAAATTTATCAGGAGTTTTAGTAGTATTTGTGGACCCTTGACTAAAACAATGAGAGGGGATAGGAAAGAGTTTAGGTGGACTATACGGGAAGATAAGAGTTTTAAACTATTGAAACAAAAAGCTACACAACAACCTATTTTAGCACTTCCATATTTTAATAAGGTTTTTCAAGTAGACTGTGATGCTAGTGGTACTGCAATAATAGCTATTTTTAGCCAAGAAGGCAAATATGTTACTTATTTCAGTGAGAATTTAAATGATGCCAAGAGGAAATATTATTTTTATGATTAGGAATTTTATGCTATAGTTCAAGCATTGAAGAAGTGGAGACACTATTTTGTTCCTAAGGAGTTTTTTTTATATACTAATCATCAAGCTTTGCAATATTTGAATAGTGAAGGAAAGTTGAATTAAAGGCATTTGAAATGGGTTGAGTTTTGGCAGAGTTACACATTTTTTTTGAAACACAGGAGTGGAAAGTATAACAAGGTTGCAAATTCTCTTGGTAGAAGGAAATGTTTTCTAAATAAAATGTAGATTTAGGTGGTTGGGTTCAAGGAACTCAAGAGTTTGTATCCAGAGGATCCTCATTTTGGTGAAGCTTGGAAAGCTTGTACATAACCTATTACTCTAGACAAAATGAAATGGTTGGATTTCATCATCTAGGATAGTATGCTATTCAGAGGGAATCATTTGTGCATTCCACGAAGTTCTATTAGGAATAATCTAATCAAAGAGAATCATAGTGGAGGATTGGCTAGACATTTTGGTCGATATAAAATCCCTACTTTGGTTAGTGAGAATTATTATTGGCTACAATTTTAGCAAGATGTTAATAAGTTTGTATAGAGTTGCAAAGAATGTCAAATGGAAAAAGGAGAAAAAAAGAATACAGGGTTGTATTAGCCATTACATGTACCAGAGAAGCCATGTGAGGTTATTAATATGGACTTTGTTCTTTGTTTACCAAGGACTCAGCGGGGACATGATTCAATTTTTGTGGTGGTTGACATATTTTCAAAGATGACACATTTCATTCCTTGCAAGAATACTAATGATGTAGTTCACGTGGAGGAATTTTTTTTCAGAGAAGTGGTGAGATTACAATGTCTACCAAAGAGCATAGTTTCAAATCAAGACACTAAGTTTGTTGGATATTTCTGGTGCACATTGTGGAAGAAGTTAAAGATAGATTTGAAGTTTATCTCATCACATCATCCATAGACTGATGGATAGACATAGGTGGTGAATATGAGTTTGGGGAATTTTCTGAGATGTTTGGTTGGAGATAAGCCAACATGATGGGATTTGATTTTACCATAGGTAAAATTTGCATATGATAATTCTGTCAATAAGAGCACTGGTAAATCACCATTCCAAATTGTATATGAAAGTAGTGCCAAAAATTCTTGTGAGTTGAGGAAGATAGACAAAGGAGAGATAAGTAGTGTTAAAGCTGAGGATTTTGCAAAACATCTGAAGAACATCCATGAGGAGGTGAGAAATAACATTACCAAGATGAATGCATAGTATAAGGCTAAGGCAGATGAGAAAAGGAGGCATAAGGAATTTCAGGTTGGGGATGAAGTCATGGTTCATTTTTGAAAGGAGAGATTTCTAGTAGGTACATATAACAAGTTGAAAATGAATAATTTTGGGCCACGTAAGATACTGAATAAGAATGATTCAAGAAATTCCTATGAGGTAGAATTGTCTACTAAGCTAAATATTTCATCAGTGTTTAATATTTCATATATGATAGAGGTTGTTGAGGTTTTTGGGTACAAAATATTTTACCTCAATTTTCAAGGCCTTAGAGGCTCTGGATCATGATTGAACCTCAAATTATTGGAGCTTATGCCAGTTAAGTATTGTAGAATAGGTCCTCCGATTTCTTAAAAAGTGGTTATAATAACCAAACAGAGCTACGGTTAAAATGTTATGGCCTCTAGAAGTTGGGCTACCTAAAAATAAAATTTGTAATTATTTTGAGCTGACCCTGATGTAAAAAAATGAAAATTAAAATAATTCTAAGTGTGATCGGCCTTAACACTAGTACATTTGATGCCAAATTATGATAGCCATGTGTCAGATTTGCAATGCGTATTTGTTAAAACTTTGATAGATGTGTCCGTCAGTGTTTTTTCATTGGAAATGGTGATGGAAGTGATAATCATTGGTATTCTGACATTGATTCCCATCGAAATGGGCCACATAAATAAGAATTTTTCTATGGGACCAATCTGTTGAAAAATAGTTCTCATGACATTTCATCGGTCAGAAAGGTGATGGATATGCAGTAGATGTCTGACAAGAGAACCCATCGGATGTATAGTAGTCATGTTGCACAAATATGTCAGATTAGGGTTCCTTTGTATGGTTTACCTATCAGATATCGAGCAATCTATAATAAACTACCAACACAAGAATCCATCGGATGTATAGCACTTTTGTCAGAATAACTTTACTACCTATTGAAAAAGTGATAGAGTAGCATAGTAAACGTAACAAAGCTCAAGAGACCATCATAGTTGGTCTCTGTCTTTGGTCCATATACTAACAAAACATTTTACATTTTGTTAGCTCATCAAATGAGGGGATTTGAAAGAATTTAATAGAATATTTTCATGATAATGTATATTATTTAAGCTGATGTTGCAGGAATTTATCGACTCCGTGCACTTGTATACTATGAGCATAGCCATAAAGAAGCATCTCCTCCCATGGCCTTCATCACTCAAGCCATGAGAGGGGATGATTCTTTATGGCTATGCTCAATATATACAAGTAGGTGAAGTAGATAAATTCATTCACTATCAAAATAAAATAATATACATTATACATGAAAATATCATCCATTAAATTCTTTCATATCACCGCATTTGATGAGCTAACAAAATGTAAAATGTTTTGTCAGTATATGGACCAAAGACAGAGACCAACTATGATGGTCTCTTGAGATATGCTATCTTTAGTCCAATATAAGAGAAGGTAGAAAATATGAATGGATAAAAGAAACGAAAGATACAATAAAATTATCTTGTTGTTTACCTTCTCCTAATTGATTCTAGTCTCACAAAAGTAATTTTATATGATCACTAGAACATTTCATGCATGGATGAGAAACAGTATCCAAATTTTTTAGATTCTGAGAAGAGGTATGAGTGGAGGCCAAAAAATGGATATCTATGAAGGTTTTATATACATAGTACTCAATAATCATCTTTGCACTAGTACTCAATCTGGAAACCCTCTCTAGCAAATCTCCACATCTATAAAATCTCCACAAAAATCCCTTCTAGCTTCCACTGCATATACATATTCTCAATATCTAAAAACTCTCCATCATTGATTCCCATCATTTTTCACCATCCCTATGGACTGAGACCTTAAATTATTGATCTTCTCTTTGTTTTGAGAATAGTTTAACATTCTCTACTTAACAAGGCCAACTACGTGAAGGTGGAAGCTCATCTGGCCCCTCCTAGGAGCCTCTTATAACCCTTTACGACATTTTAAGACCTCTAAGATTTGTATTCTTAGGGGTTGTAAAGGGTTGTAAAGGGTCATAAGGGGTCTTGGGACACAACAACTGAGAAACGTAAATGTAGGCATCATGGTCACAAGTTTTTGGAGACAACATAATTGAGTGGTATACCAAGATGATGCAAAGAAACTACTACTCCCCTAGAACAGGGGAGTAGTGGTTTCTTTGTATCATCTGGGTATACAACTCAATTATGTTGTCTCCAAAAAATTGTGACCATGATGCCTACATTTATGTTTCTCAGTTGTTGTGATATCTACATTTATGTTTCTCAATTATCATGTTTATGTGCATGTTTTTTACGTGTTTGGAAAGACATATTTCTAGCCTGGGCCTAGATCCTATGACAATTAGCTTCATAAAAATGAAGTAGATGACAGATGAGCAATTAGCTTCCCAAGAAAAATCCCATAAAT
The DNA here is from genome assembly GCA_027943335.1 of Chamaecyparis obtusa. Lineage (NCBI taxonomy): Eukaryota > Viridiplantae > Streptophyta > Pinopsida > Cupressales > Cupressaceae > Chamaecyparis > Chamaecyparis obtusa. Next base: position 35,505 of record BSBK01011948.1, on the reverse strand, counting down.
GAACTATGTGTACCCCAATTCCTGTGGCCTCTGTGCATACCTAGAGGATATATTTCAAACAAGGGTAAGGCTTGAATATCTCTCTAGTGATGTAAAATTAATTTCTTTAAGCCTTACCCTTGTTGTTTCAAATATATCCTTTGGGTATGCATAGAGGGCACAAGAATTGGGGTACACACAGTTCATTTATGAGATTTTTCTTGGAAGCTAATTTCTTAGCTCTCATTTGCTTCATAATTTATTATCAAACTAATTGTCGAAGGATCCCAGCCCAGGATAGAAATATGTCTTCCCATTCTATTTAAGTAATATTCCTTATTCTTGTCAAAGTTCCTTGGTACAGTAGGTGAGCTCTTTGTAGTACTCTTCTTCAATCTGTGTTCAATGATAAGCATCTTCTTCTTCTTCCTAATTACAGCCAGAGCTTCTTTTTCATCAGGATTCAACTCCACTTCCCCTATCTCATCATCCTCGTCACCCTCATCTACAATATTGTGTCCATCCATGATCTCAGGAATATCATCTTTTTTCCACTCTTCATTTTCCAAAATATACTACTTCTTCAAGCTTGTATAGTAGTCTCTAGTGGTTGCAAATCAATCTTATTACAAACTACAATAAGAGGCTTATTGGAAAACAAAGGTTTTATGTTGTGAAATAGAGCTACCTGTTGCGCAATACTATAACCACATGACCCCGAAACATAAAGGAAAAACAAAACAACCACCTTCAAATGAGCTAGGGTAATAATATTGATCATCTGTATGGTGTTCCTATCCTCCAAGGGGTGGTTCAAAATACTAAGGGTATCAATAGGCAAAATAGCTTTAGACTATCATTGAAAACTAATGGCTCTACCTTGTAGACCACAACATAAAACACAATGCTCAAAGAAAAGTACAAGTCCATATTGTATAAATGGAAAAGAAACAACAAGAAAACAAAGAAAAATAAAAAATAAAAATACTACAATTAAATAATCACCAACAATGATACACATAATACCTCTGTATGCAACCCATATTCAACATTTCAAATGCAAGAATGAAAGAGAACATGGAACTAAGCCCATAGTTCATAGGCCCACAGAGGGACATTTATAATAGTAATATAAATATGATTATTTTTAAATGGAACATACCAATGAGTACCATCATAAATATTGACCATTTACAATCATGAACAATGAATAATCAAATAGCTCATTTTTTTATCAGCATATGTAGTCTCTGTGTATATGAAAAATGAATGAAATATCAAGCTAAAATAAAATATTGAACAAAAATTCAAATTCAAGGCCTAATTTATCAAGAGAAACAAACATTATGATGAAATAAAAATCATTAAGACTATAGAAAAATCATTAGGACTATAAAAAAATCATTAAGACTAGAAAATCAAGTTCTAGAAAAATCATTACAACTATAGAAAAATCATTTAGACTAGAAAATCAACTTCTAGAAATGGACAATTCTGATGCTTTGCCATTACAACAATTGAGAATTCATCATTTGGTACTTCTTGGTGTATTCCATTTAAGTTTTTCAGCTTCCATGTTTATGTGCATGTTCTTTATGTGTTTGCTTCTCTCCCTCGCAAGGGATACACCGATAGGTAATTGATTTGAAAGCATAATGATTTGATAGTCTTTTTTAGGATAGGCATAATAATCCTGCCAACCTTAATTAGCAACATTTGTGATATATGTCAAGTACTTATAATCAGTATGCCCAACAAATAGATAATTAGTAGTAAAAGCATAAGGTTGCACATCCACATCCACCCTAGTAAGTATTAGAGCCTTTCAAATTTGTAAAGAACACAAACTTTGCAAATCATATTGATATTTCATTAAAACCTATGTTCTTGATCAAGTTATTAAAGATCAAAACATGAAATAAAAAGAAGATGCAATGAAGACGACACGTGCCTTGTAGTGAGGACATTCAAGAGAGGTTTGATGAGTATTCAGATTACTCAAAGATTGATTTTGAATCAGAAATTGGTGAAGAACATGAAGTTGATATGGATAGGTATTCATTTGACACACCAAATCCTCTTCTCAATTGATAAGACTATGAGGAAAATCTAAATTTAGTGGTGTGTGGTGAATCTGAAGATGGAAGGAAAGAAAAGTCCCAATTTTTGAATTTGGACACTAGAGGCTCCTTTCCTCATTCTCACAAGTTTGCAGATTTGTCACATGGATTAATTAGAAAAGAAGATTTTTCTAGCATTGGAATTCAATATATAAAGGTTGGGCCTAACCATTGCACAAAAATGGTGCTTGTATCCATTTAAAATTTGTCACCAGGGTATGACCATAATTCTGAGTTCATAATAGTGACATAACTCCACTACCTCAAGATATGATAGCCTTTGGTCAAGAAGAGAACAATGATTTACATCCTATATTTGAGGGCACACAAGGTGCAAGCATGGGACATGATGGGAATGATACAACTCATCATAATTAATAAAAGAACTCTTGCCAACATTAGGGTACCCACAGATCAAAATAGTCCTGGTATTTGGGTCAATAAAAAGCAACCTTTCCATATGCTACCTCACTTGTTTGAGGTAAGCCAAACTCAGTCCAATTCTCTTAACAATGGTACACATCCTTCCAAGTGCAACAACCTTCAAATATTTGTAGTAGTAAAGAGAATCCCCATATTTTATCAGCCTAACATAGTTTTTGGCCACTTTGGCAATGAGAACCTCAAAATAGAGAAAAGAAACTTAGTAAAATTAGTCTATGATGTTGTTTGTGAGGGTAGAGTCATGATAAGTGCCTCTCAAACCTCTCCAAACATGTAAGATTTTCTTTAAATACTTTATTGACCTCTTCTAAACATTAATCAAATCAAACCTACATTTGAATCCACACATAATAACCCAAAATAAAGGGTTTTGTATCATTTAATAAATCTCAATCACTGGTAACACATGGAAAGTCAAACCACTAGTCTCCAAAGCATTCAATAAGTGAAAATGAATGTTTAAAAACTATTCCTTATTGCATAGTGGAAAGGAAAAACCAAAACAAGACTTTAACACCTCTAAGATCACTGATTTCAATTAGAAACTTTTAACTCTCTTCAAACTCACAATACATTGCATGTGTAGTACAAAACTCATGAGATTCTAAAGAAGGCCTCACTCTTAATCAGCCAAATCTTCCTTGTACCACACAAAAAACTATGTGATAACTATGTCTCCTCCAACATTAATTGTTTAAGAATTCATCATATCAGATAAAGCATGTCTGACAAATAGCAGGTCTTCTTTAGTATCTTATAATAACATGCTAAACTGATAAAGGTGTTATCTACATTTAATTTGACAATTACTAATTGATTAAGCATATTATTACTATGCTTAATGTTCCATTTAAATGTATTTAACACAAAAAACAAATTTACAAAACTGAACCAATGGCATGTTTACAACAAAGGTGTAATAGAACTCCCAACAATTCTTAAACATACTTTATTTTATATGATGAATTCTTAAACAATTAAGGTTGTAGTAGACATAGTTATCACACACTTTTTTGTGTGGTACAAGGAAAATTTGGCTAGGTCAAATCTTCCTTCCTGCTAGTAGTCTACAAAATTAGACCTTTATTAACAATTCATCATATCAGATAAAGTATGTTTAAGAATTGTTGGGACTGGTCCTTTGGCGTGTATTAAACATGATAGAATTCTCAACATATTATTATCATTCTATTTCTTTGTTGTAAACATGTCATTGGTTCAGTTTTAATCTACTGGTGTCGTGCCCTAGCCCATGCTTTATCTCCATTATTTGATGTTATTGGTGCTTGTGCTCAAAGATGATTCACTATTTTGAAATGTTGACTATGGTTATCAAATGGGAAAAATAGAAATTGTCAATCACATAGCATTTCACTATTGTATGAGTGGATTGTGTAGGAACAGTTAACATTAAACAAGGAGAAAATTCCTCAACACATCTTGGAAACCATTGAATTCAATAATAAATGAAACCTAACACCAACACTATTTCTTCCATTCACTTCTACCAAGAATAAAGCATTTAATCCATTCAACATTACATATAATCATTAGATAGTTACATTTCTTGACTGTGTACAGGAACAATCACGACCAAAATGATCAAAAGTAATTTCACCCTTGCACAAGCTATTCCAAACTTCAAGTAAAATGAGAAATATGCTATATGAAATCATTCATATTCATAGTAACCATTCAAAAGATCATTTTGTCAATAAACCCTTTGACTGTACCCCTGCAACAGAGGAAGGAAACTTCAAAATAGAGAAAGGAAACTTAGTAAAACCATTCTATGCCATTGCTTGTGAGGGTACAGTCATGATAAGTGCCTCTCAAACCTCTCCAAATATGTAAGATTGTGTGTAAATACTTTATTGATCTCTTCTAAACATTAACCAAATCAAACCTACATTTGAATCCACACACAATAACCCAAAATGAAGGGTTTTGTATCCTTTAATGAATCTCAATCACTGGTAATGCATGGACATTAAAACCAGTAGTCTCCAAAGCATTCAATAAGTGAATATGAATGTTTAAAAAATTTCCTCTCAACTTCCCCAACCACTCCTACTCGGTTAGAGGGATTAGTTGAGTGTTTAGACACTAAAACTTCTCATGCAACTCCCAAAATTTCACATACAAAAAAAAATTAAATCCATTAATGAATTAAATCCAGTATGCCAAAGGACTAGTCCAAACAATTCTTAAACATACTTTATCTGATATGATAAATTGTTAATAAAGGTCTAATATACAATGGTCATGCCAGTAATATCAACAAACGTGAATCCAAACATTTCAAAATAGTGAGTCGATATCCTTGAGAAAAAGCATTTTATTTGATCATGAATGCTTACTGAAAGGACCACATTCTAGCACGACCATTGTATATTAGACCTTTATTAACAATTCATTATATCAGATAAAGTATGTTTAAGAATTGTTGGGACTAGTCCTTTGGCATACTAGATTTAATTCATAAATGGATTTAATTTTATTTTGTATGTAAAATTTTGGGAGTTGCATGAGAAATTTTGGTGTCTAAACACTCAACTAATCCCTCTAACCGATTAGGAGTGGTTGGAGAAGTTGAGAGGATAAAGCATAGGCTAGGGCATGACACCAGTAGAATGTGGTCATTTCAGTGAGCATTCATGATCAAATAAAAAGCAATGCATTTGAAATTTGTAGTCGAATATGATGTCAAAGACTTGAAAGACGTTTCCCATCAAAGATACCAATCAAAGATGAAGAAATCACATACCTTCTGTAATGCCCAAAATCCACTAGGCATTACACAACTTACTAAAAATAGTTTAACACATTCTAATGTCCATTGAACATTTAAACTATAATTTTTACTACAGAATTAACACAGAAGTTAAAATTTAATATACCAGAAATATTTCTTTTAATTTTAACCATCATATGTTTTGGCAGGAAATTTAATTTATGAAATAGATTTATAGAATATACAGAATCAATTATCTACTGAACATTTCAACCAAAAGTTTTCAACCAAAACAATTTCTGATAGCATAAATGTAGAAAATAGATTTACCATTTATACATAATTTTCTTAAGATTTTCATTGAATGCATTTTTGCAGGGATTTAACTTATGAGCAGAATTATGGAATTTGGAGAATTACTGCACCAAATGTAAATTGAACATTTTGAAAGAAATTAATTTATGTTGACATAAAGGTAGTAAATTGATTTAAAATTCCATCATAGAATATACAACAATTCAACTTTTAGAGATACAATGATTTTTACAATGAAATAACTTGAATTACAAAAGTAGTAAATCCTTTTCAAGAGGATAATAAATAATCCTTAATTTCAGTTAAAATTTGAATCTTCACTTAAACTTTAACTTTACACCAAGAAAGCCAAAAACCTACAAACATAAAAATTATTTCCACATGGTCATGGAGGCTCACCTCCTAGCCTAGGCCATTACATGGCCACTCTTGAGCTAGGAGAAACAAGAATAGGATGGGTTACACACAACAAAACAAAGCATAAACATACAAAAACAATTTGATACAAAGACTTTCACAATTTACTCCCTTCCCAAGCTTGCACAAAGGATTCTAATGATTGAATCCATAGATGGGTGAAGGTGGAAACTTCTCTTATGGAGACACCTATCTTATAACAAAACATCATTTTAATATATATCACATGCCTTCACAAGACCCTTCCAACTAAACAACTCAAATCCATGAGCATCAACACATCCCTTATGGCCCTCAAAAAAACATAAAAAAGTTCTCATTGGTGCCCATACAACCATGTTCTCATACATAAAGAATTTCCAACTAGGCCCTTCACCCCAAGTCCTCTTCAAATCCTCCCAAGGATGAGGAGTAAACTTGCACACCCAAAACATGAAGCAAATCAAGAAGACAAACAAGATTGAAAAAAAAAAAATCACACAATGAAACCAAACAATATAAGATTCAACACAAGGTACTACAATTTACAAATTTCACACTAGTACATTTCTTCATTGCATATAAAAAAATAATTACATGATAGAAGCCACCAACCTCCTCCTAAGAAAAGGCAAAATTGAAAAGTTGAAGAAAAGCTCCTCTTGACTCCAAGCTTGGTATCCTTCTCAAATCTACTAGCCCAAACACTCTCTAGTCCTCTTCTCACTCTCTCCAAATCTAACATAAAACAAGATGAACAAGTGTTTGCTTTCCTAAGTCTCTCTCTCCTAAAGACATTCAAACATTCCTCTTTCATCTCCCTTCCAATAAAAAATTAGGTTTCTAGATCCAGGACAAAATGACACTTGCCCTTGCTATAGTAATGGAATGAAATTCAACACATGGAAAAGTGAAGCAACCTAGAGAACATTTTTATTTTCGTTTATACCAAAAATGGACCATTTGGAGAGACAAAAAGGTGGCCTAGGGAAGTGGAAATAGAAGAAATAAGCCCCCTAACCCATGTACTAGCCTTGGGGCACCAAAATCCAACCTAAACCACACCCTAGGACTCCACATAACCCCTCAAAAACCCTAGTTAAACTTGCATCCGAAAATGGAGTATTGGTTACATAAATCTTGGTTCCTTAAACCACCTACCTAGCTTAGGAATACTCAAGACCAACTAAGGAGAGGGTGGGGTCCATATTCCACTCAAGCATGCCACATCATCACCATGGTGTCAAGTGACACCTCACATAAGCACACATCACAAAACACATTTGGCATGCTTAGCGGACAAATTACATTTATATTTTCACAAAAATAAAATTTACTTACAAACATACATTTACAAACATTGTCAACCACATACAGAAATGCATCACATTGACGAATAAAATCATGTTACGACGAGGTCATTCTCTTCTTAGAGTCGACCTTGGTTTCAAAATGATTGCACTTAGATCAACTCTTGTTTCCCCAAATTTAAAACCATGGCCATATTCTTGCACACTCAATTTTGATGTCAGTACATCATAAAATTTTGCATTAATAATCATTTCAAAAATGAAGTAATAACATCTAAAGTTGACAATAATGAATAACTGCATTTCATGAATCATTACATAATCCACATTATACCTTAATTCTTCAAGCATCGAAATATCAATTCAATTTCCACATAAGCATGTAATCCTAAGCTAATCATAGAACCATGATTCCAACAATATTTATTATACTAAAAGATAACATAACAAATGTAGAATTCATATATCATAGATAATCATGGAACCAAAATGAGCATATATAAAAAGTACAACTAATGTCATCATCATAAAAATCTATAACAATCATCTCATAAGATCTAATGATAGCATATGTAATCCAAAATAGGTCAAACGTCTCTACTCAAAGTATCATCCTGATGAATCAAATGCCAAAATGAATGTTGAGCTAAGATGGGTCAGGGGAGGACCTCACACCTTCTCTCACGCTCATCTTTCAAGAAGGAGGATTTGATAGCCAAATCTTCCTTGTACCACACGAAGAACATTCCATTGGTTCAGTTTAGCATGTTATTATCATATAAGATAAAGTATGTTTAAGAATTGTTGGTAAGGATAGGAATAGTTGAGATTCTAGAAATATCATAGAAGAAACCGAGCATAATACAATTAAAGATATATGAGATTTAATTCAATTGAAAATGGGGGAAATATGAGATATATTCTCAAACCCAAATTTCCAAAGAAGAGATCCAATTTGATCAACCAACAAGATAATACCCAATCAAATCAATTTATGAAGAATATGGAAGAGAGAGTAAATCCAATATTTCCCTATAAAGGAAATTATGCTTGAAATATGGAATAATTGAAATACAAATACTAACCTCAAATTAGGGTAGATCTAGAAAATATCAAATTCTGATGTCTGTGTATACTTTTGGGCAATTCTGCAACTAGTTCCAGACTAGAAATGTTGAGATAGAGAAAACCCAGAAATCTTTCTCCAAGATGAGCTCAGGTTAGCTTTGACCCTCATAAAAGGTCAAAGGCTACATTCTTTATTTGAAGTCTGATTTCGATTCTGTTCGCAGATCCCAAAATTTTTTTGAAAAGGGTATCCAAATTCTCTCTTAGATCTAAAATTCTACACCTGTACCTGCAAGAAAATGGGGGTTTTTGTTGTATGGGGGGTTTGCCTTGGTCAAACCCCAATTTAGGAATTAACCTTGAAATTGAATTGAAATATATTGTGCATAATCAAAGTAATTGAAACAAATCACCTCGCTTATGTTGAAGTCCTTATACAAGATTTGAATCCTCAAATCCACAAGTAGGAATGCTTCAATGGATGTAGAATGAATGTAGGATGTCTCCAATCAATGAAATTTGATCTTCAACACCAATCTTGACTTGATCTTTGCATATGAGAAGGCTTGGATGGAGAAAGATGGATCATCAAAGGGGCTCCAAAGAGATTGAATCTTTCAATAGCTAACAATGGATCTCCTTGATGGATGGATGCTTGAACACTTGAATGCTTGAAGACTTTCTTGAATGCTTAAATTCACTTTCTTGTGCTTGAGAGCTCGCTCATAAAATTTTTTGAGATGTGATGTGAAAATGAGAGAGGAAGGCCTCCTTTTATAGTGAACTAGGGCACAATCCTCTAGAGGGGCCACCTTGGAGAATTAAATTCCAATTAGGTCCTAACCTTTAAAAAATATACCTAGATTAAATGCAATTAGAGGATTTACTATCTTGAAACCCAAAATGGCCAACCAGGAGGCGGGAAAATAAATATCTCGAAAGCCCAATGCCTAAAAATCAAAGATTCTAGAAATTTGAATGAGTGGGGCAAAATCAAGGTTGGACTTGACCTAGTCAGGTTCAACCTTGATCCTAACCTAGTCAAGTTTGAGCTCAATCCTGACCTAGTTAGGATCAACCTCAAATTTGACCTTGGGCCCAGATTCAGTTAGAACCAGGTTAGGAGGTCCCGGGGATGCCTAGAAACTTAGAAATGATATCAGAATAGGATAGAATGGCAAGGATAGACATAAAATCCTATGATTACTATGATGAAGGCTAAGAGGACCTATTTTTAAATCCTACCTAGAAAATAGAGCCATGAAAAAGGAAAATTAAGGAGAATCCTCGGGATCCTAACCATAACTTCACCTAGAATGAAGAAATCAAGTGCAGGAAAGAAGTGGAAAGTAGGGAGAAAGCCAAATATATGAAAAGACCCGATCAAGGTGCTTAACATGACCCCAAACCACCTACTCAGAGGGTTAAATGCTCTTATCATGGAAGTGCTTCCATTTTAAGATGATACATTAAGCCCCCACTTTAGCAAGAGTATGGACTCGATGCAAACTCTTGGTAGAGGAGATCAGAATGAAAAGATAATCTTATCATAATCCAAGAGAAAAAGAGAAACCTTAAGCTCCCAGGGACTCAAGTCTTCGTTGACTCCTAGATCACAATAAGAGAAACATCTCTAGAGAGAGAAAGAAGGTGTGATTACCTTGCCCAATTAGAACTTATGTCCCATTGTGAACCACACAAAAAAATGGTGCAACTGGGAAGATGGAATTGAACCGCCTAAGAAATGTGGCTACTCACTAGTTAACCCATCAAGGATTCATCCTTAGGAATATTCTATTCCATAAAAATAAAACTAAAAGAAAAAAAGAGATCTAGTCTTAAGGACACTTCCAACCTTAAGGGATCAAAACATATGTGTATTTGAAACTAGAGGGATCAAGAGATGATAAAATATAAATCCATTCTTTAAGGATTAATTACTAATCCAAAAAGGGAAAAAGTATCTTGAAAAATATGTGTGTATTGGAAAGTGTGTGTGTACAATAGGTGAGTAGAGTGTATGCCCCCACGTTAAAGTCATTGCTGACACTTTAATAGGAGCAATGGCTTTAATGGAAACATAAACAACTCCACTGATTATGTTTCCACGTCGAGATGGCCCCAAACAAAGACAAATCAAGAGAAATATCATGGAAACATATAGAGAACACATAAGAGATCTACTTACTATGGGGTCAATATGACCATAGGATAATATATATATATGATATTATTGAAAATGAATTGACATCATTCCTCAAAAAAAGTAGAACTACAATCACATAAGATATACGAAGAAGAATCTTTTCAGACCATGACTTGGAGACCAAAAAGAATTAGTGCTACCATATTGCAAATCCAAGCAGATTACACAAGGAAACATTTATGAAAAATAGCACAACTACAACATAACATTGAACAATGCATAGAAGAATAGAAATACATATAGAAGAATTTGAACAACAGTTTGGATTCCTTCATCACTTTGCACCAACTGAATAACAAGGATTGTATAAAAGAATCTAACAACATTGAGCAAACACATTATAGGAGAAGCACAGTATAGTAGGAAAACACACAACAAAGCTACTGTGAAGGACAAGCTAATCAAGCATGCCACCTACTCTCCCCATCTCATTATATATCATTTAGGGAAGGTGGGAAAATCGCAAGAGGGACTATATCCAACATAGTAGGAATGATAGCCAGTTCCAAACAAGGATCCTCTTGAAAATCACAATGTTTGACACTAGGTGTAAGAGTTAATTATGATGAAAGAATATTAGGTAAATCAATGTCAATGTCAATAGTCTCATATTTATCATTAACATCATTAGTATCATCAAGAGTATCTTCTGCATCCAAATTAATCAAAATAAGATCTAAGATAAGAATAGAATCATCATAATCATGCATGTGAACATCATTATTAGTAACAATCTCTTCTACCACATTATGCATAGGTTTATCTATAGAAGGTAGAGATTTTTGAGCTTTAGCATGAGCACGATGCTTTTTATGACATTCATTAGCAGATCAATTTCATTTTGATTTATTTGAAATAGGTTGAGAACTAGGAGGAACAATCATAGGATCCTTCATAGGTTCTTTAGGAAGATCAATAGGATTATTATCCATAGGAGAAACAACCACATGATCTTTGATAGGTTCGGTATAAGAAGCTTGATTAACAGAACTAGAAGCCATAGTTAAAGGAGGCATCGAGGGTGTAGGTAAAATACCATGATTAAGATCCCTAGGAGGTGAACTTAATTTAAGAATTTTACGATGTTTATAAGCTTGATATGATCAAAAAATATTATCAAGTTGAGGACATGAATTAGGTAATGAAGGCCAAAAGAAATCAAGAGTAGCACAATCTCTAGGCCTGGAAGGTTGATATAGACTATGATTAATCATATTCACTTCTTCATCATGAATGAACTTAAGACACTTATGGATAGGTGAAGCAACAACATGCATGGAAGGAAACCAAGGCAAACCTAGCTTAACTTGAAATTTATCAAAAGTAGGAACCACAACAAAGGTAGTGTTCATAACTTTTCCACAAAATTCAACCGGTAAAGTAATAGAACCAAATGATGGATAAATAAAACCATTACAAGTTTGAATCCATACATCTGATGTATCATAAAAGTCATGTTGTAAGCTTTTCATGAAAAGATTTTCTTTAGTGATAACATTAACTAAGGATGTAGGATCAACCAGACAACCACGAGTAGGTTTCTAAGCAATCCTAGCAGCAATGTAAATGGGACCATCATGAGCTTTAATAGTCTCAAAGTCATCAAAGGTAATCAAAAGTTCTCATGGTCTTTTATTCTTAAATTGTTGTCGAGGTTTAGGTTGAGTTTTCATTTTAGGTTTAGGTTTTGGTTGAGGTTGAGATTGAACTTGAGGTTGAATATGAGGTGGAGATACAGACTGATCAACATGCTCCACTTGATTAACAACATGACTGAGATCATCCATCTTTGAATCATACACAATTTCCATAGTAGATGGTTGAGCAATAGTATTAGTATCATTCATAGGTAAAGGGTTCGTATGGATTTGAAGGTTCTGATTAGGAGGAGAGACAGATTTATTCCCACTACTATCTAGATTATCAATAGATAAAGCCTTAGAATCAATTAGATCTTGAACCTTATGTTTTAAAGAATAACATTTCTCAATATCATGACCATTCTGACAATCATATTGACAAAAAGCATTTTGATCAAAAGATTTAGATGTGATACAGGAGCACCCTGGGTGTAAGAGCAATCTTGCATCACCCAAAAATATTTCTGTTTTTGTATTCAATAAGGGCTATTTTGTGCAGAGCTGCTATTTATGGAAAGTTACTATTTTTGGTAATTTTCGTATGTGCTCAGAATGATCTGATTTCTTTCTTGGAGGTTCATTTTGGTCATATAAGCCTGCCAGTAAAGTTTCATTGCCAGATCAAGTGTATATTGGAAGATATTGAAGATTTTCGGTATTGGCAGTAGGGTACAGAAACTTTGAACTCAGTTTTGAAGGCTTTAGAGGCCCCGGATGAGGTCCAAAATTTGGGTGACAAGTGCTTGCACTAGTCAAACCGGTAGAGCACTTCATGGCATTTCCGAAATGGGGTTATAATAGCCAATCGGGTCAACTGGTGATGAGTTATGGTCTTCGGAAGTTGGGCCACCCGAAATGGCAGAAAATAATTTTCTTCAAAATTTCTGTTCGGGTTTCAAAGGTTATCTTGGGCCGACTATGATGTAATAAAATGTAAAATAAAAATAATTTTAAGTTTGGTCGGCCTTATTGGCTAAAATTCTAGAACCTTTCCAGGCGGTGGAAAATTGCCTATATAAGGAAGGCTGTATTATTGTATTAGGCAGTTCAGAATAGTTCTGGGTAGTAGATCTGGGTATTGATTTGAGGCTTTGTCCTACAGAATATTGTAAGGGAATGCCCATGTGGCTTTGCATGTTGTAATTCTGAAAATTTGTAATTCCACATTTGTGGAGATAATAAAAAGCTAATTTTCTGTTCTTGCATATTATTGTTGTTGTTTCTCTATGTCTGTTATGTGTTTGTGGTATTAAGGGGAGCACCCTTCATCAGGTGGTATCAGAGTAGGATTTCTTGAGTGTGTAAACAGATCACCGACTGTGAGGCAGTTTGCACCAGGACCGTGGCTAGGGTTTCAGCGCGCATCGCGAAAATGCCTCCACGAAGGGAACATGGCGGAAGAGCTGGTGTTGTGACACCTGAGGTTAGAGAGCTGTAGAGACAAGTGCGAGCATTGCAAGAAGAGATTCACAGAGGAGTGAATCTTAATGTCAGAGATGAAAGCGAGGATGAAGCCGAAGAAGAATATGAAGCAGGAGAAGTTGAAATTGTGAACCAGGAGGAAGAAAGACTTTTTCGGGCCATTTCCAAGATTAGGAAAAGACCTAAGATTGAGGTTCCTACATTTTTTGGAAATCTTAACCCAGAGGAATTGATTGACTGGATCAATGAATGTGAGGAATATTTTGAGTACGAAGATGTTGACGATCCTGATAGGGTCAAATTTGCGAAGGCCAGACTGAAAGGTCATGTGAAGATATGGTGGCAAGAGATTCAGTTGGAGCGAAATAGAAGGGGAAAGGAGAAAATCATGAGATGGGATCGGATGGTGGATAAATTGAAGTGACAGTTCATTCCTGTTGATTATGAGCTTGACCTACTGAAGAAAATGCAGAGTTTGAAGCAAGTAGGAAGATCTGTTCAGGAATATACAGAGGAGTTCTATCGACTTCTCATCAGAACAGGTCATGCAGAAGCTGATAAGGAGAAAGTTGCCCGATACCTTAATGGGTTAAGGCCAAGCATTCAGGAGGAGCTGAATCTGGTTCGAATGAACAGTATTGAAGATGCATACCAGTTTGCCCTAGAAGTAGAGGAAAAGCTGAATAAGAAGTATGAGAGAAGACAAAACGGAAGAGGTCACGGTGGACGATCTGGTGGACGGTCATATGGTGGCCGAAATGAGGATCCAAAAAAGAAGGACGAGGCCAGTAGCAGTCAGAATCAGAGAGGAAATAATTCCAATCATTTTCAGGATCAGAATAATAGAGATCAGAGAGGAAGAGGAAGAGGACAAGGATCTGGAAGAGGAGGCTTCCGTGGAACATGTTTTCACTGTGGAGAAGAAGGTCATAGGGCATTTGAATGTCCTCAGTGCCAAGGCAGAACAGACAGAAGAAATGAATGCCAGGCCAGAGTTGCACATGTAGATGAAGATGCCAGATCATAAAATTCTGAAAATGCTGAAAGAGGAGAAATGTTGATTAACAGAAGAGTCCTATTGAGTGGTGAGAATGAACCTGAGCAAAGGAGGAGCCTGTTTCGCACCAGGTGCAAGTGTGAAGGTAAATGTTGTGATGTGATTATCGATAGTGGAAGCACTGACAATTTGGTGTCAGAAGAGATGGTGACAAAGTTGAAGCTCAAGAGACAGAAACACCCACATCTATATCGGATTGCCTAGGTACAGGATGACCACAAGGTCATGGTCAATGAACAATGCCTGGTGAACTTCAAGATTGGCGGATACCAAGATGAGGTATTGTGTGATATCATATCTATGGATGCATGTCATATGTTGTTGGGTAGACCATGGCAATTTGACAGATGTGCTGTACATGATGGCCATGCGAATACCTATTCCCTGACAAAGGATGGAGTGCGACATAAGCTAAAACCATTGAAGGAGACCGAAGAAAAGGTATGTGGTAATGCAAGGATAACTTTTGTCGATGGAAGAAATTTCCTAGATGGTATGAGGCATAAGCATGTATGTTTTGCTTTAATTCCAAAAGCTGGTAAAGAGGAAGTAGAAGATGTTTCTGTAGAAGTTGCAGATTTGTTGAATGAGTTTCAGGATATTGTATCCGATAACGTGCCTGATGGATTACCACCAGTCAGGAAGATCAGTCATCAGATGGACTTGATCCCAGGAGCGAGTTTTTCGAACAAGGTAGCACACAGAATGACACCTGTAGAAAGTGAGGAGTTGAACAGACAAGTACATGAGTTGTTACAGAAAGGATTGATCCATGAGAGTCTGAGTCCCTGTGCAGTACCAGCGGTATTAGCACCAAAGAAGAATGGAGAATGGAGGCTGTGTACAGATTCTAGGGCAATAAACAAGATCACAATCAAGTACAGGTTTCCATTGCCACGAATGGCTGATATTATGGACTGTTTGAGTGGAGCTGTGTATTTCTCAAACATAAATCTGAAAAGTGGATATCATTAGATTCGGATCAGAGAAGGAGATGAATGGAAGACTACCTTCAAGACAAAGGAAGGACTATATGAGTGGTTAGTCATGCCTTTTGGGCTAACCAATGCACCGAGCACTTTCATGCGGCTCATGAACGAGGTTCTGAAAGAATTTTTGGGTAAGTTTGTCATTGTTTACCTAGATGATATTTTGATCTTTAGTAAGACATTGGAGGAGCATATGATGCATATTCGTATGGTATTTGAGAAGCTAAGAGAAGAGAAATTGTTGATTAATTTGAAGAAGTGCAGTTTTGTGAAGAAAGAGTTGGTGTATTTGGAATTTGTAGTTTCAGCAGAAGATCTAAAAATGGACCCAGAGAAGGTACAGGCTATCCTTGAATGGCCTACTCCAAGGAGTGCTACTTAGGTAAGATCTTTTCATGGTTTGGCTAGCTTTTACAGAAAATTTATCAAAAATTTTAGCAGTATTTGTGGTCCCTTGACTGAAACAATGAGAGGGGATAGAAAAGAGTTTAAGTGGACTAATGGGGCAGAAAAGAGTTTTCAATTGTTGAAACAAAAAGTTACAGAACAACCTGTTTTAGCACTTCCAGATTTTAATAAGGTGTTTCAAGTAGATTGTGATGCTAGTGGTACTGCAATAGGAGCTGTTATGAGCCAAGAAGGTAAACCTGTTGCTTATTTCAGTGAAAAATTAAATGATGCCAAAAGGAAATATTCTGTTTATGATCAGGAATTTTATGCTATAGTTCAGGCATTAAAGAAGTGGAGACATTATCTACTTCCTAAGGAGTTTGTGTTGTATACCGATCATCAAGCTTTGCAATATTTGAATAGTCAAGGAAAATTGAATCAAAGGCATTTGAAATGGGTTGAGTTTTTACAGAGTTATACATTTGTTTTGAAACACAGGAGTGGAAAGTCTAATAGGGTTGCACATGCTCTTAGCAGAAGGCAACTATTGATGACAGAAATGCAGATTGAAGTGGTTGGGTTCAAGGAACTCAAGAATTTGTATCCAGAGGATCCTGATTTTGGTGAAGCTTGGAAAGCTTGTACAGAACCTGTTACTCTAGACAGGACGAAATGGTTGGATTTCATCATCGAGGATGATATGCTATTCAGAAGGAGTCAGTTGTGC
The DNA here is from genome assembly GCA_027943335.1 of Chamaecyparis obtusa. Classification (NCBI taxonomy): domain Eukaryota; kingdom Viridiplantae; phylum Streptophyta; class Pinopsida; order Cupressales; family Cupressaceae; genus Chamaecyparis; species Chamaecyparis obtusa. Next base: position 18,708 of record BSBK01011948.1, on the reverse strand, counting down.
ATTCCACGAAGTTCTATGAGGGAGAATCTCATCAAGGAGAAGCATAGTGGAGGATTGGCTGGACATTTTGGTCGTGATAAAACTATTGGTTTGGTTAGTGAGAATTATTATTGGCCACAGTTGTAGTAAGATGTGAAGAAGTTTGTACAGAGTTGCAGAGTATGTCAGATGGTGAAAGGAGTGAAGAAGAATACAGGGTTGTATCAGCCATTACCTATACCAGAGAAGCCTTGGGAGGATATCAGTATGGACTTTATTCTTGGTTTACCAAGAACACAGTGGGGACATGATTCAATTTTTGTGGTAGTTGACAGATTTTCAAAGATGGCACATTTTATTCCCTCCAAGAAGACTAATGATGCTGTTCACATAGTAGAATTGTTTTTCAGAGAAGTAGTGAGACTTCATGGTTTGCCAAAGACCATGGTTTCAGATCTGGACACTAAGTTTGTTAGATATTTCTAGCGTACATTGTGGAAGAAGTTGAAGATAGATTTGAAGTTCAGTTCATCACATCATCCCCAGACTGATGGACAAACAGAGGTGGTGAATAAGAGTTTGGGAAATTTGCTGAGATGCTTGGTTGGAGATAAGCCAACAGGATGGGATTTGATTTTACCACAGGCAGAATTTGGATACAATAATTCTGTCAATAGGAGCACTGGTAAATCACCATTCCAGATTGTATATGGAAGTAGTCCAAGAAATGCATCTGAATTGAGGAAGATAGATAAAGGAGAAATTAGTAGTGCTGAAGCTGAGGATTTTGCAGAACACTTGAAGAACATCCATGAGGAGGTGAAGAAGCATATTACTAAGATGAATGCACAGTATAAGGCTAAGGCAGATGAGAAAAGGAGGTATAAGGAATTTCAGGTTGGTGATGAAGTCATGGTTCATTTGCGGAAGGAGCGATTTCCAGTTGGTACATATAACAAGCTGAAAATGAAGAAGTTTGGACCATGTAAGATATTGAAGAAACATGATTCAGAAAATGCATATGAGGTATAATTGCCTACTGAGCTAAATATTTCACCAGTGTTTAACATTTCAAATCTGACAGAGTATCATGAGGGAGGTGTTGAAGATGAGATCACAGCACTACAGTGGAGTATTCCAGCAACTAGTTCAGACACTAAGGAGATCGAAGATATACTGGACAGTCGTGTTGGTAGAAGTACAAAGAACAGGACATATGAAGAATATCTGGTCAAGTGGAAAGGACGACCTGTTGAAAATTCATCATGGTTGACAAAAGAGGAGGTTAGCCATCTTGGTTTTCCTCTGCACACCTGAGTCGTGACAGGGTCACTTCTCAAATTACCCTAGGTGTCTGATGCAGGAGCACCCTGGGTGTAAGAACAATCTTGCATCACCCAAAAATATTTCTATTTTTGTATTCAATAAGGGCTATTTTGTGCAGAGCTGCTATTTACAGAAAGTTACTATTTTTGGTAATTTTTGTATGTGCTCAGAATGATCTGATTTCTTTCTTGGAGGTTCATTTTGGTCATATAAGCCTGCCAGTAAAGTTTCATTGCCAGATCAAGTGTATATTGGAAGATATTGAAGATTTTCGGTATTGGCAGCAGGGTACAGAAACTTTAAACTCAGTTTTGAAGGCTTTAGATGCCTCGGATGAGGTCCAAAATTTGGGTGTTCGGCGCTTGCGCCGATCAAGCCTGTAGAGCGCTTCATGGCATTTCTGAAATAGGATTATAATAGCCGATCGGGTCAACTGGTGATGACTTATGGTCTTCGGAAGTTGGGCCACCCGAAATGGCAGAAAATAATTTTCTTCAAAATTTCTGTTCAGGTTTCAAAGGTTATCTTGGGCCGACTATGATGTAATGAAATGTAAAATAAAAATAATTTTAAGTTTGGTCGGCCTTATTGGCTAAAATTCTGGAACCTTCCTAGGCGGTGGAAAATTGCCTATATAAGGAAGGCTGTATTATTGTCTTAGGCAGTTCAGAATAGTTCTGGGTAGTAGATCTGGGTATTGATTCGAGGCTTTGTCCTACAGAATATTGTAAGGGATTGCCGATGTGGCTTTGCATGTTGTAATTCTGAAAATTTGTAATTCCACATTTGTGGAGATAATAAGAAGCCAATTTTCTGTTCTTGCATATTATTGTTGTTGTTTCTCTATGTCTGTTATGTGTTTGTGGTATTAAGGGGAGCACCCTTCATCAGGTGGTATCAGAGCAGGAGTTCTTGAGTGTGTAAACAGATCACCGACTGTGAGGCAGTTTGCACCAGGACCGTGGCTAGGGTTTCAGCGCGCATCGCGAAAATGCCTCCACGAAGGGAACGTGGCGGAAGAGCTGGTGTTGTGACACCTGAGGTTAGAGAGCTGCAGAGACAAGTGTGAGCATTGCAAGAAGAGATTCGCAGAAGAGTGAATCTTAATGTCAGAGATGAAAGCGAGGATGAAGCCAAAGAAGAATATGAAGCAGGAGAAGTTGAAATTGTGAACCAGGAGGAAGAAAGACTTTTTCGGGCCATTTCCAAGATTGGGAAAAGACCTAAGATTGAGGTTCCTACATTTTTTGGAAATCTTAACCCAGAGGAATTGATTGACTGGATCAATGAATGTGAGGAATATTTTGAGTACGAAGATGTTGACGATCCTGATAGGGTCAAATTTGCGAAGGCCAGACTGAAAGGTCATGCAAAGATATGGTGGCAAGAGATTCAGTTGGAGCGAAATAGAAGGGGAAAGGAGAAAATCATGAGATGGGATCGGATGGTGGATAAATTGAAGTGACAGTTCATTCTTGTTGATTATGAGCTTGACCTACTGAAGAAAATGCAGAGTTTGAAGCAAGTAGGAAGATCTGTTCAGGAGTATACAGAGGAGTTCTATCGACTTCTCATCAAAATAGGCCATGCAGAAGCTGATAAGGAGAAATTTGCCCGATACCTTAATGGGTTAAGGCCAAGCATTCAGGAGGATCTGAATCTGGTTCGAATGAACAGTATTGAAGAGGCATACCAGTTTTCCCTAAAAGTAGAGGAAAAGCTGAATAAGAAGTTTAAGAGCAGACAAAACGGAAGAGGTCACGGTGGACGATCTGGTGGACGGTCATATCGTCACCTAAATGAAGATCCGAAAAAGAAGGATGAGGCCAGTAGCAGTCAGAATCAGAGAGAAAATAATTTCAATCATTTTCAGGATCAGAATAATAGAGATCAGAGAGGAAGAGGAAGAGGACAAGGATCTGGAAGAGGAGGCTTCCGTGGAACATGTTTTCACTATGGAGAAGAAGGTCATAGGGCATTTGAATGTCCTCAATGCCAAGGCAGAACAGACAGAAGAAATGAATGCCAGGCCAGAGTTGCACATGTAGATGAAGATGCCAGATCATAAAATTCTGAAAATGCTGAAAGAGGAGAAATGTTGATTAACAGAAGAGTCCTGTTGAGTGGTGAGAATGAACCTGAGCAAAGGAGGAGCCTGTTTCGCACCAGGTGCAAGTGTGAAGGTAAATGTTGTGATGTGATTATCGATAGTGGAAGCACTGACCATTTGGTGTCAGAAGAGATGGTGACAAAGTTGAAGCTCAAGAGACAGAAACACCCACATCTATATCGGATTGCCTGGGTACAGGATGACCACAAGGTCATGGTCAATGAACAATGCCTGGTGAAGTTCAAGATTGGCGGATACCAAGATGAGGTATTGTGTGATATCATATCTATGGATGCATGTCATATGTTGTTGGGTAGACCATGGCAGTTTGACAGATGTGCTGTACATGATGGCCGTGCGAATACCTATTCCCTGATAAAGGATGGAGTGCGACATAAGCTAAAACCATTGAAGGAGACCGAAGAAAAGGTATGTGGTAATGCAAGGATAACTTTTGTCGATGGAAGAAATTTCCTAGATGGTATGAGGCATAAGCATGTATGTTTTGCTTTAATTCCAAAAGCTGGTAAAGAGGAAGTAGAAGATGTTTCTGTAGAAGTTGCAGATTTGTTGAATGAGTTTCAGGATATTGTATCTGATAACGTGCCTGATGGATTACCACCAGTCAGGAAGATCAGTCATCAGATGGACTTGATCTCAGGAGCGAGTTTTCCGAACAAGGCAGCACACAGAATGACACCTGTAGAAAGTGAGGAGTTGAACAGACAAGTACATGAGTTGTTACAGAAAGGATTGATCCATGAGAGTCTGAGTCCCTGTGCAGTACCAGCGGTATTAGCACCAAAGAAGAATGGAGAATGGAGGCTGTGTATAGATTCTAGGGCAATAAACAAGATCACAATCAAGTACAGGTTTCCATTGCCGCGAATGGATGATATTATGGACTGTTTGAGTGGAGCTGTGTATTTTTTAAACATAAATCTGAAAAGTGGATATCATCAGATTCGGATCAGAGAAGGAGATGAATGGAAGACTGCCTTCAAGACAAAAGAAGGACTATATGAGTGGTTAGTCATGCCTTTTGGGCTAACCAATGCACCGAGCACTTTCATGCGGCTCATGAACGAGGTTCTGAAAGAATTTCTGGGTAAGTTTGTCATTGTTTACCTAGATGATATTTTGATCTTTAGTAAGACATTGGAGGAGCATATGATGCATATTCGTATGGTATTTGAGAAGCTAAGAGAAGAGAAATTGTTGATTAATTTGAAGAAGTGCAGTTTTGTGAAGAAAGAGTTGGTGTATTTGGGATTTGTAGTTTCAGCAGAAGATCTAAAAATGGACCCAGAGAAGGTACAGGCTATCCTTGAATGGCCTACTCCAAGGAGTGCTACTTAGGTAAGATTTTTTCATGGTTTGGCTAGCTTTAACAGAAAATTTATCAAAAATTTTAGCAGTATTTGTGGTCCCTTGACTGAAACAATGAGAGGGGATAGAAAAGAGTTTAAGTGGACTAATGGGGCAGAAAAGAGTTTTCAATTGTTGAAACAAAAAGTTACAGAACAACCTATTTTAGCACTTCCAGATTTTAATAAGGTGTTTCAAGTAGATTGTGATGCTAGTGGTACTGCAATAGGAGCTGTTATGAGCCAAGAAGGTAAACCTGTTGCTTATTTCAGTGAAAAATTAAATGATGCCAAAAGGAAATATTCTGTTTATGATCAAGAATTTTATGCTATAGTTCAGGCATTAAAGAAGTGGAGACATTATCTACTTCCTAAGGAGTTTGTGTTGTATACCGATCATCAAGCTTTGCAATATTTGAATAGTCAAGGAAAATTGAATCAAAGGCATTTGAAATGGGTTGAGTTTTTGCAGAGTTATACATTTGTTTTGAAACACAGGAGTGGAAAGTCTAATAGGGTTGCACATGCTCTTAGCAGAAGGCAACTATTGATGACAGAAATGCAGATTGAAGTGGTTGGGTTCAAGGAACTCAAGAATTTGTATCCAGAGGATCCTGATTTTGGTGAAGCTTGGAAAGCTTGTACAGAACCTGTTAATCTAGACAAGATGAAATGGTTGGATTTCATCATCGAGGATGATATGCTATTCAGAAGGAGTCAGTTGTGCATTCCATGAAGTTCTATGAGGGAGAATCTCATCAAGGAGAAGCATAGTGGAGGATTGGCTGGACATTTTGGTCGTGATAAAACTATTGGTTTGGTTAGTAAGAATTATTATTGGCCACAGTTGCAGCAAGATGTGAAGAAGTTTGTACAGAGTTGCAGAGTATGTCAGATGGCGAAAGGAGTGAAGCAGAATACATGGTTCTATCAGCCATTACCTATACCAGAGAAGCCTTGGGAAGATATCAGTATGGACTTTGTTCTTGGTTTACCAAGAACACAGTGGGGACATGATTCAATTTTTGTGGTAGTTGATAGATTTTCAAAGATGGCACATTTTATTCCCTCCAAGAAGACTAATGATGCTGTTCATGTAGCAGAATTGTTTTTCAGAGAAGTAGTGAGACTTCATGGTTTGCCAAAGACCATAGTTTCAGATCGGGACACTAAGTTTGTTGGATATTTCTGGCGTACATTGTGGAAGAAGTTGAAGACAGATTTGAAGTTCAGTTCATCACATCATCCCCAGACTGATGGACAGACAGAGGTGGTGAATAGGAGTTTGGGAAATTTGCTGAGATGCTTGGTTGGAGATAAGCCAACAGGATGGGATTTGATTTTACCACAGGTAGAATTTGCATACAATAATTCTGTCAATAGGAGCACTGGTAAATCATCATTCCAGATTGTATATGGAAGTAGTCCAAGAAATGCATCTGAATTGAGGAAGATAGATAAAGGAGAAATAAGTAGTGCTGAAGCTGAGGATTTTGCAGAACACTTGAAGAACATCCATGAGGAGGTGAGGAAGCATATTACCAAGATGAATGCACAGTATAAGGCTAAGGCAGATTAGAAAAGAAGGTATAAGGAATTTCAGGTTGGTGATGAAGTCATGGTTCATTTGTGGAAGGAGCGGTTTCCAGTTGGTACATATAACAAGCTGAAAATGAAGAAGTTTGGACCATGTAGGATATTGAAGAAACATGATTCAGGAAACGCATATGAGGTAGAATTGCCTACTAAGCTAAATATTTCACCAGTGTTTAACATTTCAGATCTGACAGAGTATCATGAGGGAGGTGTTGAAGATGAGATCACAGCAGCACAGTGGAGTATTCCAGCAACTAGTTCAGACACTAAGGAGATCGAAGATATACTGGATAGTCGTGTTGGCAGAAGCACAAGGAACAGGACATATGAAGAATATCTGGTCAAGTGGAAATGACGACCTGTTGAAGATTCATCATGGTTGACAAAGGAGGAGGTTAGCCGTCTTGGTTTTCCTCTGCACACCTGAGTCGTGACAGGGTCACTTCTCAAATTACCCTGGGTGTCTGATGCAGGAGCACCCTGGGTGTAAGAGCAATCTTGCATCACCCAAAAATATTTCTGTTTTTGTATTCAATAAGGGCTATTTTGTGCAGAGCTGCTATTTATGGAAAGTTACTATTTTTGGTAATTTTTGTATGTTCTCAGAATGATCTGATTTCTTTCTTTGAGGTTCATTTTGGTCATATGAGCCTGCCAGTAAAGTTTCATTGCCAGATCAAGTGTATATTGGAAGATATGGAAGATTTTCGGTATTGGCAGCAGGGTATAGAAACTTTGAACTCAGTTTTGAAGGCTTTAGAGGCCCCGGATGAGGTCAAAAATTTGGGTGACAAACGCTTGCGCTAGTTGAGCCTGTAGAGCGCTTCGTGGCATTTCTGAAATGGGGTTATAATAGCCGATCGGGTCAACTGGTGATGACTTATGGTCTTCGGAAGTTGGGCCACCCGAAATGGCAGAAAATAATTTTCTTCAAAATTTCTGTTCGGGTTTCAAAGGTTATCTTGGGCCGACTATGATGTAATGAAATGTAAAATAAAAATAATTTTAAGTTTGGTCGGCCTTATTGGCTAAAATTCTGGAACCTTCCCAGGCGGTGGAAAATTGCCTATATAAGGAAGGCTGTATTATTATCTTAGGCAGTTCAGAATAGTTCTGGGTAGTAGATCTGGGTATTGATTCGAGGCTTTGTCCTACAGAATATTGTAAGGGAATGCCCATGTGGCTTTGCATGTTGTAATTCTGAAAATTTGTAATTCCACATTTGTGGAGATAATAAGAAGCCAATTTTCTATTCTTGCATATTATTGTTGTTGTTTCTCTATGTCTGTTATGTGTTGTGGTATTAAGGGGAGCACCCTTCATCAGGTGGTATCAGAGCAGGAGTTCTTGAGTGTGTAAATAGATCGCCGACTGTGAGGCAGTTTGCACCAGGACCGTGGCTAGGGTTTCAGCGCGCATCACGAAAATGCCTCCACGAAGGGAACGTGGCGGAAGAGCTGGTGTTGTGACACCTGAGGTTAGAGAGCTGTAGAGACAAGTGCGAGCATTGCAAGAAGAGATTCGCAGAGGAGTGAATCTTAATGTCAGAGATGAAAGTGAGGATGAAGCCGAAGAAGAATATGAAGCAAGAGAAGTTGAAATTGTGAACCAGGAGGAAGAAAGACTTTTTCGGGCCATTTTCAAGATTGGGAAAAGACCTAAGATTGAGGTTCGTACATTTTCTAAAAATCTTAACCTAGATGAATTGATTGACTGGATCAATGAATGTGAGGAATATTTTGATTACGAAGATGTTGACGATCCTGATAGGGTCAAATTTGTGAAGGCCAGACTGAAAGGTCATGCGAAGATATGGTGCCAAGAGATTCAGTTGGAGCGAAATAGAAGGGGAAAGGAGAAAATCACGAGATGGGATCGGATGGTGGATAAATTGAAGCGACAGTTCATTCCTGTCGATTATGAGCTTGAGCTACTGAAGAAAATATAGAGTTTGTAGCAAGCAGGAAGATCTATTCAGGAGTATACAGAAGAGTTCTATCGACTTCTCATCAGAACAGGCCATGCAGAAGCTGATAAGGAGAAAGTTGCCCGATACTTTAATGGGTTAAGGCCAAGCATTCAAGAGGAGCTGAATCTGGTTTGAATGAACAGTATTGAAGAGGCATACCAGTTTGCCCTAGAAGTAGAGGAAAAGCTGAATAAGAAGTTTGAGAGCAGACAAAACGGAAGAGGTCACGGTGGACGATCTGGTGGACGGTCATATGGTGGCCGAAATGAAGATCCGAAAAAGAAGGACGAGGCTAGTAGCAGTCAGAATCAGAGAGGAAATAATTCCAATCATTTTCAGGATCAGAATAATAGAGATCAGAGAGGAAGAGGAAGAGGACAAGGATCTGGAAGAGGAGGCTTCCATGGAAAATGTTTTCACTATGGAGAAGAAGGTCATAGGGCATTTGAATGTCCTCAGTGCTAAGGCAGGACAGACAGAAGAAATGAAGGCCAGGCCAGAGTTGCACATGTAGATGAAGATGCCAGATCATCAAATTCTGAAGATGATGAAAGAGGAGAAACGTTGATTAACAGAAGAGTCCTGTTGAGTGGTGAGAATGAACCTGAGCAAAGGAGGAGCCTGTTTCACACCAGGTGCAAGTGTGAAGGTAAATGTTGTGATGTGATTATCGATAGTGGAAGCACTGACAATTTGGTGTCAGAAGAGATGGTGACAAAGTTGAAGCTCAAAAGACAGAAACACCTACATCCATATCGGATTGCCTAGGTACAGGATGACCACATGGTCATGGTCAATGAACAATGCCTGGTGAAGTTCAAGGATTGGTGGATACCAAGATGAGGTATTGTGTGATATCATATCTATGGATGCATGTCATATGTTGTTGGGTAGACCATGGCAGTTTGACAGATGTGCTGTACATGATGGCCGTGTGAATACCTATTCCCTGACAAAGGATGGAGTGCGACATAACCTAAAAACCATTTAAGGAGACCAAAGAAAAGGTATGTAGTAATGCAAGGATAACTTTTGTTGATGGAAGAAATTTCCTAGATGGTATGAGGCATGAGCATGTATGTTTTGCTTTAATTCCAAAAGCTGGTAAAGAGGAAGTAGAAGATGTTTCTGTAGAAGTTGTAGATTTGTTGAATGAGTTTCAGGATATTGTATCTGATAACGTGCCTGATGGATTACCACCAGTCAGGAAGATCAGTCATCAGATGGACTTGATCCCAGGAGCGAGTTTGCCGAACAAGGCAGCACACAGAATGACACCTGCACAAAGTGAGGAGTTGAACAGACAAGTACATGAGTTGTTACAGAAAGGATTGATCCGTGAGAGTCTGAGTCCATGTGCAGTACTAGCGGTATTAGAACCAAAGAACAATGGAGAATGGAGGATGTGTACAGATTCTAGGGCAATAAACAAGATCACAATCAAGTACAGGTTTCCATTGCCGCGAATGGATGATATTATGGACTGTTTGAGTGGAGCTGTGTATTTCTCAAAGATAGATCTGAAAAGTGGATATCATCAGATTCAGATCAGAGAAGGAGATGAATGGAAGACTGCCTTCAAGACAAAGGAAGGACTATATGAGTGGTTAGTCATGCCTTTTGGGCTAACCAATGCACCAAGCACTTTCATGCGGCTCATGAACGAGGTTCTGAAAAAATTTCTGGGTAAGTTTGTCATTGTTTACCTAGATGATATTTTGATTTTTATTAAGACATTGGAGGAGCATATGATGCATATTCGTATGGTATTTGAGAAGCTGAGAGAAGAGAAATTGTTGATTAATTTGAAGAAGTGCAGTTTTGTGAAGAAAGAGTTGGTGTATTTGGGATTTGTAGTTTCAGCAGAAGGTCTAAAAATGGACCCAGAGAAGGTACAGGCTATCTTTGAATGGCCTACTCCAAGGAGTGCTACTGAGGTAAGATCTTTTCATGGTTTGGCTAGCTTTTACAAAAAATTTATCAAAAAATTTAGCAGTATTTGTGGTCCCTTGACTGAAACAATGAGAGGGGATAGAAAAGAGTTTAAGTGGACTAATGGGGCAAAAAAGAGTTTTCAATTGTTGAAACAAAAAGTTACAGAACAACCTGTTTTAGCACTTCCAGATTTTAATAAGGTGTTTCAAGTAGCTTGTGATGCTAGTGGTACTGCAATAGGAGCTGTTATGAGCCAAGAAGGTAAACCTGTTGCTTATTTCAGTGAAAAGTTAAATGATGCCAAGAAGAAATATTCTGTTTATGATCAGAAATTTTATGCTATAGTTCAGGCATTAAAGAAGTGGACACATTATCTACTTCCTAAAGAGTTTGTGTTGTATACCGATCATCAAGCTTTGCAATATTTGAATAGTCAAGGAAAATTGAATCAAAGGCATTTGAAATGGGTTGAGTTTTTGCAGAGTTATACATTTGTTTTGAAACACAGGAGTGGAAAGTCTAATAGGGTTGCACGTGCTCTTAGCAGAAGGAAACTATTGATGACAGAAATGCAGATTGAAGTGGTTGGGTTCAAGGAACTCAAGAATTTGTATCCAGAGGATCCTGATTTTGGTGAAGCTTAGAAAGCTTGTACAGAACCTGTTAATCTAGACAGGACGAAATGGTTGGATTTCATCATCGAGGATGATATGCTATTCAGAGGGAGTCAGTTGTGCATTCCATGAAGTTCTATGAGGGAGAATCTCATCAAGGAGAAGCATAGTGGAGGATTGGCTGGACATTTTGGTCTTGATAAAACTATTGGTTTGGTTAGTGAGAATTATTATTGGCCACAGTTGCAGCAAGATGTGAAGAAGTTTGTACAGAGTTGCAGAGTATGTCAGATGGCGAAAGGAGTGAAGCAGAATACATGGTTCTATCAGCCATTACCTGTACCAGAGAAGCCTTGGGAAGATATCAGTATGGACTTTGTTCTTGGTTTACCAAGAACACAGCGGGGACATGATTCAATTTTTGTGGTAGTTGACAAATTTTTAAATATGGCACATTTTATTCCCTCCAAGAAGACTAATGATGCTGTTCATGTAGCAGAATTGTTTTTCAGAGAAGTAGTGAGACTTCATGGTTTGCCAAAGACCATAGTTTCAGATCGGGACACTAAGTTTGTTGGATATTTCTGGCGTACATTGTGGAAGAAGTTGAAGACAGATTTGAAGTTCAGTTCATCACATCATCCCCAGACTGATGGACAGATAAAGGTGGTGAATAGGAGTTTGGGAAATTTGCTGAGATGCTTGGTTGGAGATAAGCCAACAGGATGGGATTTGATTTTACCACAGGTAGAATTTGCATACAATAATTCTGTCAATAGGAGCACTGGTAAATCACCATTCCAGATTGTATATGGAAGTAGTCCAAGAAATGCATCTGAATTGAGGAAGATAGATAAAGGAGAAATAAGTAGTGCTGAAGCTGAGGATTTTGCAGAACACTTGAAGAACATCTATGAGGAGGTGAGGAAGCATATTACCAAGATGAATGCACAGTATAAGGCTAAGGCAGATGAGAAAAGGAGGTATAAGGAATTTCAGGTTGGTGATGAAGTCATGGTTCATTTGCGGAAGGAGCGGTTTCCAGTTGGTACATATAACAAGCTGAAAATGAAGAAGTTTGGACCATGTAGGATATTGGAGAAACATGATTCAGGAAACGCATATGAGGTAGAATTGCCTACTGAGCTAAATATTTCACCAGTGTTTAATATTTCAGATCTGACAGAGTATCATGAGGGAGGTGTTGAAGATGAGATCACAGTAGCACAGTGGAGTATTCCAGCAACTAGTTCAGACACTAAGGAGATCGAAGATATACTGGATAGTCGTGTTGGCAGAAGCACAAGGAACAGGACATATGAAGAATATCTGGTCAAGTGGAAATGACGACCTGTTGAAGATTCATCATGGTTGACAAAGGAGGAGGTTAGCCCTCTTGGTTTTCCTCTGCACACCTGAGTCGTGACAGGGTCACTTCTCAAATTACCCTAGGTGTCTGATGCAGGAGCACCCTGGGTGTAAGAGCAATCTTGCATCACCCAAAAATATTTCTATTTTTGTATTCAATAAGGGCTATTTTGTGCAGAGCTGCTATTTATGGAAAGTTACTATTTTTGGTAATTTTTGTATGTTCTCAGAATGATCTGATTTTTTTCTTGGAGGTTCATTTTGGTCATATGAGCCTGCCAGTAAAGTTTCATTGCCAGATCAAGTGTATATTGGAAGATATGGAAGATTTTCGGTATTGGCAACAGGGTATAGAAACTTTGAACTCAGTTTTGAAGGCTTTAGAGGCCTCGGATGAGGTCAAAAATTTGGGTGATAGACGCTTGCGCTAGTTGAGCCTGGAGAGCGCTTTGTGGCGTTTCTGAAATGGGGTTATAATAGCCGATCGGGTCAACTGGTGATGACTTATGGTCTTCGGAAGTTGGGCCACCCGAAATGGCAGAAAATAATTTTCTTCAAAATTTCTGTTCGGGTTTCAAAGGTTATCTTGGGCCGACTATGATGTAATGAAATGTAAAATAAAAATAATTTTAAGTTTGGTCGGCCTTATTGGCTAAAATTCTGCAACCTTCCCAGGCGGTGGAAAATTGCCTATATAAGGAAGGCTGTATTATTGTCTTAGGCAGTTCAGAATAGTTCTGGGTAGTAGATCTGGGTATTGATTCGAGGCTTTGTCCTACAGAATATTGTAAGGGAATGCCCATGTGGCTTTGCATGTTGTAATTCTGAAAATTTGTAATTCCACATTTGTGGAGATAATAAGAAGCCAATTTTCTGTTCTTGCATATTATTGTTGTTGTTTCTCTATGTCTGTTATGTGTCTGTGGTATTAAGGGGAGCACCCTTCATCAAGATGCAATCGTAGTAGGTAAAAGAGGTCGAATAGGAGGTAAAGTAATCATATTAGTAGCTAACAACCTATTCATAATAGCATGTAAAGATTCAAAAAGAGAAGTAAATGTATGATTTAATCGAAAGAAGTGGATGCAGAAGTGGCATTATGAGATGCACCAACAACTTGATCGACAATTGCATTCTCTTGTTTGTTTATCTTGACATAGTTGTTGAATTTTTTAAACTTGTTTGGATTAGGAGCAACATCACTCTTATCAACTGGAACATGAACCATTGGAGTGTTTCTCTCTAATTGACTCACTTGTAATTGATAATGATGAAGCACTACACAAAGTTGTTGAAAAGAGGTAAATTCAGTAAGCAGAATCTTATCTCTAATATCCTTTTTCAAATTTGAAATAAACATACATTGAATATCAATATCAGGAACAAGATAGGAAATCTGAGCATGCAAATGCTTAAATCTACCAATAAATTTAGTCAATTTTTTCTTAGCACTTTGTTTACAATGCATTAAATCAGTCAACGACACTTGCGAGCCAATATTATTTTGAAATTGTTGAATAAAGGCATTAGCAAGTTGTGGAAAGGAATCAATAGAATAAGGAGGCAAGGAACAATAGCATTGTAAGGCCTTGTCATAGAAGGTTATAGCAAATAGTTTGGCTAAAATCCTACGGTCATGAGCATAATCACTACAAAGGATTTGGAATGTTTTAACATGATGAACAAGATCTCCTTTTCCATTATAATTATCAAGACAAGGCATCTCACCTTGCTGAGGAACAGGAGTATGAATGATGGCTCGAGACAAGGGACTTCCCATGTCACATGTAGGAATACTAAACTTGTTTTGAGTTAAGGAAGCAAGTTGTTTTTGTAAGGATGATACAATTTGAGCCAAACTGATGATAGTTGGATTGTTGGAAGAAATAGGAGTAGCAACATTAAACACACTAGGTAAAGTGTAAGAAGCTACAGAAATAGAAGACACAACTAGAGGAACACTAGGAACTATAGTTGGAAGTGGATTGGAATAAGTGAAAGGAACATTATGATATGAAGGTTGTGATGTAGGAAGGGACACAGGAGGAACACTCATAGGAATAGAGGGAACCATCATAGTCACTAAAGGAGTATAGATAGGAATACTAGGTAAAGGATTAGAAAGAGGTTCAACACTAGTGATAAGAGGAATCAACCCTAGATCTTGAGCTTCTTGATCTAAAGGTTTAACATTTGAATGCACAAGGTGAGTAATACCATGCAAGAGGTTAACACCTTGATCACTATCAAGGAGAAATTTCTTAAGAGCCTTTATAGCTTGAATGGAATCTTGATTATGGTTCTCTTGAAGAAGCCAATTACCCATTTTATCAAGTTCAGTGAAAAGTTTTTGGACTTGCTTAGGAGGAACTCTTAAATTATCATCCTCATCATGAGATGAGTGCGATTGGGATCATGAAGAATCAAGTTATCATTCGGGACCCTAACGAAAGGAGAAGAAGATTTAGGATCAAAGGCACCCATGAGTCTATGACTTCATCTAACTAGAATGTTATAAGTAGAACTAGTGGTAGTAAAGCTCATAAACCAATGTAATGCAAATGAACTAAACTAAGAACACATAAAGCATGAAATATGAAGTCTAATTAGCATGCAATATCTAACACAAAGGAAAAATCTAATACTAACAAGATAAAAGGAAAGCACAATAAGGCATCCAATTCCACAAAATAAAAGAGAGTAAGTATGTCGGGTTCACCAAAATGAATAGAGGTAAAATGGATTCACCAAAATGAATAGGGTTAAAATGGATTCAACTCTATTCAAATGAAAAGGGGGAAATATGAGATCAATTCTCAAAGCCAAATTCCCAAAGAAGAGATCCAATTTGATCAATGAAGAAGTTAATACACAATTGAATCAATTTATGAAGAATATGGAAGAGAGAGAGAGAGAGAGAGAGAGAGAGAGAGAGAGAGAGAGAGAGAGAGAGAGAGAGAGTAAATCCAATATTTCCCTATAAAGGAAATTATGCTTGAAATATGGAATAATTGAAATACAAATACTAACCTCAAATTAGGGCAGATCTAGAAAATGTCAAATTCTGATGTCTGTGTATACTTTCAGGCAATTCTGCAACTTGTTTTAGACTGGAAATGTTGAGACAGAGAAAACCTAGAAATCTTTCTCCAAGATGAGCTCAAGTCGGGTTTGACCCTCATAAAAGGTCAAATACTAGATTCTTTATTTGAAGTCTGATTTTGATTCTGTTCATAGATCTTAGAAGTTTACTGAAAAGGGTATCCAAATTCACTCTCAGATCTAAAATTCTGCACCTGTACCTACAAGAAAATGGGGGTTTTTATTGTATGGGGGGTTTGCCTTGGTCAAACCCCAATTTAGGAATTAACCTTGAAATTGAATTGAAATATATTGTGCATAAACAAAGTAATTGAAACAAATCACCTTGCTTATGTTGAAGTCCTTGTAGAGGATTTGAATCCTCAAATCCACAAGTAGGAATGCTTCAATGGATGTAGAATGAATGTAGGATGTTTCCAATCAATGGCATTTGATCTTCAACACCAATCTTGACTTGATCTTTGCATATGAGAAGGCTTGGATGGAGAAAGATGGATCATTAAAGGGGCTCCAAAGAGATTGAATCCTTCAATAGCTAACAATGTATCTCCTTGATGGATGGATGCTTGAATTCACTTGCTTGCACTTGAGAGCTCACTCATGAAATTGCTTGAGATGTGATGTGAAAATGAGAGAGGAAGACCTCCTTCTATAGTGAACTAGGGCATAATCCTCTAGAGGAGCCACCTTGGAGAATTAAATCCCAATTAAGTCCTAACCTTTAAAAAATATACCTAGATTAAATGCAATTAGAGGATTTACCATCCCAAAACCCGAAATGGCCAACTTGGAGGCAGGAAAATAAATATCCCAAAAGCCCAATGCTCGAAAATCAAGGATTCTAGAAATTTGAATGAGGGGGGAAAAATCAAGGTTAGACCTAACCTAGTCAGGTTCGACCTCAATCCTGACCTAGTCAGGATCAACCTCAAATTTGACCCTAGGCCTAGATTCAGTCAAAACCAAGTCAGGAGGTCCCGGGGATGCCCAGAAACCTAGAAATGATATTAGAATAGGACATAATGCTAGGGATAGACATAAAATCCTATGATTACTATGATGAAGGCTAGAAGGACCTATTTCTAAATCCTACCTAGAAAATAAAGCCATGAAATAGGGAAATTAAGGAGAATCCTCAGGATCCTAACCCTAATTTCACCTAGAATGAAGAAATCAAGTGCAGGAAAGAAGTGGAAAGTGGGGAGAAAGCCAAATACATGCAAAGACCCAATCAAAGCACTTAACATGACCCCAAACTAGCTACTCAGAGGGTGAAACACTCTTATTATGGAAGTGCTTCAATTTTAAGACAATACAATACACACACACACACACACACATATTGTGAGGCCCACCTTTGGCCCACATAGTGATCCTGATTTATAGATTTAGCCTTTCTTTTTTATTATATTTTTTTTTGGAGATACTTGAACTCAGTCGACTACTGTTATATTATGATGGACTCATTAGACTATTTATTTTGTTGGCTCTATATATGGAATCCATGATGAGTGGATTTGGATTTGATCATGTTAGATTATATTATTATATGATGTTATGTGAACCTGAATGACTAGATTATGGATGATCTTGATTTCATTTGAATTACGCTATTGAATTTTTAAATTGAATTATGCAGATTAAAATTATGAATTATATATGCAATTTGAATGAATAAATTTTAGATTGTTATATCATATATGATTATTGTATTGGTTTTCTTCCTTGAATTACTGATGCTGCATCGAGGTATTACAGGTGGAAGGACCATGGAAACACATTCGGGGAAATCACATTGAATGTAGGGGCAACCAGTTAAACCAAGGTCCTGTCTAAAAAGAGACTTGAGGCCTTGTTGTTAAGTATTTTTATTTGTAACAGTAATCTGGAATGTATGTGTGTATTAATGTTATGTGTTGTGACAATTGGACATACCTTGCATGAAATGTTATTTTGTGAAGTGTCGCTTGACACTAGTGTTAAATGTTATCAAGGTATGTCGTGTGGTTGTGTGAGAGCACATTCTAGGAGTTCTAGGGGAAATCCTAAGCACACCTTTTTACCATAGGAACCCATAATGTAGTTCCCATGCCCCATTCTCGATCATACTTTTAGTCATGAGTTTTAGAGGGTTAATAGTGGCCTTAGGGAGTGGTTTTTATGCTTTATTAGCTAAACCCATTCCATGTACCCATGGGTTAGGGGTATTTTCATCTTGTGAGAAGCCTAAAATTGATTTTTTGACCTCTCCAAAATTGCACGTTCAATCTTGAACGAAATTGCAACTTGCATCATGGACCCAAAGTACTTGGTTAGGACCATCTTTATGAGGTTGTGGGGGTAGGTTTAGAGGCCCTTTTAGAGGAATTTTGGGGGAAGGATGGGGTTGTTCACCCATTCTCTATCTTTAGAGAGTTCCAAAAAGTTAGAGGAGGAAAAAGCTTGGAGATATGGATAAGGGCTCAACACTCCTACATCTTGCATTTGGACTTGAGGTTTTGATATGCTCTCCACTCATGTTGTAGTAGATGTATGAGATGTGCTTTCTTTGGGTCTCCATGGTTGGTCATGGAGGAGTTTTTTTTTTCTTATTTTGTTGTGTTTTAGCTCCCCATGGTTGGTCATGGTGAGAGCAAGAATGTAATGTGTTTTTCATGTAAATTGGATTTGGGTTGTTTACTCTTGGATTCACTCACCCTTGGGAGGGAAGAGAAATCAAGAGGGGGTGTGGGAATGGAGGAAAATCCATGTGTAGAGTCTCCTCCATGTGTGGGTAAAGATGAACTTGGGTGAGTGATTTTCCCCAAGAAACCTTGCATTTAGCCCGTGGGGCATTGGGGGTATAAGGAGGGAAGATTGGCCATGTGAGCCTTGTTATGAAATTGTGATATATGGGTCCATGTGTGGCCTTGTTTTTGTTATGCAATGGTTGTCTCCCATGGGTTGTCCACCCACACCCCACAAAGGATATTCTTGGAATTCCTTAGTTTCACCCTTGAGGGAATTTGAGTTTTGCAATTGTATGTTTTCTTGTTTGTGTTTGTGTATGAGTGTATGTATCCCGTTTAATGTGGTTTCCCCAAGCTCGGGGGTGGCCTCATGAGAGGCCTAGGATGGGAGGTGAGAATTCCATGGTTCCTATCCTATTTTCATTGCAGGTATTGAAGTCATGATTCAAGTGAATGAAGCTTGATGGAGTTCAATTCCTTGATATGTTTGTATGAAGAAAACCACTCATTGAATTAGGAGCATATTTTATGGATTATGAATGGTGTTTTCATTCTCTCTATTGGAGCACTTTGTAAAATGTTATTTGTAAGGAAAGGAGAGAGTAAACATGTT
>BSBK01011947.1:115000-132879 GCA_027943335.1 Chamaecyparis obtusa | reverse complement strand
GAGCATTTCTGTTCACGCCTATAAAGATTTTATTCACACCTATGCATGATTCACTCACGCCTGTGCAGATTTTAATCACACCTGTGCAGATTTTATTCATGCCTCTACAGATTTGGATCAGGCCTGCTAGCTTTTAAATCTCGCCTGGTATTGTCTGTTGAATTTTGCTAGTTTATTGTCTGGTGCCCATTTTTGAGAAATTTTTGCAAATGATATCAAAATTTTAAGTGTTATATATCATTGGAAAGGTCTTTCCAAGCCTAATCCAACCATGATGGTTTCATTTTCAGATTTTGTCATTTGATTAGTTATTTTTGCAGATTATCTAATTTTTCATGTGCTAACCATTGTTAGATTTTGGATTTTGCTAACCTTGTGGGCCTAACAAGTTGTGGTTGTAGGTGCACTTGCTTGAGATATTTTTCCAAAAGAACGCATGTCAAAGAGGGAAACTAATGGTTTTTGTAGGGCTCCCCAAGTATAAAAACAAAAAAAAAAAAAAATCTTGCTTGTTTATTTGCTTTCCTTTTAAGTGTGGCAAAAACTAGTTGTTTCATTTATTAGGCACTTAAGATCTTGTTGTAGGAATTCTTGGGTGGTAGGAGAAGTATGCTCTTCACCATTTTGGTGAACCAGAAAATCTTGACCCATCTTTGAATTTTGAAAACAAGAGGGTAAATGAACTTTGCTTGGTGTGTTTGGGTGAAGTTTTTGAGATAGGGGAGTATGCTCTTCACCCTTGAGGTGAACCAAAAACCTTGAACCTCAAGAATTAATCCACTTTTTGTTTAGATTTAGAATCCATTACCAGGCCTGCTCTTGAGTAATCAAGAGGAACAACTCAAGTGGGGACAACCTTGTCATCATTTTCCTTGGTGGCAAGTGATTCCAACTCACTATAATCTCAAGGCTATCAAGGACACCAAAAACCTTGGTAGACGTAACACTTGTCTTCATTTGATGTGAGTAGCTCATGGGATTGCGACCATGGGGAAAACATTGAACAAGAATGCTTAAGGTACTCTTGAGGCCGTGAGGTCCTAGTCCTTTATGAGGAGCAAGAGGGGTGTTATGAACGGAAATCCTTATTAAGAACCATAGATAGAAGCCACCTTATTTTAGCCGCTTATCTTCTTAGTGCAAGGATTGATCCAAGTGGTTTACCCGGATCACCTTAAGATACTCACCATATGTGTTCCTTTGGTTGTGTCTTTGACACTTCCATGACAAAGCCAACATCTATTGTGGGTAACCACTTTGTGTGAGGCGAGGGGGACATCAAGTTGTGGGCTAAGTTGGTAAGTATTGGGCCTTGACCTTTAGGATAGATTTTCTTGAAGTGTTTTTGATTGTGCTATACCAGTGTAAATGTTCTCAACATACAAACAATCGGTAGCATTCATAGGGTGATTTTTCATATCACAATTGATTGTCTTGGCAAGGTTGCTTTTGCCCTTGCTTCAAGTGCTTGAAGACACGTTTGATCCCTCACTGTTTGCAAACCTGCCAAAATCCTGCTGATATTGTGATTGAGATAAAAAATATCAACCTCAGACCAAATTTTTTTTTGATCAAACAAACCCAAAAATGTAAATTTTACACAATTCTGGTCAAAAGTTGAACAATTTTGCAACAGTATCACCTGGCTTAGGGTGAAGTATCGTTTGAAACTTTTTTTGAGTCTGCCTAGTTTTGGCTGTTTTCAGTCTGTTCTTGGTGGATTAGATTTTCAATGGATGATTTACCCTATCACTGGAGGCCTATCTTTACTTTAAATCTCTGGTTTTTGCTCTCTAGGGATAGCATTAATTGATTTACAAAATCACTTTGGAAATAGTTGTCAAGTTAGAAGGTTATTCTTGGTAACAAGGCTCATCTCTAGGCTTGTTAGCTACATTCTTGGAAAATTTTAGTGCTCTTATTGTACAAATCACTTTCATTTAAATCTCAATTTCAATTATATTTTTGGCCTAGTCCAACCTCCTGGTTCAAAAGTGCAAGGGTAGTCACCCTTTGATTTGAAGCACCTCTTTGACAGTGTTGGTAAAGCCCCTTTTCTATCTTTTCATTTCTCTTTGGACAATAGAGGACTTTGATTATCCTAGTTTGGCGCTGACACTTTGAGAGGTCACCTTATCATTGAGAGTATCTTTCTTTCATGTCAGTTATGACAAGGTACCAAGTCAATCAAGGGAAGCAACCCCCTATTGCCTTTAGCCAGTTACCACCCATTAAGACTCATCGACAACATAAGGGAAAAGGACCCCTTTTTGATCAATCACCTAAGAGTGAATCTGAGGTTTTTTTTAATCCAAAAGCTAATCCTAGTGAAGTGAGCACCTCTTTTGTACCACTTTCATCAAGCATGGACATGAGTTACACTTTCACTCAACAACAAAGAGAAGCCATGAATCAAACTCTTGAGGATATCTTCCAACAACATAGGAGAGAGTACGGTGGTTTTTCTCATGCTAGTCCACCCGGGTCACCTCCCAACAATGTGAGGTATTTTGATGCTCACCAATGAGCCGAGAGACATCATAAGAAAACTCACTCAGATTCAGGGTCACAACATGAGGACCAGAACAATGAATCTAGTGATCACCACATAAATGCAGCCAATGCAATAAGGCATTCCAGACCATCCTCTCCAATTAAAGATACCTCTTGATATGCAAATACAAGATTGAAAAGCATTGAGAGGGAGAAGCAAGCCTATTTGGATGAACAAGCTGCTAAAAAGGATAAATTCAGACAACTAGAAGAAGAGGAACGTGCATTATTGGACATAAGGAAGAGAGTCACCCAAGAAGAAGAAGATAGACTCTATGCACAACAACTCCAAAGCTGATTCAATGGGAGGGGAACCAATAGTGGGACCAACTCACCCCCATCTACCCCTTTGCCAAGTCCTAGAAGAAGATCAAGGACACCCTCACGATCCCGGAGCCCTAGAGGAAGAAGGGCTTCAAGATATGATCATCATAGGAGACGATCACCTCATAGACATTCAAAGCAACCCTCCCAATGAGCACATCATGGCTCACAACATGGAGGAAGTTATGCCAAATTTGATCATATGGATTTTATAACTATGCAACAAGAACCATCCTTTCAAGCATATGTAGAACGATATGTGGAACAAAACAAGGATCAATTCCTAGAAAGCCTTATCAACAAAGGTGCTAAAGTTCCATATGATTTTGACGTCCACCAAAAGATTAAGAAACTGAATCCTTCAACCAATGAGGTGATCATGCAAATGCAGAAGGATATAGAAAGGATGAGGGCTCCTAAGAGCACATTTAATTTGGACTCCATATGTCCCAACCCGATTGACAAGAGTGTGGTGTTGGTTGAGTTCCCTAAGAAAGTTGAGTTTCCAACCTATGACAAATATGATGGCATTGGTGACCCTCATGACCATGTTCGACAGTTCTACATAATGAGCTTTTCTTTTCATCATGAAGACTCCTACTTGATGAGATTATTTCTGAGGAGTCTCAAAGGTCAAGCCATGGAGTGGTTCACCAACCTTACTCCTCCAGTAAAGTCATTTAAAGAACTCATCCAAAGATTTGTTCAGCATTTTTCTTATAATCTATCAAGGTCAGTCACAATGCTTGATTTGTGCAAACTTAAAAAAACTCAAGGAGAACCTTTTGTCACTTTCCTACAAAGGTGGAGACGTTTGTGCTCAAAATATCCAAGGACAATTCCTGAGGAGGAAAGAATAGACATCATTGTGAGTAACTTAGTGCCGGAATTAAGATATGAGGTAAGAAAGATACCATTTAATTCTTTTGATACCATGGTAGAAGTGGCATGTCGCATAGAGGATGTCCTAAAAGAACAAGGAATTTTGGCTAAATCCACTAATAACAACAATGGCCAAAACAACAACAATAATGGTTATAAGGACAAAAAGAACTCCTATTGGAACAAGAATAAACAGGTGGTCAATGACAGAGTTGTTGACTCACCACAACCTAAGAATGAAGGAGTTCTTAATCTCTCCAATGCGATGCAAGCCATGAAGCTACAAGCGTCCTCAGGACAACAAGAGAATAAACCCAAGTATCAAGGGAAACCTAAGAAGGAAAAGAGACAATTCACCAAACTTGGGGACTCCTATGCAGACATTTTCAAGACACTAATTGCTCATAATTTGGTGCAACCTCAAGATCCTGCCAAGCACCGCATACTCGATCCTAAACCTCATTGGTGGGATGAGAAAGCCTTTTGTGTCTTCCACAATGGAATTGGACATGATATAGAAAATTGTTTTAGGCTTAAACATCTTGTCCAAGACCTCATTGAAAGTGGGTGATTACAAGTTGATGGTTTAAATACCAATGCAGATCATAAGGCTTTTAAAGAACCCTTGCCCAAATATGAGAAAGGAGAAAATTCTAACAACAAGTAGGGCAAAGCTACTATCAACTATGCCTACACCAATGCTGAAAATGTTATTAATATGCTTGAAGCGGCTAATGATTATATCAACATGATGAGAGGGAAAGATCCTTATGGATATGATGTGGATTCAACTCCAAGGTCTGATGAAGGACCTGTTGTGGTGCTAAGAGGTCCTCACTCATGAAGGATGACCCAATCCCTCAATGATATCACTAGGGGTCAGGCTCAAGCTCCCATTATTATCAGAGGTCCTAGCTCTAGCAAGTCTAAGTAGCCCATGTCCAAGGGTGTTCTTCCTAAATCTATTGTTGGTTCTGATTCCAATTATAACCTTATTGAACAATTACAATGTACACCAGCATAGATATCTATTTTTGAACTTTTAGAATTATCCCCTAAGCATAAGCATGTCCTTGAGGATGCTTTACGAGCAGCCAGTGTCCCTAACAACTTAGATATTGATCAATTCCAGAATATGGTCAACCATTTGGCTAGCCCTCATTACTTCACTCTCTCAAAAGAAGATGACAAATCCATCAGTCACCCACATAACTTGGCCTTACACATCAAAGTCATGATTCATAAAACCTGTGTCAGGCGTGTATTCGATCAGATGGGGGTGCGGGGATCAATATTTGTACCATGAGTTTGTTGAAGGCTCTGGGATATTTCAAAGATGTCATTGACACAAGGAAAAAGATCACAATCAAGGCATATGATGAAGCAGAAAGAAGTTCTAAGGGATTGGCTGTTTTGCCTATTCGCATTGGTCCAGTAGAAAAGGATATCTTATTTCAAATTGTTGATGTTGGACCTTTAGCCTACAACATTTTTCTAGGTAGGCCATGGATTCATGAAATGCAAGCAGTCCCATCAACGTATCACCAGTGTGTTGAGTTTCCCCATAATGGTGTCAAAATTTGCATACCTGGAGATAGTGCTTTGTCCGTTAATAATATCTCTGCTGGATCACATGTACCTTTGAATAGGGAAGCTGACAGTTCTAGTATCTCACTTGAACAATGCCAGCAGAAGTTTAAGACCATAGATCTTGGGATGGGAGATTATAAAATTGATTCTTTTACAAAAATGCCAATCTCTCCTCGGTCTTATGGGAAACCATCCCCACATATGAAACCTTCATCATCAGCAATGACATTATTTGGAAAATTTATCAAGTCTTCAGTTCCTATTCAGGAAGAGAAAGAGGAAGTTGTCGTAAGAGACTGGATCTATCATGAGGAAAAATACCAACATAATGAGAACTTTGCTCCTTCACCTACAGCTTATGGGCGAGGGTATACATTGGTTAAGAATATGGGTTATCCAGGATATGGTCCCCTTAGCCATAGGTTGGATGCTAAAGCTGAGCCTCTTAACCATACCCTTTTTGGACGAAAGAATAAGTCAACAGTTGGCTTAGGTTTTGAAAATAAGAAGAAGAAAGGTGTCCCTGTCCCAGCTGCGACGGACAGTGACAGTGATTCAGACTACACACCTGATCTTTCTAATCAACAAGACATGTCTGATGATTGGGTGCCTTCAACAAATCTTCTTTGGGGAGAATCAAAAGATTTGATACTTGATGGTCCTACTATCCCATCTGCAATGGATAGTGACTATATGAATGCTAGATTGACAATGGAACATGTTGCTATCCTAGCTACGACGGATAGTAACAATGCTAGCATTAGAGAAGGGGAAACCTTTCCCAACCTTGAGGCTTCTACATCACGAGGCCCAAATGATGATTCAGACACAGACTCACATGAGTATGAATGGGACTCACTTTCAGATGCAACAGTTGATTTGGACATGGATGTTGTCCATACTTATAGTACCCAACCTGATGTGACCAATGAGGTTAGTGTAGGACTAGAGGATTGTACTCCTCGAATTGCCTTAGTGGCTGACGCTTCGTTTGGTAGGACAAATCCTGACTCGGGTATCCTCAGAGGGGACTTGATGAATCCCGATTGTATGGTCATCAGAGATAACCCCTTTCACATAAATAACATTGAACCAGTCATTGACCTACCCCTTGTTCACTATGACCTAATTGACTAGTCTCAGCGCCATCAAGAGCCTATATTCCTCACTTTTTAGAATGATTACGAAATTGCCTGCTATCTGAATGCTCTTGAACCCATGGCTTCTTCCACCAGTGAACCAACAACAAGTATGACGGAGCCTGATATTAAGTACCTCAGTCTAAAAATAAAAGAGAAAGAAAAAAAGAAAAATAGGTCTGATGGCGAAAACCACTTTGTGGCGGTATCAGAACCAAAAATAGTAAAAAGAAATGATGTATCTGAGGGTGAAAACCTCTTTGAGGTGCCTAAGGATGGGGTACTTAATAACTTTCCAAGTTATTTTCAAGACAGATCATCAGTATTGATTGAGCCAACAAAACCAGTTAATTTGAACATAGAAGAAGCTCCTCAAATAATTCATCTTGCTCAGTCTTTATCAGAAGAAGAAACCAAGGCATATATATAATTCTTACAAAAGAAAAAAATTAATTTTGCATGGACCTATTCAGACATGCTAGGGCTTGACACAAATCTTATAATGCATCACTTATCCATAGCTCTAGGAGTCAAACCAGTGAAACAGAGACTCAGAAAAATGCATCCGCATGTAGCTCTCCTTGTCAAAACGGAATTAGAAAAAATTTTGAGAGCTGGATTCATCAGAGCCATTGATTATGCAGAATGGATCTCAAACATAGTACCAGTTTCCAAACATGATGGGTCCATTTGTATATGCATAGATTTTAGAGATTTAAACAAAGCATGCCCAAAGGATGATTTTCCACTTCCAAACATTGACATGATAGTGGACATGACAGCGGGTTATGAAATATACTCTCTAATGGATGGTTTCTCAGGATATAATCAAATTAAAATAGCTCCCGAAGACCAAGAGAAAACAATGTTCACATGTGCATGGGGAACCTATTGCTGGAACGTCATGCCATTTGGGTTAAAGAATGCAGGAGCAACATACCAATGAGATATGACCACAATTTTTCATGATATGATGCATAAGAACATGAAAGATTATGTGGATGATACCTTGGCTAAATCTAGAAAATGGGACACACACCTCGATGATCTGGAAGTGATTCTAGATCGCATGGAATAGTTTCAACTCAGATTGAATCCAAAGAAGTGCGCATTTGGTGTCACCTCAAGAAAACTTTTAGGATTTATAATATCAGCAAAAGGTATAGAGGTTGATCCCAAAAAGGTCCAAGCAATTTTAGATATGCCACCTCCAAGAAACATTAGTCAGATGAGAAGTATTCAGGGCCGACTCCAGTCAATTAGGAGGTTTATCTCACAGCTGGCAGATAGAGCACAACTCTTTAATAAGATGCTGCATAAGGGTGCTTCTTGTGTATGGAATGAGGATTTCCAAAAGAGCCTTGATCAAATAAAATAGTATTTAGCTAATCCTCCAATTTTGATGCCGCCTATTCCTGGGAGACCATTGATTTTATACATTTCAGCAACAGAGTCTTCCTTGGGGGCATTGTTGGCTCAATTAGATGATACTAGGAAAGAAAGGGCCATATACTATATCAGCCGCACTCTAGTCTCCTATGAGATCAATTATAATAAAATTGAGAAGTCTTGTCTTGCAGTGGTGTTTGCTTCTCAAAAGTTGCGACACTATATGCTTGCTCATACTATACATTTGGTTGCAAAAATTGATCCTCTTAAGTACTTGCTTAGTAAGGCTGCTCTCACGGGTAGACTTGCTAAGTGGATGATGGTTTTGACTGAATTTGATATAGAGTACATTGAGAGAAAGGCCATAAAGGGGCAAGCTATTGCCGATCAATTAGCTGATTTCCCAATTAATGATAGTATGCCTGTTCAAGTGGAATTCCGAGATGAACACATCCTGTATATGACTACTCGCACTTGGAAAATGTTCTTTGATGGTTCCCACATGAAAAATGGATCAGGTGCTGGAGTATTATTTGTCTCTCCCACATGGGTACAATATTCCAAAGTCTTACAAACTTTTATTCCCATGTACGAATAATATTGCAGAATATGAAGCTTTAACCAATGGATTGAGAATGGCTATAGAATGGAACATAACAGAGTTACATGTCTTTGGGGATTCTCAGTTAATCATCAACCAAGTCAATGAGGAGTATCAAACCAAAGATGATAAATTGATACCCTACAAAAAGATGGTTGACTCATTGAAACGCTACTTTACATTTGTGACATTTCAACAGATCCCTAGGACAGAGAACAAAGCTACAGATGCCATGGCCACATTAGCTTCACTTCTTCAGTTGGAGACGCATGAATCAAGATTTGAATTCCTAGTGGAAGAGCTACACCATCCCATCTTTGACTTGTCTGAAAGCCATGTCATTTGTACCATTGTCACACACGAGTCTTCCCGATATGGCGCTATCTATTCATATCTTCGTGATGGCATCATCCCCGATACATTCAACCATTCTGAACACCGAAACCTCATCTGTAACGCCTCTCACCACACCCTTATCTCTGGTGATTTATATAGGAGGGGTTTAGATGGGACGCTCCTTAGGTGCTTGGAAAAGGAGGAATCTGACCAAGCGTTAGTTGACATCCACGAGGGCATTTGTGGTGGACATTCTAATGGTCTTGCCATGGCTCAAAGGTTGCTTAGGGTAGGGTATTATTGCCCATGATGAAAATAGATGCAGTAGCCTTTGCTAAGTCTTGTGAAAAATTTCAGAAAATGGAAACCTGATTCATGCTCCGGGTAGGGAGTTGATTCCTTCTGTTTCTCATTGGCCATTTCAGTGCTGGGCCTTCGATCTAGTTGGGGCAGATTCATCCCAACTCATCAGGTGGACATAAGTTCATTATTACTACCACTGACTACTTCACAAAATGGGTGGAAGTTGTGCCACTTTCTGTTGCTTCAGGGAAGACTATCTCTTTGTTCATCTTGAATCATATTATTTGTCGATTTGGAGTGCCTTCTGAGATTATCACTGATAACGGAGGTCAATTCAAGAACAAGGACCTAAAGCATTTATACAAGAAGTTTAAAATTAAGCAACATTGGTCCTCCATAGATTTTCCACAAGGAAACAGACAGGTAGAAGCCTCTAATAAAACCATTCTTAAAATTCTTCATAGGACAGTGCACAAGAATGGTAGGGATTGGCACTTGCAAATCAATCCAGCACTATGGACTTATAGAACAAGCATTCGCACACCTACAGGAGCCATGCCTTTTGCCCTTACCTATGGTGCTGAAGCAGTATTACCTTTAGAAGTAGAGATCCCATCACTCAGAGTCTCACTCAAAGGATTGATAACAGATGAGGATTACCGTGCCATGAGGCTACAAGAACTAGAACTTTTAGATGAGAAGCATAAGGCTTCCTTTGACCATATGAGAGTGTATCAGAAGCGTATGTCCAAGGCATTCAACAAGAAGGTTCACCCTAGAGAGTTTCAAATAGGTGATCTTGTTTTGCGAGAGAACCCTAAGAACCAACAGAACAGAGAACAAAAGGGTAAGTTTGAACCTAACTATCTTGGACCATATGTTATTACAGCTGCTTTTGGTACCGGTGCATATTTACTATCAGATCCTGATGGAGAATAGCTCCCTGATCCCATCAACATTTTTCACCTTAAGAAGTTCTATCCTTGATGCCCATTTTTGTCTGGGGGCATTCTCTGTAGATACTTTATGGATCCTGAAAAAATACCAAAAAAATTGATATATGATGCTGAAAAAATCCTAAAAAGCAAAAAAAGTCCTGAAAAAATACAAAAAAATCAAAAAATGAAAAAAGAGAAAAATTGCACTAAATCCAAGTGGTGAAAACCTAGAAACAGGCACTACTTGAGGCCTTTGCACTCCTATTTGTTAGCATGCATCCTCGACATTGAGCCTTTCCATCATGTCTTGACCCTATTTGACTTGGTCTAGAATTGGTCTTTATCTTTGTCTAGGGGGCATAACTGTTAGCATAGGTCCTTTAGGTGCATTTGTCTCTTGGGGCATTTCACAATAGGTGTTTTTCAACACCACCCCAAACAGTATTTTTCAACACTACCCTTGCGTCGAGTGTTTCTTAACACTTATCTGATGTCTTACCCAATAGTCTAAGTTTGATGCGATATTTCTCATTTGCAGATGCAATGATCAGAGTCTGACTCTATGACCAACACACACACACTTAAACAATCAACTTGTTGAGATATGATGACTTTATCTTTCTTTGTGTGATGTTTATGAGGATTTCTTTAATGAGTGGTCTCTCCTTGAGAAGTTTTCGATGATGCATAGCTAGAAGACTGAGGGTATGAGAACATGTTTTCTTTCTTTATCTTCTTATGGGTATAGTTTGTTGATCCTAACTGTCATGAGCATTTATGCTGGTCCTACTTGACACTATGGATTGACAAGGTATTATCCTTGACTATTTTATGCAAGTGCATGCTTCTAGTTATCCTGACTTTAATGTGTCTTGATACAAACATAATCTCGCCATATCAAACTTAGGTAATCTCACTGCACTAGTCATCTTGACCTATATGTCTTTGATGCCTAGGTGAGATTTCCAAATTTCTATCTGATAAAGATCATATTCATATCCACATAGTTATGCTAGTGTGCATTGTATGATCTTACGATGCTACCAATAATGCTCGATGATGATAATTAGATGTCTATTAGTGTTGTGACCTTGCAAGTCAACCACTTTCATAGTAGCTTGCATTCTTAGGTTCATCATAGCTTAGTTTTTGCATCTTGCATATGGAGAGAGCTCTCCTTTTTATCATCTACGGACTAGTTGGTCAACTGTGTTCATTTTTTTTATTCTTCTTGATCATATCTTTCATTTCTGGTCTTTCATATTACATCATTTTCTATCCATTTTCGGACTCGAAATCAAAATCTGAGTCACATTTCCAAATTTTCTCATTCTTCTATGCAGTTGACTGACCTTTTGAGGCATAATTCTTCAATCTTTGGTGGAATTTCTTCCTTCCATGTCTCTCATATTTTCTAGTCTTTCATTCACTCTATTTCTAGTCTTCTATTTCTATTCTTCTACTTCCTCACTGGGGCATGTTTCACCACCTAAAGGTTACCCTATTGACCTATACATTCAATTATGATTTTATTATGATTTGATCAGCCTTATCGATTTGTTGTCTCTCCTCTACCTGATTTTGATTTTGATTCCGAGGGGGCAGGTACCTATGGGATTCTCATCCCTGATTCTCTTGATTTTCCTGATTCAGACATCTTTTGTGTGCTTTTTCTCAAATTTGAGATTCTTATCTCTTACTTTGATTGTGATCCCGAATCAACCTCATGTTCAAAGGCCGTTATTTATGCTTTGTTCGGATGTGATCCTGAATCGACCTCACATCTGAGTTGTTTTTTGATCCCAGATCGATCTCACATTTGAACTTCATTCTTTGACTACATGTGTTCCCAAATCAATCACACATTAGTCAAAGAGGGGCAAATGTATGCACCCAAAAATGGTCACCTAGACTTTGGGCCCCATTTATTTGATTTATCAATCCTGAATCAGTTTTATCAATAATCAATATTTTCAACATTATCAATTTCTTGATTAAATCTTAAATTCGATCATATATTGGATTTTTATCCTATGGGCTAACCATTTTATCCTAAAGTCTTTATTTATTCAAAAGGAATATTTCCTCCCCTTTTAATAAATAAAAAGCCCCACCTTTTCATCTTATCCTAAGTTGCACAAATAAAGCACTATTCCCATTTTATAAAAAGAAGAAAACACTTTTTGTCTCATATGGACATAAAGTCAACTCCTATTTTTCTATTGGAGGATACTTGTGCACATGGATTGCTCCTCTTTCAAGCTCCACCACTGATTAAGACTTTTTGCCTCTTAATCTCAATGGTCTATTTCACCTCATTTCTTATAAAAGGAAAGCTCTCTCCTTCATTTGCAGATCACGTTTTTATGCTAACCTTATGCTGCAGGAATCCTTGAAGACTTTGAAGCTTTTTAGAGATCATTGTTGCATCCTACTTTAGATTTCTTCATTTGCTTCATAGTTTAGTTTACATTCTTGCATAAGTAGTTTCATTTTTCATGGCTTTCATAGCTTAGATTTCATTTCATGCAATAGCATAACTTCACATAGCTTAATAGGAGGGATTTGTAACACTTGTTCTTTCCATTTCATAGCTTAGTTGCATTGCATTTTCATTTCCATAGACTAGCTTGCATTGCATTTTCATAGTGATTCTTGAGGATATTGGCACTCTTTCCCTTGTCCTCATTTGAATCTCCCATTGTGTGGTTGACTAGCAAGGTCACAAGCTTGTAGCTCTAGCTGAGAGCAAATACATCATAGTCCCTTGCAACTCCATGCATAGAGAGCTATGAGCCGCTTTGTGAGGCCTCATTCTTGAGAAACCTTGTATGTAATGGTTCATAGAAGTGCACCATTTTAGTGTGTACAATATGTACCTTAGGTTCTTCTACACCATTCAGTCTTCCACACTCAAAACAATTAAGCACCATACCAAGTCTTGTA
Source organism: Chamaecyparis obtusa (assembly GCA_027943335.1). Classification (NCBI taxonomy): domain Eukaryota; kingdom Viridiplantae; phylum Streptophyta; class Pinopsida; order Cupressales; family Cupressaceae; genus Chamaecyparis; species Chamaecyparis obtusa. The sequence continues at coordinate 119,878 of BSBK01011947.1, read as the reverse complement.
TTCCCTATTGCATTAAAAAGCCCACAAAAATAAGCTAGGGATATACAATCCTCTACTAATTATCCCAAATAGATCTAACTAATCAATTTGATATCCTTCAGTGTATGAAAAACATAAATTAGGTTATGGTTTTGATTGGCATGCATGCTCTAGGCACTCTCCAATTCCATATTGATTCTTGTGACACTCATAGGGCTATGCGGCCCAAAATTCTAGATATGTTTAGGACTATTAATGAGTTTTGTGCACTTCAACTTGAGTCAGATTTGACATCTTTAGCACTTACTTCCTTCTCCTCCTTTAGATATCAAAGAGAATTGGAGTCACAGTCTTCACTACTTATTCACGAAATTACACTGAGAAAGGCCTACGAGGGCACCACATTTCTTGCACTATACATAACCATTTCATAAGAAATCAATCAAATTTGTAATCCCACTAAATCCACTTCAAAATATAATAGGATTCATAATTTTCCAATGGTTAATATTGAAGATACATCCAATCCCTTCTTCACATGTCTACCACTCAAGCTTTTAAACCCATTTTATGAAAAGTGATTGGATCTTCCTACATGTTTCACGGTTGAACTCCTAAATTTTTTAAAAACAAATTAAAATTCATATAATTCCTTTCCAAATACATTTTGATAGTTATTTAGTCTATTCATACACATTAAAATGTATAGAAACGGTAAATACACAAGTATGAACAAAGACATTTATGATTTTTAAATGAAATCTTTACTTCCTTTCTTTGAAACTCAAATAAATACATATCAAAGTGACTTTTGATGGGATTAACACCTTCTTTACTCTACTCACAACATTAAAGAGTAATTATATTTACATTGTGTCCCAACTTCTTGACTATCCTCAAATAAAATATAAATTTAGAGTGAGAGTCAGAGGTATGATTGAAACACACCTCTAAACTTCCCCTCTAATAGTATCCCAAATGGAAACCAACACCAAATGGAAATATCCCAAATGAAACCAACACCAAATCTTTATTTCTTCTTCAATCACAATAGTTCTTTCATAATGCTTATGACAAAACTTGACATTTCTCCACAAAAGCCACTCCACAAAATGTTTCGAAGACTCTTCTAAAAGTCACATCTATTTATCCTGCGTATAATATAAATATTGTTGTCCCATTTTTTTAGGTCACTTCTATCTCTTTCCTATAATATGAATATTTTTGTCGTATTTCTTTTTAAAGTGTTTCCCATGTTCGTTTGAATCCTAGAAAACTTCCTTTTCGTCAAAATTATGATGAATGCGGGTAACATTTAAAAAATTAAATTAAATTTGAGACAAATTCCCTTGTAAAATTTGACAAAGAAAAGAAAATCCCATACTTTGTCAAAAATTCTCATTAGAAAATGACCCCAAATGTATTAGTGCGGTATCACTTTACAGAAGGGGAAGTGACTGATAAAGCATACTAATACTCCCCCCAAGCCAAAGCATTTGGATCACTAACCAGAAGAGCTAGTACTAGGATCTGATACCATAGAGTTCTTTTCACTAGAAACTTTCTTCTTCCATACCATGACTATCTTCTAAGATTCACTTGAAACTTCAATATTCTTATCATTTACAAACTTCACTAGAGCATTAATAGATTTGAAAGTGTTATTATAATGACCAATCTGACCATATTTGAAATAATGTATATTCCTCTATTCTAATCTTACTAAGTTAACCCTAGATTTACATTGGTTAGCCTTGTGAATGTAATTATGACACACATAGGAATTCCCAAGATAAATATTGTTCATTCCACTTTTCTTAACTAGATTAGACACTTGACTTCTACGTTGGTTAGCTTTATGACCAAACTTATGAGAATTAAAGAAATGAATACTTTTTCCTTTCTCATCTTACATTCAACAAACTTATCTCAAAGACTCTTGCATATGAAACAATAATCGTTAAAAGATAAGTACCTTTGAGGATTCAATTGCATGATTAGAGGCCTTTTGTAGATGTATTCAGATTCCTAACCTTGATTGTTATTTAAAACTTACCTTTAGCTTTGATAACTCCTTTCACTTTTCCTTTGTCCTTTAGATTTGAACACTTATCGATGAATCTTAATCCTTCCTTTTCCTTGTGACTTTTCTATTGGGCTAAAAATTGATCCATAATATTACTGCTCTCAGATACCTTCACTTTAGATCTTATCTTCCTTAATTCTTGATCCAAATTTTCATTTTCATTCAGTTTATTGTTGATGACATCCTTGATATTCTCCTAAGTTTTATTTCATTTCCCTATTTTCTAATTGATAGTGATTTTCAAATCTCCTTCATTTTTCTTCCAATCTTCTATTTTCGGCTTGAACTCTTCCTTGATAAATTCCATGGTGTTTTTTCTATCAATTGGCTACTTTTAAAAAATTTCCACCTTTTATTTTAACTCCTTTAGTTCCCAACTTAGTTCCTCGTTCCTTGCTTTGAATTTTTGGGTCTGACCCCTCATCTTTGAGATACATGCATTTGCTTCGTTTAGGGTTTCTTTTAGCTCCTCATTCTCTAATTAGATATAAATTTTGATTCTAAGCTCTACAAAAGTGTATTTTTACTTTTATTAATTTTTTTGATTTTTTGTAGTGAAAGAAGCTACAAAAGTTGAAACTTCTACAATTCTGCAAGTTACTTGGTGTCTATCTACCGCATGGCATGCCACATAAGATAGTTTGGCCGAGTAGGACTTGACATAGTTGGATTCAGATGAATTCCACTTGGTGGAACTCCTTCGGAGTTGGCATCAATGTGAGCCATCATGTGAGTAACCTACCCCTTTGACCACACATTGTTACAAGTAGAAGTTGTCATTGCACCAAAAGATCGACCTGTTAATGCTCGATACAACCACTAGACTTATAGAAGACACATGAGGTAGTTAAGCCATGTCATAAATTCCAAGAGTGTTGACCATTTTTTCAACAATCTCCCCCTCAGCGTTACTCGAGGGGATTCAAACCAGTGACCAAGCTCTGATACCACTTGTTACAAGTAATATTTGTCATTGCACCAAAAGATTGACCTGTTAATGATCAATACAACAACTAGACTTATAGAAGATATAGGAGGCAATTAAGCCATGTCACAAATCCCAAGGGGAGCACTAACCATTTTTCTAGCACATATATAAAAAAGGTGGCATTTCAAAATTTCTCAAATCCAAAATCACTTTTATTTTAATAAGTGAAGTGTTTTGAGCTCAAAAGTGGAACTTTTGTGAAGGAATATGATGGTATTTTTTCTGAAAGAGTGTGAAGGTGATCTTTTTATCAAGTAGTAAAGTGAAAATTTATTTTTATACTTTGTGAAATGAGAAATAAAAGGAATAAATCAAGGAAATATGATTGAAAAGGGGATGAGAAAATGAAAGGTCATACGAAATGTAATGGAGAGAAACCAATCGATGTTGAAGAAGAACCTGTTGATGTTAAAGAAGATGCAAGACAAGTAGGGGAGGAAATTGGCAGTAGTCAAGGTACAAATATTGTTTATGGAATGCAAAATTTAATGGAGATGAATGAGGATTCACTTTTTAGTCAAATAACATCTGGACACATGGTACTCGAAAGAACTATTAAATTATATCTCAAAAACATGTTGAAGGAATATTTTGATGATAAATTTGTGGTGGAGGAGCACAATTATTTTCCAAGTTATTTAGGAAAAGAGAAATGACTCCAATTTTGGAGTTGTTGGGTATTGATAATAAGAAAAGCATAGGAGGTCAAGTAAAAGAAATAGTTGTTCAAAATTTATAAGATGCGTTGAATCTTGTTCAAAAAATAGATCAAGGACTTGATTTAGTTGCTACTTGTAGAGCATTGATGACTATGATTTCTAGCACGAAGTTGACACATAGAAGACAAGTTAAAATAATTTCCAAATTGTTTAATGTATCTAGAAGAACTATTCAAAGATACATTAGGAGGAGAAATATATTATATTTGAATACTGAAAAGAACTGTGTATATATTTTTAGACCTCCTCAAAAAGACATATTCCTAAAGATGTAAGAACACATGTCGTTGAATGTTGGATCAAGAGCTCTCATGTTACTTCCCACAGAAGGGACACTCTAAAGCTAATAGATAAAGAAACTATTATAAAATTTGAACATCCAAAACATTTTATAGATGGAACACAAAGTGAACTGTTTGAAGCATTCAAGCAATAATTTCCAGATGTGAAAATAGGTCAAAGAACGTTTGAGATATTGCGCCCTTGATTTGTATACATAAATAAAGTTCATGAAATTTGTTGTTATCAAAATTATATTGAGTTTCATTTACAATTTCAATCATATAAAAAATTTATTGCAGTACTTAAAATCGAGATATGATAATCCGTGGAAGTATGACATAATTTTTTAAGTTCATTCTATGTGATACACTAGATTCAATTCCAATGAGTTCAATGTCCAGTATATAAAAAGTGAATGCATTGATTGTAGATATTTACAAAAATTTCTATTGCAAATTGAGAATATTTATGTTTCAACACCAATTTCATGGAAGATATTTGAATATGAGACATACCAAACCAAGACAGGAGAGGAATACAAAAAACTTGCATTGAAGGAGAGTGAATTTCCCTATCTTGAGTTTATGAAGAAATTTTGAACTATGATTTATCCATAATATGAGACATACCAAACCAAGACAGGAGAGGAATACAAAAAATTGGCATTGAAGGAGAGTTAATTTCCCTATCTTGAGTTTATGAAGAAATGTTGAGCTATGATTTATCCACATATCCAACATTTTCATGCTGCATGATGGCAAGCTAAACAATTTCATGACTCCAAAAATTATTTTCCACATGGTTGTATTCTTTCAATTGTAGAT
>BSBK01011947.1:92500-110000 GCA_027943335.1 Chamaecyparis obtusa | reverse complement strand
TCTCCAGTCTTCAGAGTATCCTTCCTTGTTAACACTTGTTCTTCCTTCTTCTATTCCTCGGTAGTTGTAGTCTCGGTTGATATAGTAGGAGTCTCGGTTGTGGTGTCAAGTGGGATCACCTCTGTTGCCTTTGGTTCTTTTGTTTCCTTTTCTTCTTTTGCTTCCTTTGCTTCTTCTGTTTCCTTTGCTTTGGTGGAAGGTGCCTCTGTATGTGTAGGCTCATTTGTTTCTGTAGGTTTCTTTGAGTTTTGATCCCATATGGTGTCTTTTTTTTGCTCAGGATCTGATTCATCAGGTTGTACTTGGGAAAGAATTTCAACTACTTCGGCAAGTATAGGAAGTTCACCCGATAGTGATGTAAATAGACATTTAGTGTCTAGTGCTTCATCTTTATTTGGTGCAATATTTACATCTTCATCATCTTGGTCATCAGGATCACCATTTTTGATGTCTTCAAAGAGTACATCATCATCAGTTTTCTTCTCTAGTTGAATTTCAACTTATCTGGTGCATCCTGTGAAACATTTATTTCTTCCTTGTCCTTAGTTATATCAATTGCCTTGGTAATTGATATACCCGTATTCTTTGATTTCTTTGATGTTCCCTCATCAATACAAATACCTTTACCTTTAGAATGTTGTCTCTTCTTAGACAGGTTCAAGAATGCTTGCTCAGCTTTTTCTTTGGCCTTCAAATTTGATGTCCATATAGAATCAGTGTGATATCCATATCTGCTACATTGTCATCCATGATCATTAAGGCTCTATTCTTGATCATAAAGTTTTCTTGGTATTTGGTCAAGTATTCTTTAACTTCTCCAAAGCTTAAATGTGTGGCTACTCGAACTAGAGAGCATTCTCTCTTTCTCTTCTCGGTGTCTAGTGCAATAGCCCATTTTTCAGTAATTGCATCATCTAATTTCTTCGGTAATGCATAGGCAAATTCCATAGGAACTTTCTTGAATTTTATCATCATTTGGATGACCGCCTCTTCAATCTTGGTTTGATCTTCTTTTGACATTTTGTCAAATCTGTCTAATAAGGGATCAGTGAGGTCTCCATGTTCAATTATGTCCTCAATGATTTCATCTATTGTTTTTGCCTTGTTACTAACCCACTTTGAATTGATTTACATCATCTTCTGTCTCTGTATCCTCTAGATCTTCCTTATTTCTTATGAATTTTCTCCATTTCTTTGGTTCTTTAGCTACGAACTTGTTCTTTCTCTTAATGTATTTCTTTGTCAGTGTAGCTACTCTTCTTTTTGTTACTTTCTCTACTTCTTCCTTATCGGTAAGTGGTGTTGCAGTTGATGATCATGTTTTCATACCTTCATGTACAGGTGACTACTTCTTTATAGGAATTTCAGGTGGAGGAATTGATGTAGGATCTTCTTCTTTGTCAGACTCGGTCTCCTCACTATCATATGGTTTGTTAGCTAACTGTAACTGACCTTTAGTTTCCTGTTCAACCAGTATCCCTTTAGATGTGTTAGACCCATCTCCATATTTAGCAGTGAGATTTTTCTTCATCTTCTTTACCTTTCTAGTTATTTTACTGATCTCAATATTTGTTGAGATTCTAGATTTGGCTCTTTCATATACTCCAAACCTAGTGGCAATGGGATCTTTGGGCAATGCAAGTAGAGCAGCATTAATAGATTTCAGTGTGAAATCATGGTTTATTTCATATCCCATCGGTGCCAACCATTTTATCCTAGGCTCAACTGCTTTTATCAAGGTATAATCGGTGTTGACCATAAAACATATGTCATTCTCAAAATTTTGAACTAATTCCCTCAGAATTCTACTTTTTTAATGCATTTTAGATTGGAATTCTATGAAGTATGCATTAAACTCTACATTCAACTTATCTCCTAGCTTATTCATCATTTCACCAACCTATTTTGTTATCGGTACATTCGGTATCCAATTTACTTTACCAGTGCCTAGCACATACTTTTGTAAGTAGAGGAATATGCATGCAAGTAGAGATCCAAACTTACATGTGTTAGATTTCTTTTTCCTTATGGTCTTCATATTCTCCTGAAGTTGATGAAATAGTATCTCGGCAAGACCAACCTGGTGACCTTTTACTACAATTTTGTGCGCCATGTCTACTATGTTGTAGGGTACGTTGTTGAGTCTGCTCAATTGAAATAACTTGTACCTGATCACATGTGCTGCAAATTTGACTGTTGGGTCCTTGATTGTCAAAATATTCAATGCCTGACCATCCCATTGTGCTCCAGTGTATTTCTCAACATCCAATCATGAAGAGCTATAGAAAGCCTTAGCTTCATCAACTGTAGGGAGCCAGTAACCCTACTGATTATTTTCTTGTTGACCTCAATCGGTTTATCTAGCCAGAATTTGTCATCGTGATACTTGGTCAAGATGATTCTAATCCAATCCAATTTAAATTATTGTGGAAAGTGTATAAAACATGATAACCTTGATTACTCAATCTTCTTGTGGTCTGATTTCATTTTTCCATCGGGGCCATAGAGTAGTTGATATGCTGCAACAATTTCAAAGTCTCCAACTTCTCCGATTTTACAATGAATATAAGACCTTACTTCTTCTATCAATAAAACCCTTTCTGGTATGCTCCAAAATGTGCCCATTGTATCTATTTGTGTTGTGACCTTAGGATGTGGCTTAAACTTAGGTTCGTCAAAATTTTCCCTAATGATTAGATTAACTTCCTCTTCAACACTCTGAGGTTTTCTTGCAGATGATGTAGATACCATAAATTAATTCTAGGGTTTCAACAAGTAGAAGGATAAGAAGTGTTTGATCGCAAATGAACTTACTCGGTATTGTGAAGAGTGATGTTGGATTGATCTAGCGTAGCCTTGAATCCTTCTAAAAAAAATTTAGCTCAAAGTTTTCTCTTTGTATTCTCTTCTCTTCAAAATCGTATTGTAAAAATGAACTTTGTTCCTATGTATTTATAGACTTTTCGATGTGCTTGCTCAAACTTTTATGCAATAAATGCTCGATCTAACTTTTGGTACGAAATAGTTGTTAGCTCAGTGAAAACTAAAATTTCCATCCACTTGGTTAACATAGAATTTCTTCATCGGTTGATACATGTGCTCAGTTAACCTTAGATAGTGATTACTAACGGGTAACCAACTCTCGGTCTCTCTTTTTCGACTGTATAACATTGTTAACTCATGACAACTAAACCATAGTGCATATTTATTCATTTTGATTTGGTATAAGAACATTATGCATAAGGAACTGTATGTAAAATGTGATCTTTTGACATGTCATTCCCATACATACCTATTTCACTTTAAGTGGAGGTACCGATGTCACCCAATCCAGTGGATGAGGTTTCACTGACAACATTACTTGACTCAACATTCTCATTAGATGCCTTCTTCCACATAGTGTTCCTTAACTTCATGATATCTGCAATAGTATATCCACTTTCAAATATATGGTTATCTTCTGGTGCTCCGTCTCTGCAGTTCTTGCTTAAATGACCGATCTTATGGCAGTGCATACAAGCCATCCCAGTGTTTGTCCAGCTTCTTGATTGTCCAATCCAACTCTTTCTAGAATAGTTTGTTGCAATGTGTCCATATCTACCACATACAGCACAGTTAGTCCATGTATTATAATCCCAAACATAAGAGTTACCTTGTCTCTTCGGTTGATATGGCCTGCATTGTGGTTTCTCCTTAGGTGTCCAAACTTGCTTCATTTTCACCTTACAGTCTCATGTAGTGTGTCCATGCTTGTTACAAGTATAGCATATTTTCTCCATAGTGGTATTATTAGCAATATCATTTTGCTTAGCTCTACACTCATAAGCAGGATGTCCAAACTTTCCATAGTAATAATAATATCCATTAAACTTAGGAGTGACAGGAGGTTTACCTTGTGCTTTGCTTCTACACACATTAGATGTATGTCCCGGGTTGCCACAATGATAACATGCCAACACTTTAGGTTTTTGATTTTGACTAATGTTGATTTGTTCATCTTGTTGTGATTATTCTCCTTCATCGGTGTAGCCTATACCGACTTTACTTCCAAATCTTCTCTGATTAGTTAAAAAGTCATCAATCTTCTTGGAGCTATCCTCAGCAAGTTTCTTCATTTCATTTTTCTGATGTTGATTTTTCACTTCATTTCTCAGCTTCTCATTCTCTTCTCTAAGTCTTGCAGCATCTTCTAGTTTTCTTGACAATTCTGCATTCACTTGGTTTACCTCTTGATTCACAGTCATCACTTGATTAGTTACTTGGAAATGTCGATCACTGAGTCTTTGTATCTCACTCTCTTTAGTTTGAAGTTGTTCACTCATCTATCTTCGGTCATCAATTGCCAAATTTCTTTCTTGCTCAGCTTGGTTTTCTTTGTTCATTGTTTCTACCTTTCTCACCATCTGAGATTCTTGACTGATTTGTAGTGCTTTCACTTGATCAGTTAAATATTGTTTTTTTTTAGATACATCAGTGATTATGCTTTCAGATCCATCAGAGATGCTTCAAAACTAGATCCAATATGCTCGAATATGTCATCAATAGGTTCTTCATGGTAACCAATCCCATTCTGTAGTATAGCTAGGTTCTTCCTTTCATCAAGTAATTTCTTCAGTCCTTCCTTGGCTTGCTTATACTATTCCACAAACATTTGCATTTGTATCTTCTAATTCTCAATAGTCTTGTCAAGCTTGTATCTCTCCATGACTTAGATCTTTACCCTTCAGTGGTTAAACTATTCAATAAGAGAACTATGCTCTGATACCAATTGTTGAAATTAGGAGAGATACGTACTGAGAGGGGAGGGGTGAATCAGTGCCTTCAAAAAATTTACTTGTAAGCCTTCCAAATTTATAACTATAAACAGTGATAACCGATCAAAATAACTTGAATCTAATTGCATGAATCAATCATCCACTTAACTTAAGTAAACAACATGAAATAAATATACAACACTAATGAAGTGTGCACTTGGTTAAGAGATTTACATAAGACTGTTAAGTCTACTCTGTTAAGAGATTTTATCCAAAAACTCTATTACAATTGTCAGAAAGCAATAGGTAATTATCTGCTATTTGACTCTCAATTGTCTGATACAGATCTATAAGCTCTGATAAAATATCACATTACATGTGATGAATCTCTGCTCTAAACTTCTTGATAGCCTCTGCTAATTCTGCTCAATCTGAATTCCTCTGTACTTGGTTCTGCTCTATTAACTAATAGACTTGAAGATAGGCAAATGCTTCAAGTGCTCCATGATTCATATATCAGATCTCTTAAAAAATGATGCGAACACACAAATATATAGTGTTCTATTTTTTCCGCTTTAACAAAATTAGGTTACACAATATAGTCATAACCCTAAGATCTACGGTGTACAATAATAGCCTAGATCATCTATTACAAAAGATATACATTGTATTTAATGAATATCATTACATTAAATGTTCCTCAATCTTGGTAAAATATTTTACAAACTGTTGTAACCATTTGCATAGAAGAATGTGCCATTCCTGATTACTATGTTGTTTTCTATGATCCTTAGTAAACATTGTGTAAACTGATCGGTGTATACTGCAATGCTCGGCATTTACTATCTGTCAGTGTTGGTATCTGCTGCTGCTCGGTAAATTGTCTACTACTTAGTATACTACTTTACCAACTAGTCTGTTCTGCTTTATGTTACCGATTAGCTCAATGTAAGTGACTGACCGATATCTTTACACACCTTAGATACTAATGACAACCTTAAAAGCTTAATAGAGATAATATATATATATATATAGAGAGAGAGAAACACACACACACACACACACACACACACACACACACACACACACACACACACACACACACACATATATATATATATATATATATATATATATATATATATATATATATATATATATATATATATATATATATATATATATATATATATCTTTGTATGTATACACACACACACACACACACACACACACATATATAGATATACATACATATATGTGTGTGTGTGTGTGTGTGTGTGTGTGTACACACACACACACACACACACACACACACACACACACATATATATATATATATATATATATATATATATATATATATATATATATATATATATATATATATATTTATATGTATATACATACATATATATATAAATATATACACATATACATATACATAGAAATATATGTATGTATATATATGATGCAGGACCTTCCGTAGGTCATAAACTAATACAGAAACTTCTAGAAGTCATAACTTTTGACTCAGGTCTAGGTTTTTGCTGAAATTTTTTGAGTATGTGCCTCAGGAGGTGGCATTTGATTTGGCAATGGATCTTAGATTGATTGGGGTTCGTATTAGCACATTTTCAGGAGCTAAAAGATTCATCTAGGGCTCCGAAATCAGCTTTTAGTGTTTATTCTCTAGTTTTTAGAAAGTTCTATTTTGGAATAAATTCGAATTTATGTTTCTAATCTCGGTTATTAGTTGGCAATTCTTTCTAACTTAGTCGAGGGCATGTTTAGGGAAAAAATCAGATTTTTAGGTGTTGTTTTGAAAATTAACAAAAATGGCAAAAAACAACTATGGAAAAAAATAGCCAAAAAGGGTAATTTTTGGATTTCTTGATTTTCTAGGTTTTTTTGGTTACTGAAGAGTTTGATGTGAATTGTAGAGGCAGTTAGTGATGAATGGAAAAAATTGAAGGTTTCAAAGTTGTGTTTATTTATCTTGTGATTTAGTTTTATTGTTAACAGAGAGTGTTGTGCTACATCATTTGGTATCAGAGTAGGAAGATGGCTGGGAGAGGAAGAGGAAGAGGAAGAGGAGGTGTCACACCGATGCAAAGATTGATGATGGATATGCAAAGGTAGATTGAATGACTCAATGAGTGAATGTATAATCAAGGAATACAAGGAGGAAATGAATCTGATGATGAGGAAAACCAAAATGAAGAAAATATAGAAGAGAGGTTGGAAGAAATGAGCTACAAAGATAGAGTTCTCAAGGCTTTGGAAGGAAGGAGTGAAACAATCAAGATTGATGTCTCAGACTATGCTGGTAGTCTTAAGCCAGAATAATTAGTAGACTAGCTAAAAGAGATGGGGAAATTTTTTGAATGTAAGCTTATGATAGAAGAAAAGAAGATGAAGTTTGCATGCACAAAATTAAAAGGACATGCAATGATATGGTGGGATCATCTCCAAAAGGAACAAACTAGAAAGAGAAAAGAAAAGATTAAGACATGGAGCAAGATGGAGGAAAAGCTCAAAGAAAAATTCTTACCCATTGATTATTCACAAACCCTCTTTCGTAGGTTCCAGAATCTGAAACAAAACTTGTCTTCAGTGCAAGACTATACAAATGAATTCTACAAACTATCCATGCGCATAGAACATCAAGAAAATAATGAGCAAATGGCTGCTAGATATATGAATGGTCTAAAATTCTGCATTCAAGATGGGTTGAGCATGCATCGTGTTAGCAGTATGGAGGAAGCCTACCAATTAGCCCTAAAGGTTGAAGAAAAGAAGAATAGGCAATATATCCAGAGGAATAGAGGTGGTCGAAGGGGTACCTCAACTCCATTTCAGGGAGGTTCTAATAATGGTCGGGGAGATTCTTTTCAAGGATTTGAAAAAAATATGGACACCAGTCAAGATCCTCCAAATCAAGAAAGAGGAAGGGGGTTTCGGAGAGGATGAGGCTACAGAAGCGGAAGAGGCTGGAAAAATTAGAGAAGGCCTTTCACTTGTTTTAGGTGTGAAGAAGAAGGAAACAGAGCCTTTGAATGTTCAAATTATAACATGCCAAAAAGAAACCAAGGAGGACAGCCTAGAGTGAACTTGGTTTAGCTAGAATTCATAGAAGTAGGAATAGAATAAGACGTCCTACTAGACATGGGAGAAACTCTCATGATGAGGAGATTGATGATCATTCCAGAAAAGGAAGAAGTCCCTATAAAGAACTTTGATGATTCATGGCTTCGAACCAACATCTTCAGAACTAGATACACTTCAGGCAGAAAGGTATGCCGAGTTATTATTGATGGGGGTAGTTGTGAGAATATGGTAGCTAAGGAAATGGTAGAGAAATTAAATTTGCAATGTGAGAAACATCCTCATCCTTACCGTATTGTATGGTTTAAGAAAGGAAATGGGGTCACTGTTGATAAAAAATGTTTGGTTAGGTTTACTATAGAAAAAATCTATAAGGATGAGATATGGGGTGATGTTATTCCTATGGATGCCTGTCATATTTTGTTGGGAAGGCCATGGTAGTATGATAGGAAGATCATGCACTATGGAGAGAAAAATACATATACCTTCTAGAAGGATGGCTCCAAAGTGACTCTCTTACCACTTAAGGATGAAAGGAAGAATGAGACCATGTTGTTTGCAAAGGATGTTTTCAAATGAATGAAGGTGATAGGTTGTTGTTGTGCATTGGTAGTAAAAAGAGGAGAAGAACAAGATGACATAATACCACATGATGCAGTAAAGATACTAGAATAATTTGCTGATGTTATTCCAAATGAACTACTTGACGGACTCCCACAAAAAAGAGATATACAACACCATATTGATCTGATTTTTGGAGCAACTCTTCCTAATTAAGAAGCTTATCAATTGAACCAACCACAACATGTAGAGCTCAACAAACAAATAATAGAACTAGTTAAGAAATGTCTAGTTAGAGAAAGCATGAGACCATGTGATGTGCCTTCATTGTTGACCCCAAAGAAGGATGGAACATGGAGGATGTGTACTAACAGTAGATCAATTAATAATATTACTATCAAGTATCAGTTTCCTATTCCTCATATAGAGGATATGATGGATGAATTAGCAGGGGCCAAATACTTCAGCAAGATTGATCTACGAAGTGGGTACCACCATATTCAAATTCGTGAGAAGGAGATGAGTGGAAGATAGCTTTTAAAACTAGGGATGGCTTGTATGAATGGATGGCTATGCCATTTGGGCTTTCTAATGCACCAAGTACATTCATGAGATTGATGAATACTATCTTATGACCCTACATTGGTAAGTTTGTTGTGGTTTATTTTGATGATATCCTAATTTACAAAAAACACAAGGGAGAACACCTACAACACTTGAGGATCATCCTGAGTGTACTAAGGAAAGAAAAGCTCCACGAAAATTTAAAGAAGTGCAAATTCATGCAAAATAGTTTGACTTTTCTAGGGTTTGTAATTTCTAAAGATGGTGTTCAGATGGACCTAGAAAAGGTCAAAGCAATCCTAGAATGGCCTAGTCCATCCATCATAACAGGGGTAAGGAGTTTTCATGGATTGGAAACCTTCTATAGAAAGTTGATTTAGAATTTTATCAGTATTGTAGTGCCCATAACAGATTGTACAAAAGTAAAGGAATTCACATGGACAATAGATGTTGAACAAAGTTTCCAATTCTTGAAGAAAAAGGTAACTGAAGCTCCTATATTGGCACTTCCAAATTTTGATAAAGTATTTGAAGTAGAGTGTGATGCTTCCCATATTAGGATAGGTGTTTTTCTTAGCCAAATAGGTAAACCAATAGCCTTTTTCAGTGAAAAGTTGAATGATGAGAGGAAGAACTATTCTACTTATGATTTAGAATTTTATGCTATTGTTCAAGCCTTAAGGCATTGGAGGCATTATCTGGTCCCACGAGAATTTGTTCTATTTACAGATCATTTGACCCTAAAATATGTGAACACACAAAAGAAATTGAATAGTAGGCATGCTAAATGGGTTGTCTTTCTTGCAAGGGCATAATTTTGTTTTGAAGCATAAGTTTGGAAAGAAGAATCAGGTTGCTGATGCCCTAAGTCAGCATGTTACACTCATAACTACAATGGAAACATAGGTCATTGGTTTTGATGCTATTAAAGTTTTGTATGAGGTTGATAATGTTTTTTGGGAAATTATAGAGAAGATTAAAGAACTAGGAAATAATCTTTTAGATCACATGAGAGGAGAATATTTTATGCAGGATGGTTACCTCTTTAGAGGAAAATAACTTTCTATACCAGCTGGTTCCATGAGGGAAAATAACTTTGTATACCTCTACCTGTACCCATCGAGCCATGGATAGATGTGAGTCTAGATTTTGTATTGGGTCTTCCCCACACCCAGTGAGGTATAGATTCTATCTTGTAGTTGTTGATAGATTCTCTAAGATGGCTCATTTTATTGCTTGTAAAAAAACTAATGATGCCACAAGGATAGCCAACTTGTTTTTCTTAGAAGTTGTTAGACTCCATGGCATTCCAAAGACTATCACTTATGACGGGGATACTAAGTTTTTGAGTCATTTCTAAAGGACCTTATGGAAGAAGATGGGAACACAGTTGCAATTTAGCAGTGCCTATCATCCCCAAACTGATGGGTAAACTAAGGTAGTTAATTGGAGTTTTGGAAACCTGTTGCGGTGTATTGTTGCCTCAAGCAGAGTTTTTCTTACAACAGTTCTGTTAACAGATCTACTGGAAAATATCCTTTTTAGATCATGTATGGTAAGAATCCTAAGGGGTGTTTTGGACCTTGTACAACTCCCTGTGCAAGATTGGATTAGCGATGATGGGGAAGCAATTGTTGAACACCTTCAACAACTTCAACAAGATGTGAGGAGTAAATTGCAGGATAGTAATGAGTGATATAAGGCTGTTGCAGATATCAGAAGAAGGAGATGGATATTTAATGTAGGTGATTTAGTGATGGTGTGCTTGAGGGCATGAGAGATTTCCCACTGGCACATATCATAAGCTGAAATACAAAAAGATAGGTCCTTGCCAAATTTTGAAGAAGATCAATGATAATGCTTATGAGATTTGTCTACTAGATGATCTGGATATTTCTCCTGTCTTTAATGTTTATGATTTAAATACATTTAATGGAGAACTATCTAAGCCAGACAGTATAGATGAGGTGGATTGGCATCACCACCTTCCAAGTAAAAGGAAGGAAAAGATTGCCACATTCTAGATAGGCAATCGATCGTCACCTGAAATGGTCATTACAATAGGTACTTGATTCAGTGGGAGGGATTACAAGCAACAGATAGCACCTGGATCTTAGAATGGGAAGTGATGAAATTCAACCCCAAAAAGTTGCAACAGTTCACAGATACCCACTTGCAGGAGGTGTCTTCCTTTAAAGAAGGGGGAGAATGATGTAGGACCTTCTGTAGGTCATAAACTAATACAAAAACTTCCTGAGGTCATAACTTTTGAGTCAGGTTTGTGCTTTTGCTGAAATTTTTTGAGTGTGTGCCTCAGGAGGTGGAATTTGTTTTGGCAATGGATCTCAGATCGATTGGCATCTAATTTAGCACATTTTCAGGACCTGAAAGTTTCATCTAGGGCTCCGAAATCAACTTTTAGTGTTTTTTCTCTAGTTTTTAAAAAGTTATGTTTTGTAATAAATCCGAATTTATGTTGCTAATCTCGGATATTAGTTGGAAATTCTCTCTAACTTAGTCGAGGGCATGTTGAGGGAAAAAATCAGCTTTTTAGGTGTTGGTTCAAAAATTACCAAAAATGGAAAAAAAAACTATGGAAAAAACTTGCCAAAAAAGGTAATTTTCAGATTTCTTGATTTTCTAGGTTTTTTTTGTTACTTAAGAGTATGTTGTGAATTGTAGAGGTAGTTAGTAATGAATGGAAAAATATTGAAGTTTTCAAAGTTGTGTTTATTTATCTTATGATTTAGTTTTATTGTTAACAGAGAGTGTTGTGCTACATCATTTGGTATCAGAGGAATAAGATGGCTGGGAGAGGAAGAGGAGGTGTCATGTCGATGCAAAGATTCATGATGGATATATAGAGTCAAATTGAATGACTCAGTGAGTGAATGGATAATCAAGGAATACAAGGAGGAAATGAATCTGATGAAGAGGAAAACAAAAATAAAGAAAATACAGAATAGAGGCTTGAAGAAATGGGCTATGAAGATAGAGTTCTCAAGGATTTGAAAGGAAGGAGTGAAACAATCAAGATTGATGTTTCAATCTGTGGTGGTAGTTTTAAGCTAGAAGAATTAGTAGACTGGCTAAACAAGATGGGGAAATTTTTTGAATGGAAGCCTATGATAGAAGAAAAGAAGATGAAGTTTGGATGCACAAAATTAAAAGGGCATGCAATGATATGGTGGGATCATCTCCAAAAGGAATGAACTAGAAAGGGAAAAGAAAAGATTAAGACATGGAGCAAGATGGATAAAAAGCTCAAAGAAAAATTCTTACCCATTGATTATTCACAAACCCTCTTTCGCAGGTTCCAGAATTTGAAACAAAACTTGTCTTCAGTGCAAGACTATACAAATGAATTCTACAAACTATCCATGTGCATAGAACATCAAGAAAATAATGAGAAAATGGCTGCTAGATATATGAATGGCCTAAAATTCTCCATCCAAGATGAGTTGAGCATGCATCGTGTCACCAGTATGGAGGAAGCCTACCAATTAGCCCTAAAAGATAAAGAAAAGTAGAATAGGCAATATATCCAGAGGAATAGAGGTGGTCGAAGGGGTACCTCAACTCCATTTCAGGGAGGTTCTAATAATGGTTGGGGATATTCTTTTCAAGGATTTGAAAAAAATATGGACACTAGGCAATATCCTCCAAATCAAGAAAGAGGAAGGGGGTTTCATAGAGGACAAGGCTATGGAAATAGAAGAGGCTAGGAAAATCAGAGAAGGCCTTTCACTTGATTTAGGTGTGGAGAAGAACACAAAGCCTTTGAACGTTTAAATTATAAAATTCCAGAAAGAAACCAAGGAGGACAACCTAGAGTGAACCTGGTTCAGCCAAAATTTGTAGAAGGGGGAACAGAATAAGAAGTCCTACCAGACGTGGTAGAAACTCTCATGATGAGGAGATCGATGATCATTCCAGAGAAGGAAGAAGTCCCTGTAAAGAAATTTGATGATTTGTGGCTTTGAATCGACATCTTTAGAACTAGATGCACTTCAGGCGGAAAGGTATTCCAAGTTATTATTGATGGGGGGTAGTTGTGAGAATATGGTAGCTAAGGAAATGGTAGAGAAATTAAATTTGCAATGTGAGAAACATCCTTGTCCTTACCATATTGCATGGTTTAAGAAAGGAAATGAGGTCACTGTTGATAAAAGATGTTTGGTTAAGTTTACTATAGGAAAAATCTATAAGGATGAGATATGGGGTGATGTTATTCCTATGGATGTCTGTCATATATTATTGGGAAGGCCATGGCAGTATGATAGGAAGATCATGCACAATGGAGATAAAAATGCATATACCTTCTGGAAGGATGGTTGTAAAGTGACTCTCTTACCACTTAAGGATGAAAGGAAGAATGAGACCATGATGCCTGCAAAGGATGTTTTCAAAGAAATGAAGGTGATAGGTTGTTGCTATGCATTGGTAGTAAAAAGAGGAGAAGAACAAGAAGACATAATACCACATGATGCAGTAAAGATACTAGAAGAATTTGCTGATGTTATTCCAAATGAACTACCTGATGGACTCCCATCAAAAAGGGATAGACAACACCATATTGATCTGATTCCTAGAGAAACTCTTCTAAATCAAGTAGCTTATGAATTGAACCAAACACAACATGTAGAGCTCAACAAACAAATAATAGAAGTAGTTGAGAAAGGCCTGGTTAGAGAAAGCATGAGCCCATGTGTTGTGCCTACATTGTTGACCACAAAGAAGGATGGAACATGGAGGATGTGTACTGATAGAAGAGAAATTAATAAGATTACTATCAAGTATCAGTTTCCTATTCCTCATATAGAGGATATGATGGATGAATTAGCAGGGGCCAAATACTTCAGCAAGATTGATCTACGAAGTGGATACC
Organism: Chamaecyparis obtusa; assembly: GCA_027943335.1. Classification (NCBI taxonomy): domain Eukaryota; kingdom Viridiplantae; phylum Streptophyta; class Pinopsida; order Cupressales; family Cupressaceae; genus Chamaecyparis; species Chamaecyparis obtusa. The sequence continues at coordinate 96,128 of BSBK01011947.1, read as the reverse complement.
ACCAGATTTGAATTCGTGAAGGAGATGAGTGGAAGACATCTTTTAAGACTAGGGATGGCTTGTATGAATAGATGGTTATGCCATTTGGGCTTTCTAAAGCACCAAGTACATTCATGAGATTGATAAATACTATCTTACAACCCTACATTGGTAAGTTTGTTGTGGTTTATTTTGATGATATCCTAATTTACAAAAAACACAAGGGAGAACACCTAAAATACTTGAGGATCATCCTGAGTGTACTAAGGAAAGAGAAGCTTTGTGCAAATTTAAAGAAGTGCATATTCATGCAAAATAGTTTGACTTTTTTGGGCTTCGTCATTTTTGAAGATGGTGTTTAGATGGACCCAGAAAAGGTCAAAGCAATCCTTGAATGGCCTAGTCCATCCAACATAACAGGGGTAAGGAGTTTTCATGGATTGGAAACCTGCTATAGAAAGTTCATTTAGAATCTTAGCAGTATTGTAGTGCTCATAACAGATTGTACAAAAGGAAAGGAATTCACATGGACAATAGATGCTGAACAAAGTTTCCAATTCTTAAAGAAAAAGGTAATTGAAGCTCCTATATTGGTACTTCCAAATTTTAATAAAGTGTTTGAAGTAGAGTGTGATGCTTCCCATGTTGGGATAGGTGTTGTTCTTATCTAGACAAGTAAACCAATATCCCTTTTGAGTGAAAAGTTGAATGATGTGAGGAAGAACTATTCTACTTATGATTTAGAATTTTATGCTATTGTTCAAGCCTTAAGGCATTGGAGGCATTATCTAGTCCCATAATAATTTGTACTATTTATAGATCATTTTTCCCTGAAATATGTGAACACACAAAAGGAATTGAATAGTAGGCATGCTAAATGGGTGTCTTTCTTGCAAGGGTATAATTTTGTTTTGAAGCATAAGTCTGGAGAGCAGAGTCAGGTTGCTGATGCCCTAAGTCGGTGTGTTACACTCATAACTACAATGGAAACATAGGTCATTGGTTTTGATGCTATTAAAGTTTTGTATGAGGTTGATGATGATTTTTGTGAAATTATAGAGAAGATTAAAGAACCAGGAACTAATCTTTTAGATCACATGAGAGGAGAATACTTTATGCAGGATGGTTACCTCTTTAGAGAAAAACAACTTTGTATACTAGCCGGTTCCATGAGGGAAAATATTATCTGAGAATTTCATAGGGGTGGTTTAGCTGGTCACTTTGGGAAGGACAAGACAATAGCCTTGGTTGAAAATAAATACTACTAGCCAAAACTGAAAAGGGACATTACTAAGTACATGGCAAGGTGCAGAATCTGTCAAGTGGCTAAGGGTCAGTACCAAATCACAAGATTGTATACACCTCTACCTAAACCCATTGATCCATGGATAGATGTGAGTATGGATTTTGTATTGGGGCTTCCCCACACCAAATGAGGTACATATTTTATCTTTGTAGTTGTTGATAGATTCTCTAAGATGGATCATTTTATTGCTTGTAAAAAAACTAATGATGCCACAAGGATAGCCAACTTGTTTTTCTCAGAAGTTGTTAGACTCCATGGCATTCGAAAGACTATCACTTCTAACAGGGATACTAAGTTTTTGAGTCATTTCTAGAGGACCTTATGGAAGAAGATGGGAACATAGTTGCATTTTAGCAGTGCCTATCATCCCCAAAATGATGGGCAAACTGAGGTAGTCAATCAGAGTTTGGGAAACCTGTTGCGGTGTATTGTTGGTGAAAAGCCCAAGTAGTTGGACTTGGCATTGCCTCAAGTAGAGTTTGCTTACAACAATTCTGTTAACAGATCAGCTAGAAAATATCCTTTTCAGATCATGTATGGTAAGAATCCTGAGGGTGTTTTGGACCTCGTACAACTCCCTGTGCAAGATAGGATTAGCGATGATGGGGAAGCATTTGTTGAACACCTTCAACAACTTCAACAAGATGTGAGGACTAAATTGCAAGATAGTAATAAGGGATATAAGGCTATTGCAGATGTCAGTAGAAGAAGACATATATTTAATGCAGGTGATTTGGTGATGGTGTACTTGAGGTGTGAGAGATTTCCCACTGGCACATATCATAAGCTGAAATACAAAAAGATAGGTCCTTGCCAAATTTTGAAGAAGATCAATGATAATGCTTATGAGGTTTGTCTACCAGATGATCTGGATATTTCTCCTATCTTTAATGTTTCTGATTTATATACATTTCATGGAGAATTATCTAAGCTAGAAAGTACAGATGAGGTGGATTGGCTTCACCACCTTCCAAGTAAAAGGAAGGAAAATACTGCCCACATTCTGGACAGGCAGTCTACAGTCACTCGAAATGGTCATTACAATAGGTACTTGATTCAATGGGAGAGATTACCAGCAAGAGATATCACCTGGATCTCAAAATGGGAAGTGATGAAATTGGACCCCACAAAGTTGCAGCAGTTCACAGACACCCACTTGCAGGAGCTGTGTTCCTTTAAAGAAGGGGAGAATGATGCAGGACCTTCCGTAGGTCATAAACTAATACAGAAACTTCTAGAGGTCATAACTTTTGACTCAGGTCTAGATTTTTACTAAAAAAAATTTAGTATGGGCCTTACGAGGTGGCATTTGTTTTGGCAATGGATCCAAGATTGATTGGGGTCCATTTTGGCACATTTTTGGGAGCTGAAACTTTCATCTAGGGCTCCGAAATCAGCTTTGAGTGTTTTTTCTCTAGTTTTTAGAAAGTTTTGTTTTGTAATAAATTTGAATTTATGTTTCTCATCTCAAATATTAGTCAGAAATTATTTCTAACTTAGTCAAGGGCATGTTTAGGGAAAAAATCATCTTTTTAGGTGTTGTTTCAAAAATTATAAAAAATGCCAAAATACAACTATGGAAAAAAAAACTGCCAAAAATGGTAATTTTCAGATTTCTTGATTTTATAGGTTTTTTTAGTTACTTAAAAGTTTTCTGTGAATTGTAGAGGAAGTTACTGATGAATGGAAAAATATTAATGGTTTCAAAGTTGTGTTTATTTATCTTTTGATTTAGTTTTATTGTTAACAGAGAGTATTGTGCTACATCATTTGGTATCAGACCAGGAAGATGGCTGGAAGAGGAAGAGGAGGTGTCACGCTGATGCAAAGATTGATGATGGATATGCAGAGGCAGATTGAATGACTCATTGAGTGAATGGGTAATCAAGGAATACAAGGAGGAAATGAATTTGATGAAGAGGAAAACCAAAATGAAGAAAATACAGAAGAGAGGCTAGAAGAAATGAGCTATGAAGATAGAGTTTTCTAGGCTTTGGAAGGAAGGAGTAAAACAATCAAGATTGATGTTTCAAACTATGCTGGTAGTCTTAAGCTAGAAGAATTAGTAGACTAGCTAAACGAGATGGGGAAATTTTTTGAATGGAAGCCTATGACAGAAGAAAAGAAGATGAAGTTTCCATGCACAAAATTAAAAGGACATGCAATGTTATGGTGGGATCATCTCCAAAAGGAATGAACTAGAAATGGAAAAGAAAAGATTAAGACATGGAGCAAGATGGAGAAAAATCTCAAAGAAAAATTCTTACCCATTGATTATTCACAAACCCTCTTTCGCAAGTTCCAGAATCTAAAACAAAACTTGTCTTCAGTGCAAGACTATAC
>BSBK01011947.1:0-87500 GCA_027943335.1 Chamaecyparis obtusa | reverse complement strand
TGAAAACACATGGGATATTGTAAATATATTTGCATGTTTCCTCTTGCATGATAGGTTGCGTGAAATTGTAAAACTCGATATATGAAAAATGATAGACATATCAAGGTTCATGTCGCAGGAGAAAATGGCAAACTTGATTCTTGCATCTAGTAATATTCTTACAAGACACTAAGGCTATTTAAGTATTTTCAATTGAGTTTAAATTATTTATGTATTTCATCTTTAAATTATTTGTTAGTTCTATAATTTAGTATTGATGTCATCTATAGTGTACATGGCAAACATTGTGGGAATGTTTAAGGAAGTATATCTAACAAAGAACATGTACTAAAATTTAGGCTTGTACTAATATTATGATCTAAAAAAATATGTTTTATATGAAAATATGTAAAACATTTCTTGAAGTAATCAAATATATGTTTTGTTGTAATGTTGATGTTGTGAGATATATTTCATGTATACTCATGAGATGATGTAAATGCTATCTCTGATTAATATTACATTAAGTGAGTGTATTTTGAGTTAATGATATATTATAAGTTATGGCTTGCATTAGAGTTTCTTTGTGAATATGATGTCAACATTGGAAATTTTGATCTATGATCAAGTATGATGTGACAAGATGGACCTAGTGCCAGTATAACTACCAAGCAATATTGATAGTGTTTACTGAGCAATCTAGGAAATGACATAGTAATCAGTTTTGGCACATCTATCTATGCAAATAGTTACAACAGAATCATAAAACATTTTACCAAGATCAAGGATCATTTATTATGGATGTAATCATTAATTGTGATGATGATCTCTATGTAATTGCTAGATCTAGGTTATATTTGTACATCGTAGATCTTGGGGTTTTTCCTAAGATATTGTAACCTAATTTTGTTAATCGGCAATAGTAGTATGCTATATATTTATATTTCATGTCATTTTGACATAAGCATGATCAAGATGATATGTTTGGTATGAACAAGTGAAGGAGATCTTGAAGCAAGAATCCAACTTCAAGACATCAGTTATTAGATAGAGAAGAGAAGAATACAAAGAGATTTAGATTAGACAGAATCAAACAAGGCTACTCAGTAGTTCATAGATAAGATTTTCACATATCAATGTGATATTTATTCAGTATTTCATAGATCTATTTCAGACAAGGTTAAGTTGTCATTTGTAGATACATCCTGTTATTCTCTAATCATTATAATAGAGTTAGCAAAAATCTCTTAATAGAATAGACCTAACAGTCTTTATTGAAAATCTCTTAACTGAGTACACACTCAAGTAGTATTGTTAAAATCCTATAACTAGGTAGATCTAGCTGATCTAATTGTTACTCCTAATAGGGTAAGATCACCAGACATGATCACAACTTGTAGCCCTAATAGGAAAACTTTATTATCTGTAGTAGTGAATAATTTTTGGGTGTCATCCCCACCGCAGTCTTTACCTTCTAACAAGGGTTTCTACATAACCAAAATACTTGTGTTATGTGATTGATTTATTGTTGATCTCATGCAATTTACATTTACAAGTTAATTGAATGAATGATGCATACAATGGATTCAGTTAAAAGATGAGGTTACTACTATTTGTTGATTGAGTTTCAAGTTAAAAATTTTTGAGGGCACTGATTCACCCCTCCCCTCTCAGTACCCTATCTCTCCATTCCAAGAATTGGTATGAGAGCTCATATCTCTTATTGGATGGTTTAACCACTGAAGAGTAAAGATCTAACCATGGAGAGATATAAGTTGGATAAGACAATAGAGAATAAGAAGATTCAAATGAAGATGTTTGTAGAGCAGTACAAATAAGCTAAGGATGCATTGAAGAAGTTACTAGTTCAGAGAAATTATGCAGCAGCATCCAAGGTGTAGGAGAAATCTTGCATCACCCAAAAATATTTCTGGTTTCTTTTCAATAAGGGTTATCTTGTGCAAAGCTACTATTTTTGGAAAGTTACTATTTTTAGTAGGTTTTTTTTTTGAGCTTAGAATGGTCTATTTTCTTCCCTGGAGGTTCATCTTGATTATACCAGCCTACCAATAAAGTTTCATTAACAGATCAAGTATAGCTTTGTAGATATTGAAGATTTTTGATATTGGTAGCAGGGTACAAAAACTTTGAACTCATTTTTGAAGGCTTTAGAGGCCCCAGATGAGGTCAAAACTTCGGCTGACTAGAGCTTGTGCAAGTTAGGTGTTGTAGACTACTTTGTGCCCTTTTCAAATTGGGGTCATAATAGTCAATTAGGTAAATGGGTGATGACTTATGGTCTTCGAAAGTTGGGTCGCTTGAAATGGCAGAAAATGATTTTTTCTTCAAAATTTTTGTTTGGGTTTCAAATGTTATTTTGAGCCGACTTTGATGTAATAAATTGTAAAATAAAATAATTCTAAATTTGGTCACCCTTATTGGCAAAAATTTTGGAACATTCCCAGGCAGTGGAAAATTGCCTATATAAGGAAGGTTGTAGTGTTGTCTTAGGTAGTTCAGAGCAGTTCAGAGTAGTTCTGGGTAATAATTCAAGGCTCTGTCCCTCAGAATATTGTAAGGAAAATGACCATGTGGCTTTGCATATTGTAATTTTGAAAATTCGTAATTCCACATTTGTGGAGATAATAAGAAGCACATTTTTTGTTCTTTCATATTGTTGTTATTTCTATGTTTCTAATATGTGTTTGTGGTATTGAGGGGAGCACCCTTCATCAAGTGGTATCAAAGCAGGAGTTCCTAAGTGTGTAAACATATCACTGACTATGAGGCAATTTACACCAGGACCGTGGGTTAGGGTTTCTATGTAAATAGATCGCTAACTATGAGACAGTTTGCACCAGGGTTGTGGTTAGGGTTTCAACAATATGCGTGAAAATACCTCCATGAAGGGAACATGGCGGGAGAGCTAGTGTTGTGACACCTGAGGTTAGAGCCCTCCAGAGACAAGTGCGAGCATTGTAAGAAGAGATTCATAGAGGAATGAATCTTAATGTCAGAGATGAAAGCGAGGATGAAGCTGCAGGAGAAGGAAATTCAGATCAGGAAGGAGAAGTCAAAGTTTTGAATCAAGAAGAAGAAAGAATTTTTTGAGCCATTTCCAAGATTGGGAAAAGACCTAAGATTGAGGTTCCTACATTTCTAGGGAATTTTAACCTAGAGGAATTGATCGACTGGATCAATGAATATTGAGGATCCTGATAGGGTCAAGTTTACAAAGGCCAGACTGAAGGGTCATGTGAAGATCTGGTGGTAGGAGATTCAATTGGAGTGAAATAGAAGAGGAAAGGATAAAATCACAAGATGGGTGAAGAATATTTTGAGTATGAAGGTATTGAGGATCTTGATAGGGTCAAGTTTGCAAAGGCCAGACTGAAGGGTCGTGTGAAGATCTGGTGGTAGGAGATTCAATTGGAGTGAAATAGAAGAGGAAAGGATAAAATCACAAGATGGGATCAGATGCTGGATAAATTAAAGCAACAGTTCAATCCTATTGATTATGAGCTTGACTTATGAGCTTGACCTACTAAAGAAAATGCAAAGTTTGAAGCAAGCGAGAAGATCTATTTAGGAGTATACAGAGGAATTCTATCAAATCATCATTAGAACAGGCCATGTGGAAGCTAATAAGGAGAAAGTTTCCTATTACCTTGATGGATTGAGGCTGAGCATTCAGGAGGAGTTGAATCTAGTTCGAATGAACAATATTGAAGAGGTATACCAATTTTCCCTAAAAGTAGAGGAAAAGCTGAACAAGAAATTTGAAAGCAGACAAAGAGAAAGAGGGCATGGTGGAAGATCTGGCAGATAGTTTTATGGAGGCTGAAATGAATATCTAAAAAAGAAGGATGAGGCCAGTAGCAGTCATAATCAAAGAGGAAACAATTCCAATCATTTCCAAGATCAAAATAATAGAGATCAGAGAGGAAGAGGAAGAGGACAAGGATCTGGAAGAGGTGGCTTCCGTGGAACATGTTTTCACTATGGAGAAGAAGGTCATAGGGCATTTGAATGTCCTCAATGACAAGGAAGGATAGACAAGAGAAATAAAGGTTAGGCTAGAGTTGCACATGTGGATGAAGATGCTAGATCATCAGATTTTGAAGATGCTGAAAGTGGAGAAACACTGATTAACAGAAGAGTCATGTTGGGTGGTGAGAATGAACCTAAGCAAAGGAGGAGCCTATTTTCACACCAGGTGCAAGTGTGAGGATAAGTGTTCTGATGTGATCATCGATCACGAAAGCACTGACAATCTAGTGTCAGAGGAGATGGTGACAAATTTGAAGCTCAAGAGATAGAAACACCCACATCCTTACCAGATTTCTTGGGTGAAGGATGACCACAAGATCATGGTTAATGAACAGTGCCTAGTGAAGTTCAAGATCGGTGGGTACCATGATGAGGTACTATGTGATATCATACATATGGATGCATGTCATATGTTGTTGGGAAAATCCCGGTAGTTTGACAGGCATGTTGTACATGATGGTCGAGCAAATACCTATTCCCTGACAAAGGATGGAGTGTGAAATAAGCTAAAGCCATCAAAGGACATAGAAGAATAGGTATGTGGTATTGGAAGAATAAGTTTTGTTGATGGAAGAAAATTCCTAGAGGGTATGAGGCATGAGCATGTATGTTTTGCTTTAATTCAAAAAGCTGGTAAAGAGGAAGTAGAAGATGTATATGTAGAAGTTGCAGATTTGTTGGATGTATTTTAGGATATTGTATCTGATAATGTGCCCGATGGATTACCACCAGTTAGGAAGATTAGTCATTAGATGGACTTGATCCCAGGAGCAAGTTTTCCAAATAAGGCAGCACACTGAATGACACCTACAGAAAGTGAAGAGTTGAATAGACAAGTGCAAGAGTTGTTGCAAAAAGGATTGATTTGTGAGAGTCTGAGTCCTTGTCCTATACCATTAGTATTAGCACCAAAGAAGAATGGATAATGGAGGATGTGTATAGATTCTAGAGCTATCAACAAGATCACAATCAAGTACAAATTTCCATTGTCGGGGATGGATGATATTATGGATTGTTTGAGTGGAGCTATGTATTTCTCAAAGATAGATCTGAAGAGTGGATATCACTAGATTCAGATCAAAGAAGGAGATGAATGGAATACTTCTTTCAAGACAAAGGAAGGATTGTATGAGTGGTTGGTCATGCCTTTTGGGCTAACCAATGCACCGAGCACTTTCATGCGGCTCATGAACGAGGTTCTAAAATAATTTCTAGGTAAGTTTGTCATTGTTTACCTAGATGATATTTTGATCTTTAGTAAGACATTGGAGGAGCATATAATTCATATTTGTAGGGTGTTTGAGAAGTTAAGAGAAGAGAAATTGTTGATTAATATGAAGAAGTACAGTTTCGTGAAGAAGGAGTTAGTGTATCTAGGATTTGTAGTTTCATCAAAAGGTCTAAAAATGGACCCAAAGAAAGTGCAAGCTATCCTTGAATGGCCTACTCCAAGGAGTGCTACTGAGGTATGATATTTTCATGGATTAGCTATCTTTTACAAAAAGTTTATCATAAATTTTAGCAGTATTTGTGGACCCTTGATTTTAAAAATGAGAGGGGATAGAAAAGAGTTTAAGTGGACTACAGGGGTAGAAAGAGTTTTCAATTGTTGAAACAAAAAGTTATAGAACAACCTATTTTAGCACCTCCAGATTTTAATAAAGTGTTTCAAGTAGACTGTGATGCTAGTGGTACTGCAATAGGAGCTGTTATGAGCCAAGAAGGTAAACCTGTTGCTTGTTTAAGTGAAAAGTTAAATGATGCCAAGAGAAAATATTATGTTTATGATCAAGAATTTTATGCTATAGTTCAAGCATTAAAGAAGTGGAGACACTATCTTCTTCCTAAGGAGTTTGTTTTGTATACTGATCATCAAGCTTTGCAATATTTGAATAGTCAAGGAAAGTTGAATGAAAGGCATTTGAAATAGGTTGAGTTTTTGCAGAGTTACACATTTTATTTTGAATAACAGGGTTGCAGATGCTCTTAGCATAAGGAAAATTTTTTTGATATAGATGTAGATTGAGGTGGTTGGGTTCAAGGAACTCAAGAATTTGTATCTAGAGGATCCTGATTTTGGTAAAGCTTGGAAAGCTTGTATAGAACCTATTACTCTAGATAGAACAAAGTGGTTGGATTTCATCATCTAGGATGGTATGCTATTCAGAGGAAGCCAGTTGTGCATTTCAAAAAGTTCTATGAGGGAGAATCTCATCAAGGAGAAGAATAGCGAAGGATTGGCTAAACATTTTGGTTGTGATAGAACCATTTCTATTGTTAGTGAGAACTATTATTGGCCACAGTTACAGCAAGATGTCAAGAAGTTTGTATAGAGTAGAAGAGTATGTCAGATGGTGAAATGAGTGAAGAAGAATACGGGGTTGTATAAGCCATTACCTATACCAGAGAAACCTTGGGATGGTATGAGTATGGATTTTGTTCTTGGTTTACCAAGGACACAATGGGGACATGATTCAATTGTTGTGGTGGTTAATAGATTTTCAAAGATGGCACATTTCATTCCCTGCAAGAAGACTAATGATGTTATTCATATAGCAGAATTTTTTTCAGAGAAATGGTGAGACTGCATGGTTTTCCAAAGAGCATAGTTTTAGATTGAGACACTAAGTTTGTTGGATATTTCTGGCGTACATTGTGGAAGAAGTTTAAGACAAATTTGAAGTTCAGTTCATCACATCATCCTCAAACTAATGGACAAATAGAGATGGTGAATAAGAGTTTGGAAAATTTGTTGAGATGTTTGGTTTGAGATAAGCCAACAGGATGGGATTTGATTCTACCACAGGCAGAATTTGTATACAATAATTCTATCAAGAGGAGCACTGGTAAATCACCATTCCAGATTGTATATGGAAGTAGTCCCAGAAATCCATCTAAGTTGAGGAAGATAGATAAAGGAGAGATAAGTAGTGCTGAAGTTGAGGATTATGCTAAACACTTGAAGAACATCCATGAGGAGGTGAGGAAGCATATTACCAAAATGAATGTGCAGTATAAGGCTAAGACAAATGAGAAAAGAAGGCATAAGGAATTTCAAGTTAGAGATGAAGTGATGGTTCATTTGTGAAAGGAGCGATTTCTAGTTGGTACATATAACAAGCTGAAAATGAAGAAGTTTGGGCCACGTAAGATATTGAAGAAGCATGATTCAAGAAATGCCTATGAGGTAGAATTGCCTACTGAGCTGAATATTTCACCCGTATTTAACATTTCAGATTTGAAAAGGTATCATGAAGGAGGTGTTGAAGATGAGATCACAACAACATAGTGGAGTATTCTAGCAACCAATTCAAATACCAAGGAGATTGAGGATATATTGGATAATCGTGTTGGCAGAAGCACAAGGAACATGACATATGAAGAATATTTGGTCAAATGGAAAGGATGACCTATTGAAGATTCATCATGGCTGACAAAGGAGGAGGTTAACCATCTTGGTTTTCATCTTCACACCTAAGTCATGATAGGGTCACTTCTCAAATTACCCTGGGTGTCTGATACAGGAGCATCTAGGGTGTAAGAGCAATCTTGCATTACCCAAAAATATTTTTGGTTTCTTTCAATAAGGGCTATCTTATGCAAAGATGCTATTTTTGGAAAGTTACTATTTTTAGTAAGTTTTCCATTCAAGCTCAGAATGGTCTATTTTCTTCCCTGAAGGTTCATCTTGATCATACCAGGCTGCCAGTAAAGTTTCATTGATAGATCAAGTCTAGCTTTGTAGATATTGAAGATTTTTGGTATTGGTAGTAGGGTACAAAAACTTTGAACTCAGTTTTGAAGGCTTTAGAGGCCCTAGATGAGGTTAAAACTTTGGCTAACTAGAGCTTGTGTGAGTTAGATGCTATAGAACGCTTTGTGCCCTTTTTGAATTGGGGTCATAATAGTCAATCGGGTCAACGGGTGATGACTTATGGTCTTCAGAAGTTGGGTCACCTGAAATGGTAGAAAATGATTTTTCCTTCAAAACTTTTTTTTGGGTTTCAAATGTTTTTTTGAGCTGAATTTAATGTAATAAATTGTAAAATAAAATAATTCTAAGTTTGGTCGACCTTATTAGCTAAAATTTTGGAACCTTCCCAAGCGGTGGAAAATTGCCTATATAAGGAAGGTTGTAGTGTTGTCTTAGGCAGTTTAGAGCAGTTTAGAGTAGTTCTGGGTAATAATTCAAGGCTTTGTCGCTTAGAATATTGTAAGGAAAATGCCCATGTGGCTTTGCATATTGTAATTCTAAAAATTTGTAAGTCCACATTTGTGGAGATAATAAGAAGCCCATTTTTTGTTCTTGCATATTGTTGTTATTTCTTTGTTTCTGTTATGTCTTTGTGGTATTAAGGGGAGAACCCTTCATCAAGAAAGAACCTAGCTATTCTAGAAAATGAGACTAGTTACCATGAAGAAGAGATTGATGACTTATTTGATAACACTGGATCGAGTTAAATAAGTATTTCTAATGGTTCTGAAAGTGCAATCTCTGATTTGTCTAAAAAGAATCTTCCCTTGATTGACCAAGTAAAAGCCCTACAGATCAGTCAAGAATCTCAGATGGTGAAAATGATTGATGTAATGAACAATGCTAGACAAGATGAACAAGAAAGGAATCTAGTTGTTGAAGACCGAAGACAAATGACAAAACAAATTCAAGAAAAAGAAACCGATTTACAAAGACTTACTGAGCATCATTTTTAAATATTAAATCAAATGATGATTGTAAACTAGGAGATCAACTAAGTAAATGGTGAGTTGTCAAGAAAACTTGAAGATATTGGAGTACTCAGGGAAGAAAACAAAAAATTGAGAAACAAAGTAAAGATGTAGCTACAACACAATGAAATGATGAAGAAAGATAAAGATAGTTCTAAGAAGATTGATGATTTTTTCATTAATCAAAGAAGGTTTGGAAGCAACGCTAGATTAGGCTACATCAGACAAGGAGAATCATCCAAGCAATTTGAACAAGTGAACAACAATCAAAATAAAAAACCTAAGATGCTGACATGCTATCACTATGGCCAACCAGGACATACTTCAAATGTTTGCAAGAGTGAAGCACAAGGTAAACCTCAAGTCACTCCTAAGTTAAATGGTTAATGTTATTATTGTGGTAAATTTGGACATCAAGCATATGAGTGTAGAGCTAAGATGAATGATACCTCTAAAATTCCTACCATGGAGAAACTATGCTACACTTGCAACAAGCATGGACACACTTCACAAGAGTGTAAGGAAAAGATGAAGCAAGTGTGGACACCAAAACAAAAGAACAAACTTTATCAACCGAATAGACAAAATAGCGCACACACTTGGGATTACAATAGATGGGTTGACTGCATAGTATATGGAAGGTATGGAAATATTGTAGTGAATTGTATGAGGAAGAGATGGGCAGGAAAATCTCGAAGCTGGACAAGAACTGGTATGGGATGCTTACATTGTCATAAAGTCGGTCACCTAAGAAATGATTTTAGAGACCAAGCACTAGAAGGACATATATTTGAGAGTGGCAACACTATTGCAGATATCATGAGGATTAGAAATACCATGTAGAGAAAGGCATCAAATGAAAATGTTGAGTCAAGCAATGAAGTCAGTGAAACCTTGTCCATTGGATTGGGTGACATCGGTACCTCCACCTAAGGTGAAATAGGTATGTATGGAACTGATATTCCAAATTGATCTTATCTTACATATAGTTATGTATATTTGATGTGCACATATCAAATCTACATGAATTAAGATGCATTATGGTTTATAAATTTTTAGCTAACAAAGTCATACTATCGATATAAGCAAGACCAAGTAGAGAGTTACCCATCGGTGACTATTATGCAAGGTTAACCGAGTGTCAGTATCAACCGAGTGGAAAGTTCTATGTTAACCAAGTTGTTGACGTTTTGTGGTAATCACCGAGTTGACAGTTGTCACCAAGCTGGAAGTAGGTCAAGCATTAATGACAAGTATTTTAAATGGGAATTTGAAAAATGCTATAAATATACATAAGAGTTAGTTCATTCTTCACAAAGAGATTTCAAAGAGTGATAATATTCACAAAGAGAATTCAAGATGAGAGTTTCCAGAAGCATTCAAGTCAGTTTTAGATTGAATGAAGCACATTCTTCATCATTTCCTAGTAAGTACAATTTCTACTGAGAACATTCAATGTATTTTCTAAAACCCTAAATTGGTTATAATCGAATCCGTGTCCAAGACAAAAGAATCTAAGTAGAAGAGGAAGTGAACCTAATTGTTTCAACTAACTGTGATGAACCCAAGTAAAAACTTCATCCAAAAGTTTTGTCTAAGATTGATTCAGTGGGAGATTTCTCAAGCATCCCACCTAAGGTTTTGTTAGTTGAAGACGTCAAATCTTACATCCATTGAAAAATAGGAGAAATCAGATATTTTGAGACACTTTTAGCTTATCAAAAGATTTGCAGTAATGATGGAAAACTAAAACTAGAACTCTAACAAGTCAAGAAGATTGGTCTTACAAATGCCCTAAAATTCTTGAAAACTTTTAAAATTGAATGGATTAGGGTTATACTCAGTCGGTATCATTATGGGATATTTTGGTTAGATGAATCGGTCAAAGTAACAAAGAATATGATTCATAGGGTTACTAGATACCCAACAACCGACAAGACCAAGGCTTTTCATAGTGCTTCAAGGGTCGACATTAAAAAGAATACCAACGCAGCATGGGATGGCTGAGCATTGAAAATTGCTACAAATTAAGGACCTAGAGGTAAGTTTGCAGCACATGTCATTGGCTATAAGATCTATCAATTGATCAAACTAAATAGTGTACCATGTGGAGCTGTTGACATCACATATAAAATGGTAAAGAAGATTTTTGAATTAGACCTTTTCGATCTTCTTTTGAGGTAGTTTGAAGAAAATATGAAGACTACCTAGTTGGCAAAGTTGAATACTTGTAAGTTCAGATCACTTCTAGTGTGCATATTTTTCTATATACAATGATTTTTCCCTTCCATTGATAATGTAGATTGGTCTACTGACAAACTAGTCATTGTGCAAATTTCTAATATGATTAATGACTTGGGAAACAATATGAACAAATTTCTTGATGATTATTTTGAGAAATTTAAGATTAGAATGAATTCTCAGAGTAGAATTCCTAGTAAATTGGTCGAAGAATATGGGATGGATATTTGTTTTCTTATGAACACCAGCCACACAATGATAAAGGCTATGGAGCCTAGGATTAAATGGCTAGCCCCCATGGTTTATGAAATGGATATTGATTTTGCTTCAAAATCAATCAAGGCTTTGCTAGCTACACCTAAAGACAAAAAGATAGAGAGGTTTGGAACTTTTAAGGAGGCCAAGACAACAATAAAAATAGGTCTGGTTATTGGTAAGATGACTAAGAAATCAAGAAAATGATGAAAAATTTAGTTAAAAAGTTTGGAGATGATTCTGGATCATCTGATATTTCATCGGTTGAAGTTGCAACCAAAGGTCAATTAATGTTAACTAATAAACCACATGACAGTGAAGAAACCAAGTTTGATAAAGGAAAAAAACCTATACCGGTTTCCCCTTCACCAACTCCGAAGAAGAAGCAGTTAGAAGTGTAGTCAAGGGCACAAACAAGATCAGCAATTGTAGCCTCGACACCACTGAAGAAATAAGTTATGAAGATTTCAAAACCAAAGGTAGATCACCTACAAAAACATATACATAGAGAGGAACAAAATATACTATAGAGGCACCAAAGAAAAGAAGAAAACTGATAAGAGTTAAGGAAGATTTAGAAGATGAAGAAAATGATAACAATCAATTCAAAGTGGTTAACAATAAATATAGAAGAATTGATGAAGTTACTGAGGATATCATTGAGCATGGTGAACTCACTGATCCTAAAATCAGTCAGTTTGAGCACATGTCAAGCGATGATCAGAACACAATAGAAGAGGCAATCATCCAGATGAAGATTCAATTTAAGAGAGTTCCACTTGAATTTTCTAAGTAGTTACCTAAGGCATTAGAGGAAAGAATAAATTAGAAATGGTTCTATGCCTTAGACACCAAGAAGAAAATGAGGTAACAATCCCTAGTTTTGGTAGTTTCTAATTCATCTATCACTGAGATTGAGGACTACATGACAATATACTCTAGGATATTCAAAGTAAAAAGTCAGGCAATGTAGATACTAGATGAGAATCTAGTAGACATAGATGAGTCAAGTCAACTCATCTAGACCTCCATAGTTGCAGCCTGAGAGCAAGCTGAAAAGATGGCATTTATCAACTTATCTAAGAAGAGACATAAATCAAAAGATAAAGACAATATTGAAGATGCAGACTTGGCACTGAACCAAGTAAAAGTATATATATCATATACCAAGGTACCTGATACCAGAGATGCCACCTAAGACTTAAGTATTTCACAAGGTGCACCAGATCAGGTTGAGATCCAAATTTTAGATAACAATGCACTAGATGTACTCATCAAGGACATCACTGTTAGGAATGGGAACACTAAGAGGGGGGCGGGGGGGGGGGGGGGTGAATCAATGTTCACTATATTCAATCTTTTTACTTTACTCTTTAAACTTATCTTGAATGTTTAAGTACTAAAATGAGCATTAACATAAAAATGAACACAACACATAACACCAATATGGTTATGGGGCCCAAATAGGTAAAAATCTTGGTGGGAATTGACACCCACTAATAATCTATACTAGTGTCTTATGATCCTTGTTAGAAGATCCTTAACCTTGTTAGGAGTTGTCTTTACAATTCTTTTAGTATAGTTATCTTGTCAAGGGTCGGACCCTGTTAGGAGTCTTTTACAATAACCCTATTAGGGGTGTGGACACACTATCCTAGAGCTCACTACTCAAGTGGTGAAGGCTACAACCTTCTGATCTCAGATATACACTATATTGGCTAGATGAACTAGTGTTGTGATACTACTTGTTAGATCAGATCCTTTGATGTGTTGATGCTTTGACCTCTTGCAAATCTCTAATACATCTTAACTCCTCTTTTCACACTTCTTCTATGCTCATCTCAACTCTATATCAACTTCCATACCTATTACAAAGGGCGCATCTCATATTTATATGTGCTACCAAAACAATTAACTAGGTCAGCCTATAACCGATTACATATAATGCTTCCAATTTAATTGGCTCAAGCGTTTTTACAAACAAAAATAATTATATGTCTACAACTTGATTACAATAGGTGCATAGCCTTTACAAAGCAATATTATAACCGCTAAACAAAATACTTCTAGTCAGCTGCATACTATGTTCTGTTCAGGCGCTCACTGGCTCTACCTCTTCAACTATCTATATCTTCATCATAATTGCACATCTAATCATGCTCTCTTAGACTTAGCATGAATACATACATACAAGCTTAACTTCAAGGGTGCATGCCATAACTAGGTCATACACATGTGAATTGATGCTCTGACCTTTTGGTACTCTGTTGACTGTCTAGTCTTCTATATTTAGCCAAGTTCTGATCTTCTGATAATGTGCATTGACTCCAAAACACTATAGGACTTTGTTACCATAGTGAAAACACTATATTAAGTTATATACAATAGTATAGTCAACTTTCCAACAATCTCCCCCTTTTTCATTGATGGCAACAAAGGAATATGGCATAGTGACTAACTATACACAAAACTCTTTATCATACTCTAACTTATATCTCCCTAATACTTTTTACCATACATCTTATTTACATATATGACTACATATTCTATACATTACTCCCCCTTTGACATTAATGACAAAGGTTCTTCAAAAATTGTATCTCTACAAGTACTTACAATATTAAGACATCTGAATATGTTGTCTACAACTTTTGGATCTCTTGTTTCCAGAATGTAATCAATGCATTGACAGTTTGGAGATGGGCGCATAAGGCATATGTCAGCTTCTCCATATTATCCAAACCAGTGCTAGGACATTGATCATATGTCACCATGGTGGCATTGATCTTCTTGATATTCTAATTAAGTACATCTAGAGAGGGCACAAGGACATTCTTGAGCTGTGTTTTCCTTGCCCTTATCTTTGACATCTCCTTCTCAGCTTTTTCAATATTATCTATCTATCCTTGGTAGACATTATTACACATGTTCACATCAATGGATGGATCTTCCACTGATTTCCTTATGTTTTCTATCATAGCTTCTTCCTCTTGTATCTTCTTGTATAGATCACTAGTCAACTTGTCCTGGTTCATACAATCAGCAATAATCTTTCTATCCTTTGCTGCAAACTCCTTCAAGGATGCTTGACCAGTCTTTAGTGAACTCAGGTCAATTAAAAAGTTGCTAACCAATTCACTTAGCCTTTTCTTCAAATACTTCTCCTCTGCAACTAGAGATGCATATTCTTTGAAGCTAGAAATTTTTTTCTTGAAGGCTATGAGGATGTTGCTAACATCATCAACTATGTGGACCTTAGACACTTTCTCATCTAAAGGTAATGGGTTGTTCAAAATGTTGACTGAATCAAAAAATAATGGATTCCTCATTGCCTATTTTTCTTTTTCCTTCTCCATGACTAAGACATTGGTCTTTATCAGGTCTTCCTCTCCCCACGAGTCCAAACTAGTGGTGTCCAGTGTCAAACTTGACAACAATGATGCTGAGGGTATTGGACTGATAGGAGTGCTATCCATTACTTCTTATTTTACTTTGATTAGCATTTCAATAGATGGCTTGTCTATTGGTTCACTTCCTTTTACCTCTTCTTCTCCTTTCTCCTCTTCTATCTTTTCTTTCTCTTTCTCTATTTCTTTTTCTATCTCCTTTTCTTCTTTTTCATCTATTATATCCTTAATCAATACTTCTTCTTGTTGATTGGGAGCAGTGTTACCACATAGAGTTTCAACCTCTTGTGTTCTTACAAAGGTTTCTTCAAACTTGTCCAAATAAATTTCTATGGCCACCATAGTAATTTTTACATTATCAATAAAAATTGAGTCATCTTTATGTGTCTCTATCATGGGCGCAAACTTTTCTGCCTCTGAAGGTGTTTCAACTATAGGTGCTAAATCTTGAGGACCTTTAAATGGTACATTTTTGGTTTCTGACTACTTGGTTACCTTCGTGGGTACTTGAGCTATGGGCGCAATAGGTGGGTACATGTGTCTGTTCATTAAAACCTTCTCAAA
Organism: Chamaecyparis obtusa; assembly: GCA_027943335.1. Lineage (NCBI taxonomy): Eukaryota > Viridiplantae > Streptophyta > Pinopsida > Cupressales > Cupressaceae > Chamaecyparis > Chamaecyparis obtusa. The sequence continues at coordinate 72,279 of BSBK01011947.1, read as the reverse complement.
GGCTTTCTCAATCTCTTTGGTTGTTAACTCAAAGTTCTTGTCCATTATATGTAGTGTTCTTAGCTTTGTTCATAAATGTGGCTTTACCAAATCTAGCAATAGTGATTTCTCTTCTAAGGAACACACCAGTAGACTTCATCTATAATATTATCTCTTATCCTAAGATCTTATTCAATAGCTTGTTTCTTCAAGGATTCTAAGATGTTCCAAACATTGTCTAAAATGACTATTTTCAGTTCCAAGACTGTCTTTTTGAACTTGATCATATGTTTTATGGTCATGCCATGAATCTCTGACTTGTCAATTTCATTGTATTTGTCATAAAACTTTCCCATTTGATCCAATCTTCATTCATCAACAATCGTTGTACTCAACACTTTAAGACTAGGTCTGAAACCTACCTCTGGAGGTGCTTGAGTATTCTTCTTATTTCTCATGAGGATGGATGACTTGTGCTACTTTCTTTCTTCCTCTTAGGCATTGCGTTATATTCTGGAGGAGTAGTAAGGTCAATTGTTTCCTTGGGTGCATGAGGTGTATCATCTATTTTACCCTTTAGATCATCAAACTTCTCCACTTTTACCTTCTTCAATTTTGGATCATTAGACTCTGCCTCTATTGCAGATGCACTCTCAATTACCAAAGCAATCTTTTCTTGTCTTGCTTTGTCTAGTTCTTATTGAGTTACTCCATGAATTTTCAATATCTCAGAAGTAACCTTGGCTACTTTTCTTTTAGTTGCTGCACTGTTTAAAACTGCATCAACTTCTCTTGTTTTCTCCTCATAAGTCCCCTATCTTGGCTCATTAGGGTCCTTAAGTGTTGATAACAGTACTTGAGCATATGCCTCTAGGATTGGCTCCTCAACCTCATATCTAAGTGGATGGATCCACTTTGTTCTTGGCTCTACTACTTCCATGCAAGTTACATTAGTTTCTACCATAAAGCAAATGCTATCTTTGTACTTTTCAACAATGCTTTCTAGAATCCTATATCTCATCTACATTTTGGCCCTAAATGTCTTCAATTCTAGTGTTATGTAATCCTTTAGTGTACTTTCAGTAGATGCCTTAAAGGATATCTATAGCATTTTGGGAATAATATTGTCTAAATATAAGTCTGACACCTTTCCAAGAATGTGGAAGTACATACATATGATCAAAGACCCAAACCTGAATATTTTGATCTTGGCATTTTTAATGGCTTTAATGTTGTCTATCAATTGTGCGTGTAGGATCTCGCACAAATTAAACTCACCATTTTCTCTCACAAGTCTTATTGCTGCAAGAAGTATGGCTTTTGACACACTATTCACCCTACTGGTGTGCTGAAACCTATATCCTAGTATCATAGACATCAATTTGATGTCTTTCTCCTCTATAGGCTCAATGGTCATTCCACGCCTATCACTTCTTAATTTGCATGAATGTTCTACAACTTTTCTAACATCCTTTCCCACTAGAAGAATGACTCTTTTCCTTGAGAGGCCTTCCATTTCATGTATTAGGTCTTTTGTTATTCTGACCGACACTTCACCTATCCAGAATAGGTCATCATGAATCCTACTAGGTAGAATCTTTATCCATTCAGACTCATAGAACTCATATGTTGTAGCATATTCAATTATAGGGTGGTTTTCAAACTATGCATACTCATCTAGGAAGGTTTTATCTAGTTTCATCATGGTTTCTAAGTGCGCTTTTCTCCTATCAAGTCCTACTGGTTCCTTCTTGCAGTAAATACATGTTCGAATCTCTTCTATATGCATAACACCCATAGGAGTGTGGGAGAATGCCCCTTCTAGGTCATCTAATGTAGATTTGAATGGGTACCTCTTAAATACACATATTTTCTTCTCCACAACATTAAATACAATAGGAGTAGCCATCACTTACTTGCATATCTCTTTCCTAATGGTTTCCAAGAACTTCTGAATCGGTGCGATGAATTAGGGCTTCCGCAACCGATCAAACACATTGCTTCACTGGTGAATCAATTTTTAATCCTTCACAATCAAATGCTAGAGCTTATGTTCTCTTCAATCACTTTGAACTCAAATGCAATGAGTGATCTACAAGCTTTTGTGTACTTTTAAAGTAAAAAATTTTCCATTAATGCTTGTCGTGTAAACCAGACTTACACTGAAAATTTCCAACTTTCATTCTCTAACCAATCAAGTGGTGTGCTCTTGCACATATGTTATACTAGTCTCCAAAAGGTTAAATCCAAAGGTGCATACTCTGAGGGTGAGTATATCAGCCGCACAATGGTTTAGAGATAAATTAGCTCCCCCTATGACCCTGAGGGCCATTCATCCAGATGTAGAGGGTGTGTCCACCGTGGATGCATCCAATACATTCTCATCAACCTTATCCTTCTTTTCCTCTAACCAAATCAAGCTTGCATCTTCTGAATCTTTCACAAACTTGACTTCTCCTTCGGTGACCAATATTGATTCTTCTAGCTTTTTAGGGCTTTCCTGACTTTGCATTCTTGATCTACAAAAATTTGAGATGTGTCCAGCTTTGTTACAAGAGTGAAAAATAACTGGAGGCCTTATATTCCTCGACACATTGACATGGGTTACCATTTTACACTATCTATCTGAGTGACCATTATAGTTACATATCTGACATGTAATATTATGAGAACCTCTTGCATTAGGTTGATTCTGATTTCGTTGATTATGTTGAGTCTTGTTTTTCTGAGTTGTTCTACAATTCATAGCTCTATGCCCAAATTTATTGCATGAATAATAGTAACCATTGAAAGTTCTTACATATTAACAATTCCTTGCAATGTGTCCATGCTTGTTACAGGCATAACAAGTTCGGTCTACTATCTTGCACTCATCCTTGGATGGTTCAACATTATCTTTAGTTTGACCTTGAGTCTCCTTAACATTTGTAGTGTCTTTTAGCACTTTCATTCTTGCTTGCATGTTATCAATCTGATTTTGTGCTGAACATTGAATCTAATGCCACTGGTATCTCCTTTGAGCTTCTAAGCATATAACTAAGATTCTATCAAATCCTTTCTTGTGTGTAGTTTATCAATGTGATTCTTTGCCACTTTCAATTTAGATTCCAAGCTCTTTTTACTATTTCTTAGCTCCAAAATTTTCATGTTTCCTTGCCTCAATTCTTCATTTAGTTGAAGGTTCTCTTTGATCTGTTCATCATAGACTTCCTAATTGTTAGTTAGACTGTCATCCAATTCTTCAATCTGATCTTCCAGAGATGTGTTCTCTTCATTTAGCTTTTTGACCATTATCCCTAAGTCACTGGTAGAACATTCTTTTAGATCTTCCCTTAGTCTTTTGATGATTGCTTGAGCATCACTAAAGTTTTCTTTTAGTTCTTCAATTTCATTTTCAGATCTGTCCAGGTCTTCAAGATTTCTTTTCATGTGTTTCATTTCTATATTTTCCATGATCTCCTCAAGTGGTTAAACTTGTTTGCTAAGGACTAGAGCTTTGATACCAATTGTTAGGAATGGGAACACTGAGAGGGGGGTTGAATCAGTGTTCACTATATTCAATCTTTTTACTTTACTCTTTAACCTTATCTTAAATGTTTAAGTACTAAAATGAACATTAACATAAAAGTGAACTCAACACATAACACCAATATGGTTATGGGGAAACCCAAATAGGTAAAAACCCTGGTGGGAATTGACACAAACTAATAATTTGTACTAGTGTCTTATGATCCTTGTTAGAAGATCCTTAACCCTGTTAGGAGTTGTCTTTACAATGATTTTAGTACAGTGACCTTGTCAAGGATCAGACCCTGTTAGGATTCTTTTAAAATAACCCTGTTAGGGGTGTGGACACACTTTCCTAGAGCTCACTACTCAAGTGGTTAAGGCTACAACCTTCTGATCTTAGATACACACTATATATGTTGGATGAACTGGTGCTGTGACACTTCTTGTCAGATCAATTCCTTTGATGCGCTGATACTTTGACCTCTTGAAAAGATATAATACATCTTAACTACTCTTCACACACTTTGTCTCTTCTTATCACAACTCTATATCAACTTCCATACCTATTACAAAGGGCACATCTCATATTTATATACGCTACCAAAATAATTAACTAGGTCGACCTATAACCGATTACATACAACACTTCCAATTGAATTGGCTTAAGCATGTTTACAAACAAACATAATTATATGTCTAGACAACTTGATTACAATAGGTGCATAGCCTTTACAAAGCAATATTATAACCGCTAAACAAAATACTTCTAGTCGGGTGCATGCTCTGTTCTGTTCTGGTGCTCACTGTTTGTACCTCTTCAACTATCTATATCTTCATCATACTTGCACATCTGATCATGTTCACTTAGACTTAGCATGAATACATGTATACAAGCTTAACTTCAAGGGTGCATGCCATGACTGTCATACACATGTACATTGATGCTCCAACCTTCTGGTAGTCTCCTGACTATCCAGTCTTCTATACTTAGCCAAATTTTTATCTTCTTATAATGTGCGATGACTCCAAAACACTATATGAGTTTTTTACCATAATGAAAACACTATATTAAGTCATATACAATAGTATAGTCAACTTTCCAACAATCACAAATGGTTATCTTGATGACCGAGATGATGATGAGGATGTGAATGTTATTGGAGGCATAACACAAGAAGAAGGTATTTTACCGATCCTATAATCACATCATTACCGGGTGAACATCCTATCTTGATATAAGTAGTTGAAATTTTAACCAAGGAACAACCTGAAGGCTCAAACCCTGAGTAACCAATGGATACATCATGGGAACAAGGAGCTGGAACATCAGCAGAAACAAATAAGCCTGAAGAAAAAGAGGAAATAGAGGAAGATACAAAGGGCCAAGATGACCCCAAAGCAATCGAGGCTACCCAACCTAACACAACATCAGAGGCTCCATCTCATACAATCAACATATAGGTTACTGAGGAGAAGAATAAGGAATAAATTTTGTCAACTAGGAAAGACACACAAAATGTTGAGGAGAAAGCAATAGTACAATTTGTAAAGAGCTTAGCTCAAGAGCCGGAGAAGAAGAAGAAGAAACAAGGAAAAGGGCTAGTCACACTGGATGAAATCATTTTTATACCTGATTGTGACCTGAGGACACTAAGCCCCAAAGAACTCATAAAATATGGGCAGTTCTGTACAAGGAAAGAAGCACATGAAAATATGAGAATGGAATGAAAGAGCAAGGAGATATTGGAAAATATAAAAGACATCTTACAACAGGTCATACCAGAGGTACAGATTAATGAGGACACACCTATAATGGACCAACTTTCTACTCTTCTAGAAGAAATCAATGCTCCTAACATTGAAGCTGACAAAAGAATTGAAGAAAGGGCAGAATAAAAAATAAAGGATAGACTTGCAAATAAAATCAGCCAAGAAGTGGCAATAAACAAGGTGAAATTATCTATGGTAATAACTGATATAGAAGGAAGGGTGGTGGTATTCAAAACACAATGAGAATTGCAAATTTCAAAGGTTTAAGAAATTTAGCCTATCAACCACCTCAAAAGTTTAAAAGATCTGACTTGTCAAGGCCTCCACAATACTTCAAATGATGAATTTAGTTTTATAGGATTAAAATTACTTGGACTCAAGGGTTCTAGGACTCTGATCCAATCCCCAACATTCATATAGTTCTCTCAATTCTTCCAAAGGCCTACTAGACTATTTAATGACCCTGCAACAGACTTAAAATGTGAATCACTTAACCTTTTCTCAAGACTCTTGACAATGTAATGATATTTACCGACACTCTTTATAGAGTACTACAACATACCAAAAGATTGTATATTGTTACCATGGACCAATATACCTATACATGACTGATACCCTATTTTTCAATTCATTAAATGACCCAATTTAATAAAGGAAGTACCCCTTGATGACCTCTTGACACTCCCAACTCCTAGATAGTGTCTTCGTATACCTTCAATTTCTCAAATCCAAAAGCAATTTTCTCTAAGGGTTCTACAACATAGAAACCCCCAATTTTGTGCCCTCCAACCCTAGTTTTTAGGGCTTCTTCAATCTCCTACCACAGTACACTCTTGCATCAAATTGGTGAATGATTCAACATCACTTCAACCTCCTAATGCAATCCCAATCATAAAATTTACTACTTGTTTGGATAGATCGCTCACTGTTGTACTTGGGCACCCGTTTTCACTACTTTCTACCCTGTGATCACCTTTGTCTTGCCTGATTCTGCATAAGTTCAGTTAGCAATTTCTAATACAAGTTAAACAACCACATTCCATGAATATTAGGCCTTTATATTCATGGAATGGCCTCCATTAATCTTATAACCCTACTGCAATGACAAAAACAATTAAAAGATAGTCACTGTTCTACACCAACGCAACAACAAGTTCAAAGTAAATTGAAACTCATCAAATAGAAAAGTAATTGGTTAATAAACTCTGTCAATGCATATATAAATTAACCAATTCAATTTTAGATTCTAGAAATGAATAGAGTTGTAGAAAATAGAGAAGTCTTATTATTCAAATGTATGCCAGTTTATACACCAGTTCTCTACTATATCACCCCCGTAACAGAGACTTCTCCTCTCATTATATAAATTCCCTATAACTTCTCAAAACTAATGCAACCAACTATCATCGATTGAAGCTTAGTTTAAGCCTAACAAAATCCTAAACACTAACTCCCTCCAGACACATTCCTAGCTGTTTATATTCAAATGTTTGAATTTGAAAACCATACAAGGCTTTATTAAACATTAAACCCCTTCTATATTATTTCCTAATGCCCATTCCCATTATAAACTTGTTGAAAACATAATTGTGATTTGGACAACATTAGTCCACTTACAAAAAACTTTTAGTCCTTTTGAGGACATTACAAACATAAAGTTTAGTCCTTGGAGGACATTACAAATTCATTAAAGTATTGCATTATTTTAATAACATTATAGGTGCTAAGATCCTCCAATTGACCCGTTGACCCTATTTATGTATTCCATCCCTCTAATTTTCTTTGAAGGTCTTGAAAGTATGCATAGTCTCCTTATCCAAATTAGTTGTGTGAGGTTCTCTGGCACCATACTCCCCACCATGAAAAGAACTCTTGCCCCAAGAGTTGTCCTTTTGTTGTGACCTATTGCTCCTTGCTCCCATCTGCTACTCGAGGATGAAATAGTTCCCTAAAGTGACCTGCTCCTTCATCATAGTTCCTGCATTCACACACCAAGGTTTAGATAAAAAAATGTTTGGATTAGACTATCCTCTTGCTTGACAGTACTACTGCTACACATTATACCTCTGCACAAACTCCATTCGATCTTTCTTTGCTAGCACTACCACTTCATCTGCATGTTATCTAATAGGACACTTGACTGTCCCAATGAATACAAAAGACTATTCAAACATCCTTGCTCCCTTGGACTGTCCTGCCCCTTCATCTGGCATTGTTTCAAACCCCAACCAGTATCATACTGTAGAGTACTTTGACCCTACACTAGAGCATCTTTTCCAAAACACATCAGTATAGACTCCTTATGACTCCTCACCAATGGATACAACTTATACTTCATTGTTCCTTGTTGAACTACATATGAATTTTCATAGCCATCATGCAGAACTCTCCTTGAACATTGCCAAGATCTTCCTAAAATTAGATGCCCACAAGTCATGTGCATGACATCACACAATACCTTGTCCCTATAACTCCCAACTAAAAACTCAACCATCACTTGATCCTTAACCAATAAATTCTAATCCTCATTCACCCAAGTAGCATAATAAGGTGTAGTATGTGTAAAAGTTTTCAAATTCAATTTCTTAACCACCTCATAAGATAACACATTATGACTTGCCCCTGAATCAACTATAAACTTGCATACCTTGCCTTGAATGATACAATTTGATCTGAATATACCTAGATCTTTTGGTGTTTGATTTCTCCTTCCCATCAGCAAGTACTCTCCTTCTTCTGGATGAATTTCAATGGGTTCTTTCTGCTCATCCTTTCTTGGTTCTTCATCAACCAAGTTCACTCTTCTATCTCTCCCTTTGTCTTCCTGCCATTTAGGACACCTATAGGACTGATGGCCCACTTCATTGAAATTGAAGCATCTTCCTGTGAATACTCCACTTCCTCTTCCTCCACTTCTTCCACCTCTATAACCCCCTCTTGATTCTGAAAATGTCTTGTCCTTATCATTGTCATTGTTTCCCTGAGAATCAGAGTTTGTTCTTCCACCTCTTCCCTGCATAGAAGATCCTCCTCTTGAGTTACTTTTCTTTTCTTGTCTCCTTCTTATCTTCTCTTCAGCCCTTAAGGCAAATTGATAGCATTCATCAACCGACCTTGGGGTAGAAAGACTAAGTTCATCCTGGATATTGAACCTTAGCCCCCCCATATACCTTGCAATCTTTTCTTCCATCTCTTCATCATGATCCACTCTAATATCCAACTTGTGGAATTCCTCAGTGTACTTCAGTACATCCATCTCCTTTTTCCTGAAATCCCTCATCTTCTTGTACAACTGTACTCTATAATCTCTTGGCAAAAATTTTGCCTTCATTTTGTCCATCATGGTATACCAAGATGTGATCTTGGGTTTCCCATTCTTCCATCTATTTGCCTGGATACAATCCCACCACAACAAAGTGTGTCCCTTCAACCTGGACTTTTCTATCTTCACTGTATCCTTCTCGTCTATCCCTTCACACTCAAAGCAATTTTCAATTGCACTAAACCAATCTATCAACTCTTCGTCATCCATTTTTCCTCCATACATAGGTAAGGCTATCCTTACCCTTACATCTCCACTCTTTATGGCCTTCACCAATTTAGCCATCCTTGCATCTTCAAGGTCTACCGGTTCCTCTACTTGGGGTCTTTCTTCTCCCTCTTCTTCCTCTCCTACTTCTTCATTCTACTTGATGCTCTTATCCATATTCTCCAATGCTGCTATCCTCTCCATCATGGTTCTCATCAATCTATCCTTTTCATGACTCTCCTTATCTCTTTGATCTAGGGCTGCTTTAAGCTTTTTATTATTAGCCAACTTCTCCTTCACAATCCTTGCCAACTCCATGTTGGTCATCCAAACAAGAAACTCTCCATCTTCTCCATCAGCCATGGTTTCTTGATCAACTTGGTACAAGAATCTACTATAGGGCTACTCCTCCCAGGATAATTCAACTGCAAGGGCTTAACTAAAGGATTCAAGGACCAAATTCACAAGACCAAATACACTTCCACAAGATCTTTCCCTCACTCTGATACCACTTGATGTAGAGGGAAGGGTGGTGGTATTCAAAACACAATGAGAATTGCAAATTTTAGAGGTTTAGGCACTCTAGCCTATAAACCACCTCAAAAGTTTAAAACATCCGACTTGTCAAGGCCTCCACAATACTTCAAATGATGAATTTAGTTTTATAGGCTTAAACTTACTTAGACTCAAGGGTTCTAAGACTCTGATCCAATCCCCAACATTCATATAGTTCTCTCAACTGTTCCAAAGGCCTACTGGACTGTTTAATGACCCTGCAGCAGACTTAAAATGTGAATCACTTAACCTTTTCTCAAGACTCTTGACAATGTAATGATATTTACCGACACTCTTTATAGAGTACTACAACATACCAAAAGATTGTATATTGTTACCATGGACCAATATACCTATACATGACTGATACCCTATTTTTCAATGCATAAAATGACCAAATTTAACAAAGGAAGTACCCCTCGATGACCTCTTGACACTCCCAACTCTTGGACAGTGTCTTCTTATACCTTCAATTTCTCAAATCCAAAAGCAATTTTCTCCAAGGGTTCTGCAACATAGAAACCCCCAATTTTGTGCCCTCCAACACTAGTTTTTAGGGCTTCTTCAATCTCCTACCATAGTACACTATTGCATCAAATTGGTGAATGATTAACCATCACTTTGACCTCCTAATACAATCCCAATCATAAAATTTACTGCTTGTTTGGATAGATCGCTCACTGTTGTACTTGGGCACCCGTTTTCACTGCTTTTTACCATGTGATCACCTCTGTCTTGCCCAATTCTGCATAAGTTCGGTTAGCAATTTCTAATACAAGTTAAAAAACCACATTCCATGAATATTAGGCCTTTATATTCATGGAATGGCCTCCATTAATCTTAAAACCCTACTATAATGACAAAAACAATTAAAAGATAGTCACTGTTCTACACTAGCACAACAACAAGTTCAAAGTAAATTGAAACTCATCAAATAGAAAAGTAATTGGTTAATAAACTCTATCAATGCATATATAAATTAACCAATTCAAGTTTAGATTCTAGAAATGAATAGAGTTGCAAAAAACATAGAAGTCTTATTATTCAAATGTATGCTAGTTTATACACCAGTTCTCTACTGTATCACCCCCGTAACAGAGACTTCTCCTCTCATTATATAAATTCCCTCTAACTTCTCAAAACTAATGCAACCAACTGTCATCAATTGAAGCTTAGTTTAAGGCTAACAAAATCCTAAACACTAACTCCCTCCAAACACATTCCTAGCCATTTATATTCAAATGTTTGAATTTGAAAACCATACAAGGCTTTATTAAACATTAAACCCCTTTCTATATTATTTCCTAATGCCCATTCCCATTCTAAACTTGTTGAAAATATAATTGTGATTTGGACAACATTAGTCCACTTACAACAAACTTTTAGTCCTTTTGAGGACATTACAAACATAAAGTTTAGTCCTTGGAGGACATTACAAACATAAAGTTTAGTCCTTGGAGGACATTACAAATTCATTGAAGGATTGCATTATTTTAATAACATTATAGGTGCTAAGATCCTCCAATTGACCTATTGACCCTGTTTATGTATTCCATCCCTCTGATTTGCTTTGAAGGTCTTGAAAGTATGCATAGTCTCCTTCTCCAAATTGGTTGTGTGCGGTGCTCCGGCACCAATAACTAACATACAATCTATTACTCAGTTAATTAGTCAGATATTGGTTAAGCTTTGCACTATGGAGACCTTCACTGCTGAGATCAGTGAGAAAATTAAACAGCTAGATACTGAAATCCAAGCCAATGCACAAGCAGCCTTCACCAAGCTAGATTCTTTTTCTAAGCATATACTAAAGGGTCAAGAAATTAGGTGGTTAAGAGAATTTTTAAGGAAGCAAGAAGAAAGGATAAGTGACCAGGTCACCGAGCTACAAACTGAGTTGCTTCCTTTTTTAAAAAAATTTGAGAAACACATTGTCAAAGAACAAACACTTGTTGCAACACCATATATTTTTGTGTTGGAGAACATCTTTGGCATGCATTCACAAGTCATTCTTGAGCACATTTCTCTAACCAACTTGAAAGAGGAATGGGAAAACCTCTTAGATTCTTTGAAGAAAACCCATCAACACATTTTTGATAAATTGTAAGTATACACTTTTGTATTTGGCATTAATATTAAAAAGGGGGAAAACTCATGTATATGCGAAATTATGTAAAGAAATGATAAGTGTACTACATACTACTAGGAGCATGCACCAAGAGGGAGAAATTTTGAAATTTTTTTAAGGTATGGTATCTATGTATATAAGGAGAAGTTAGAACAATTTTGAGACATCAGGTCTATATACATTCAAGGTTTTGATACTAATGCCAAAGGGGGGATTGTTATCTCTATTTGACCAATAAGGATTGTCATTAGTATCAAAGATGGTCAGTCAGTTACCTATGCTATCTAGTTGGTAAAAGGAAGTACTACAAGCTACACATGCTAGTCGGTTAACTATATAAGCCTTCACACCAAGTTATCTCAAGCTAGTATTGAGAACAAAAAGACAATAGTTCTAACCAAGCACCAGAGCCTTTTTACCGAGCATTAGTGTATACCAATACCAATATCAAGCAATCCAGGAAATGACATAGTAATCATTTTTGGCACATCTATCTATGCAGATGGTTACAATAGAATCATAAAACATTTTACCAAGATCGATGATCATTTATTATAGATGTAATCATTAATTGTGATGATGATCTCCATGTAATTGCTAGATCTAGGTTATTTTTGTACATCGTAGATCTTAGGGTTTTTCCTAAGATATTGTAACCTAATTTTGTTAAGCGGCAATAGCAGTATGCTATATATTTTTATTTCTTGTCATTTTGACATAAGCATGATAAGGATGATACATTTGGTATGAACAAGAGAAGGAGGTCTTGAAGCAAGAAGCCAACTTCAAGACATCAGTTATCAAACAGAGAAGAGCAGAATACAGAGGCATTCTAATTAGGCAGAATCAGAGAAGGCTACCGAGAAGTTCAGGGATAAGATTTTCACATATCAAGGTGATATTTATTCAGTATTTCATAGATCTATTTTAGACAAGGTTAAGTTTTCATTTGCAGATACATCATGTTATTCTCTAATCATTGTATCAGAGTTAGCAAAAATCTCTTAACATAGTAGACCTAGTAGTCTTTATTGAAAATCTCTTAACCAAGTACACACTCAAGTAGTGTTGTTAAAATCCTATAACTAGGTAGATCTAGCTTATCTAATTGTTACTCCTAACAGGGTAAGATCACCAGAAGTGATCACAACTTGTAGCCCTAATAGGCAAACTTTATTATCTACAATAGTGAAGAATTTGTGGGTGTGATCCCCACCACAGTTTTTACCTTCTAACAAGGGTTTCTGCATAACCAAAATACTTGTGTTATGTGATTGATTTATTGTTGATTTCATGAAATTTACATTTACAAGTTAATTGAATGACTGATGCATACAATGGATTCAATTAAACGATGAGTTTACTACTATTTGCTGATTGAGTTTCAAGTTAAAAGTTTTTTAGGGCACTGATTCACCCCTCCCCTCTTAGAACCCTATCTCTCCATTCCAACAAATGATACATTATAATTTATGGTTTTCATTTGAGTCTCTTTGTGAATATGATGTCAACATTGGAAATTTTGATCTATGCTCAAGTATGATGTGACAAGACGGACATAATGCCTAGGTTGATGGATTCGATAATATGAGATGAGCATTGATGCCTAGGTCACATGATTAGCTAGGGAGTGTATTGTCATCACAGTTTATCATTTATAATTAGATGCTCATTTTAGCTTGATTTTAAGTTTAATACTTTAATGATTTAAGTTTTTTTTTTTCAGTTTAATAGTTTCAAGGTTTAAGTTTTTCTATAGATTTGATAGTATGAAGGTTGAATTTTTAAGGTTTAAAATTCAAGGTTTGAGTTTTAAGTTTTAAGGTTTAAGTTTTACATTTTAAGGTTTAAGGTTTTAGTAAATATAGAATATAATATTAAAACTAGTCATTTTATACAACATAAAAATTAAACATTTTCTACTAATATAACATTAAAAAATATTTTTTAAACCATACCTGAAAAATTAAATATTTGATACTAATAACATAAAAACAAAAAATGAACAATATAATTACAAATAAATAAAATAAATCAAATAAATGCAAAAAAGTGGAGCCCCTACCTCACACTCGACCGAATGTCCTCAAGCCCCCTTTCTGCTCTACTAGCCCCTCACTATGCAAATGAGGGGCATAAACTATCATTTGAGGATTTTATGAAGGGAGTAAGACTCTATAGAGTGAGATTTGGTCGTAGCCACGTATGCTCCATTAGGCGCCACATGGTGCATACATGAATTCGACTAAGTGCTACTCGGTTGAGTTTTGCTTGGTCAAATCCCCTGAGTTAGCCTCAACTGTGACATGAAATTATACTTTTATCAGTAAAGAAATTTAATTGCTTTATTGATATTTTCCTATTGCCATCCTTGATTTTTGCTCATTTCTATGTCTCTAGGACAATTCTAGAAAGGGGTCATTAAAAAGGTAGAGACTTGTCCTTCCCTTTCTTGATATGAAGAAATAGATAAATTCTATGGTATATATGTTTTTGCATTATAAGAAGTATCTCATCAAAGGAAGAAAGATATTCCTAAACATGGTCTAACTCTTATACATGAATTAAGGATGATTTCTTGATGTAAGGAAATAGTCTAGAATTATGTAGAATGTTAACACTTTAATCTCAAGATTTTTTGAGTTCTTGATATTATATAGTAATTACTTGATTAAAATTTACCTTATTTGTTTGTTTCATTATTGATCTATTAGCTCTTTACTGATATTCTGATGCACTTATTTTTTACACCAATAGAATTGATTATTTGAAAAAGAGGGGCTGATTGTTTCATCAAACAGTGTAAACTCCCACCGAAAGGATGCAAGATGATCATATTAATCACATCCATTCATATTTTTTTTGGTTTTCATTGACCAATTTTCATGTGCCACTTTCATTAAACTAGCACTTGCACCTTGATGTGCAATTGGTACGTCGAAGATATGTGAATGGTAGTATAAAATGTGGTTTTTTTTAATTTGGTATAGTTAATGTATTTTTTCTTTATATATATAGATTGTATTTTTATAATTTTATTATTTTGTATATTAATTTTGTAATTGTATTTTTCCTAAAATATTATACCACCATCATGAACTTGAAATCTACTTTGTTACCTAGCTTATCTCAGGTACAAATACAAATAACTCATTCTCATATAGAACATACATCCTACACTGATATATTTAAGCATAACAAATGTCCATCTTTCTGTATAGGATCTAACACAAACAAGATTGAATGTATACCCTACATTAATCAAATTGATGGATACATAATATATTTTTTCTAATTAAGATGGATTGTTTATTAACGACATGCCACAATAGAAGATGTAAGATTGTAGTGGTATATAAAAATATATAAGATGTATTGAATCAGTATAGATGTCATTCATTAATAGATGCAATTTTTTATCTAATTATAAATTTAAACAAAGAAATTCAGAAAAGGGTCTAAATTAAGACAAAAGTAGCAGATCTAAAAGAATAGAGATAAATAAGGCCTACATGCCACCACTGTTAAATAAGGATTTTGTATTTGCACACTATTTTTTACCCATTTTTGTATTTCTATTCCACTCCTACAAACTCTAATACATCTTTCCATGCCAATATGCAATGTCACCTAGAAGAAAAATCAAGCATTAAAATTTCACTTTTTAAGCCAGATGTAGAGGTTACTTTAGAGTTTAATGAAAAAGCATTAAGTATTATAGATTGTATTATAAGGGTAGACAAGATTAGTATGTAAATGGGGTGAGACCAAAGAAATACTTATTACCAAACTAATAGTTTTTTAGTATTATTTAATTTTGGACCCCTAAAAGTTAAAATATTTAGTGGTTAAAGTAATATCTAATTTAGTTTTTAGTATTAATTTTTAAATTTAATTGTAACTTTTAGTATTTGAAATTTTAAGTGTATAATAATTTTTATTATTACAATACAACACAAAAATTATCTATTAAAAGATTCAAGTTTTAATTTTATTTTATTTATTTGTCTTTTTGTGGAGTTACAAATAATAATTCAAAATTATTGAAATAAATCTAATTAATGATTGTTGTCTTATTAAAAAAATTGTTATTGTAAAAGGATTTAAATTTTAAATTTTAATTTTAATTTGAATAAAATAATCAAAAGCTTATGGAATATGAACGTGTTTCAAATCTAATTGTATAATAATTTTCAATAACAAAATTTAAAATAAATAGTTATATAATAATGTTGTTTTTGGATCGTTGGAATGAAATGACTGACAAAAAGTCAATTTATGCTTTCCCTTCCCATATATCTATATCTTTCCCTCTTTCTCTATCCTTTATCTCCTCCTCTTTCTCTCCCACTCTCTCCATCTATATTTTTCTATGTCTACTTCTCTGTCACTCTCCCTCTTCCTCTACTCGTCTCTATACCTTCTTATATCTCTATTTCTTTATCACTCTATTTCACTATCTATATCTCTTTATCTCTCACTCAATTTTATATATCTCTCTATCTCTTCTCCCCTATCTATCCCTCTCTCTTTCCCTATCACTCTTTATCTTTATCTCTCTATCTACCTCTCTTTATTTCTATATATAATTTTATCCCTCTCCCTCTTGCTCTATCCTCATTTCTACTTCCATCATCATCTCTCCTCATATATCATTAGACATGTACGTCAAAATTCTCTATTGCGGTCACTGATTATTAATCTCCTATCTTATAAAGATTATTTAACTATCAAAATCAACTTATAACTAATATTGAAACATAACACAACTTCAACTTCAACAATAAAATACAGAAAGAGATATGCAAAACAATGAACACAGTTTTTTAGGACAATTGTCTTTGGATAAACCCCAAAGGGAAAACTAGTACTACAAATGAGAAATATATTAATCTTCAAAAAATTAAGAGATACAAAATTCCTCTTGCTGATAGTCCTCCACTGTTATCCCTAACGCTATTACTGTGCCCCTGCTAACACTACAAGATTTTTTTCTATCACTGCAAACTCATTTTCTAATACTACGAATTCTCTCCAACTTATGCTGGTGTGTGTGTGTTTTCCAAATGCCCCTATACCCCCTTCTATACTATCCTTATTGGAAAACCATCGGTCAAGATTGATTCTAAATCAATGGCTGAGATTAAAAACAATCTAACAACCAATAAAAAAATTGGTTCCAAGGTGTCACTAAAGCAAATCAACAATTAATAAATAATTGTCTCTACACTAACAAATTTGATTTAGAAAATAATTATTTACTAATTCCTAGTAAATGGACAAACAACTGTCCAAGCTACCAAACTAACACTCCCTCTTAGCGAAGAAGTTGTCCTGCATGAAACCCAACTTATCTCTGAAGAACATGAATTTCAGCTTCCCCAATGCCTTTGTTAGAATGTCTACTACTTGCTCCTTTATAGGTATGTATTGTAGCTGAATAATCCCCCACTATACACAATCTTTGATGAAGTGATATCTGATGTCTATATGTTTAGACCTATCATGAAACACTAGATTCTTAGATAACTTGATGCAACTCTAATTGTCACAGTGTATCACAGTAGTCTCAAATCTCTAACCAAATAAGGCCACTAGCAATTTCCAGAGCCATATAGATTCACATGTTTCCACGCAAGCTACTATGTATTATGCTTCTGCATAACTCAAAGACACAAACTTTTGCTTCCTATTGAACCAAGGCACAACTCCCAATCCCAAACTAAAAAAACACCCTAAAGTGCTTCTCTTGTCCATTGTAGTGCCTACCCAATTTGCATCAGTATAGCCTATCAACTTGATACCTTCACCTTGAACATATTTGATCAAGTACGCAATTGTACCACGTAAATAGCACAACACATGCTTTGTCATTGTCCAATGTACTCTCTTTGGCTCCACCATGAACTAACTAAGAGAGTTTACTACAAATGCTATATATGGCCCGGTGTTGACCAAATACATGAGTGAACCAATCAACTACTTGTACAAGGTGGGATCTATATCCTTCTCCCTGGATGTATCTACCTTCCTCCAATTTATTCAATCATAGGTGTAGACATGGCTTTTAAATCCTCCATCCTGAATGTCTTCAAGATTTTAATGCGATTTTTCCCTTGCCCAAGGAAAATATCTCCATCTATCTACCAAACTTCCATGACTAGAAAGTAGTGCATAAGTCCTAAGTCCTTCATCTCAAACTCTGCTGCGATGTCCCTCTTGCACTCCTCTATGAGCCTTGGTGAACCTATTTAAAACAAGTCATATACATATAGAACAAGAATTATAATATCACCTACAACTACCAAATAGTAGAGGTTAGCATCTACCTCACTCTTCACGAAGCCCATTTCCTTCAAGTAAGTATCAATGCACTCATAACACACTCTAGGAGCCTCCTTGAGTCTATACAAATCTCTCTTCAATCTACACATGTGGGTCTCTTGGTTGTGTGCTACAAAGCCTTATTGTTTCTCTATGTATACCTCCTCATTTAAATCACCATTAAGGAATGCTATCTTGGCATCTATTTGATAGATCTCCCATCTCATCTATGCTACAAATTAGATCACAACTCATATAGAAGTATACCTGGCCACAGGAGAAAATGTCTCCTCGTAGTCTATTCCCTCCTTCTAAGAGAACCCCTTTTCCATGAACCTTGCCTTGTATTTCTTGATGTTACCATCTACACTGTTCTTGATCTTGTAGATCTAGCGTGATCCAACCATAGCCCTATCTATTTATCTAGGCATTACCTACCACACATATTGTTTTATAGTATTGAGGTATATTCCTCAACTATCTTATCTCATCTCACCTAATGTTGTGTAGCTCCTTGATAACTGGAAGGCTCACTATCTACCAACTAACTAAATAAAGCCACATAGTCATTAAACTTGGCTAGTTGTTTTCATTTTCTAGTACTCCTCCTAGGAGTTTCCACAAACTCCTGAATATCCCTTTGTTGAACCTTATGGTTCCTATTTCCAACTATAGAGGATGAGATATCAACCTCCATATCTTCTTGATGCATTTACTACTACACCAGTTGCTCCATACCGTGCAAACTCTCACCACCTGAGCCTATGCTTGTACTAGTAACTATACTTGAGATGTTCTTCCCCTGATTCAGTTGAGCTACCCTTGGAGCTTCTTTCAGCTACTCACTCTAATCTTCTACTAGAAAATCTCTAGACCTCCTAAAGCCTTGTCCTCCATGAACTTAACATCATGTTTGACTATAATCCTCTTGGTCCTGAGAATAAATATCTAATATGACTTTGAGGTTTCACTGTATCCCACAAAGTACCCCCTCTTTGTAGTATGATCTAACTTGCCACATGTATCACCTGGAATATGACAATATACCAAACTTCCAAACATCTTGAAGTGGATAACATCTGGCTTCTTCCCTGTGAAAGCTTCCTTTGGTGTCATCTTCCCTAGTACCTTATGTGGAACCTTATTTTATATATATACAGTTGTACTACATGCCTCTTCCCATAAATAGTGGGGCATATCGTGATCATGTAGAATAGCCCTTGCTACCTCCGATATAGATTTGTTCTTTCTCTTGGCAACTCCACTCTATTGTGGATTGTAAGGAAGAGTCCACTCTCTCTTGAATCCATCCCTGGTATAAAACTCCTAGAATTCATTTCCTTTGTACTCACCTCCATTATCTAACCGAAGAACCTTTATCTTCCTTCATGTTGAGTTTTCCACAAGAATCAAGTGAACTCTTGGAAGAAATTGAAAACCTCATCCTTGGTTTTCAAGAAGTATATCTAGGTCTTCCTAGACAAATCATCAACAAAAGTAACATAGTACTCATATCCTTTGAGAGATTTCATCGACATTGGTCCACCTACATCTGAATGTACTAGATCAAGAACACCCCTAGATCTAGTGTCACACCTTGGAAAACATGCTTTCACAAACTTCCTCAACACATATCCCTTACATACATCATGATGCTTTTTTCTCACCTCAGGAACACATACCACTATTTGACAAAGAAATTTAGGTTCTCCATGATGTATATGGCCCATCCTCCTATGTCATATCTCTCCAAGATCTCCAAGATTATTGTTTCTCATGAGTTCCTTAGGAGTGTCAAACTGTAGCCTATAAAGGTGACCACTCCTAAATCCAATAGATACAAGTGATTTCCAATCCTTGTACTTGATCCACAGGTGCATCCCTCTAAAAAGTACATTATACCCTTTATCGAGAATAATAGATATAAAAATATGATTCATAAATAATCCTGACACATGCAACACAACATGAAGAGGAATCACCTTTCCATTCTCCCTCTGAAACTGAACAATCCCTTTCCCAACTGAGTTGAACTTGGACAAGTTCCCATAGAAATTAGGATACCGGTGTTCTCCTTATAACTAGAGAAGTACTCTCTAACTCATGTCATATGAAATGAGGCCCCACTATCTATTTACCAAACACTCTTTGAGGTTGAGCTAACCATACAAGCTATGAGTGTAAACTCATCCTCCAATCTACTAGAGAGCTCATTTGCACTCATTGAAGTTGCCACCTGCTTCTTGCTTTTATTTTCACTCTTCTTCCTTTGCCGACAATCAATGACATAGTGGCCAAATTCGTGACAACCAAATCACTTGACCTTAAGTATGTCCTTCTTCTTCTTCTCAATTTGTGAATTCAATTCTTTGCTAGACTCCTTCTTTGCTTTCACCTTTCCTACTAGGGAAACATTTTCTTGTTCCACCTCATTTTCTAGACTCTTGTTGTTGCCTCCATTGAAAAGACTTAGTCTAAACTCTTCCTGATTGAAATCACTCCATAGTTGATCCTAAATTGGTAAGGTGTCTCATCCAATAACAAATTGAACAAAGACATCCCACATCTTAGTAAACCCATGTATGACTATTCTAACTAGCTCATCATCACTGGGGCTATCTCCAACAACTACTAACTCATCCTTGAAAAGTCTAATCTCAGTGAGGTAATTTATGACATCTTCTCCCTTGTTCATCTGGGTATTCTTCAACTTTTCTCTGAGAATCAACTTCCAAATGGTGGTAGCATTTTGATCCACATTCATAATGGCGTCCCACATCTTCTTCATAGTATCTCACTTCATGATATGTGGAGCAATATGGTCCTTGACAGTATCAAGGATTATCCTCCTTACCTTGGCATCATCCTTCTTGTATGTTGCAAGCTATGTTGGATCTGTAGGTACAAGTACAACATTGGTCACATATTCATTGATACCATTCTCTTCTAGCAATAAAGAAATTACGGCTTTCGAGACTACAAAATCAGAGGCTCCATCCAACCTTTCTCGATCTCTCAAACTAGCTATGACCATCTCAAAGAATAAATGGAAAAGCATAATTTTTAAGAGCTCAACCTAGGTTATATAAACCCTCAATTTTCTTTCCTTCACCTAGGGTAAACCTTTTCTACCCTCAACTTGGCTATGATACCATGTGAAAATTCTCTATTATAGTCACTGATTATTAATCTCCTATCTTATAATGATTATTTAATGGTCAAAAATTAACTTACAACTAATATTGAAAAATAACACAACTGCAACTTCAACAATAAAATATAGAACAAAATATGCAAAACAACGAACACAATTTTTTCAGATAATTGTCCCTGGAAAAACAGCCTAAGGGAAAACCAATGCTGTAGTTGAGAAATATATTAATCTTCAACAAATTAAGAGATACAAAATTCCTTTCCTCTCACTAGCAGAAGTCTGACAATCTCTCAATTCCTCCTGCTAATATTCCTCCATTACTATCCCCAACGCTATCATTGCGCCCTTGCTAACACTAGAAGATTGTTTTCTATCACTCCAAACTCATTTTCTAACTCTGCAAATGTTCTCCAACTTGTGCTAGCATCTGTGTCTTTTCCAAATGCCCCTAGACCCCCCTTTATACTACCCTCATTGGAAAACCAACGACCGAGATCGATTCTCAATCAACGACTGAGATTAAAAATAACTTAACAACCAATAACAAATTTGGTTGCAAGGTGTCACTAAAGGAAATCAATAATTAATGAATAATTGTCTCTACACTAACAAATTTGATTTAAAAAACAATTATTTAGTAATTCATAGCAAATGGACAAACAATTGTCCAACCTCTGTGTGTGTGTGTGTGTGTGTATCACTTCATGTACATATCTTTATCTTTCTATCTCTCCCTCTATCTCATTTATATATGTATCTCATCCATCTTCATTCTCTCTCTTTATCTCTCCCTCTCCTCATAATCCACCTCCATTTCTAACTCTATCTCATTTTACCCCATCCTCCTTCCCTCTCACTCTCCCCCTTCTACCTCTAACTCTTTCTGTGTCTATCTCCCCATCTCTCCCTATATCAAATATAACATGATCTTTCTATAGTGGATGCATAGTTGTTTTGAAGATATCACTTTTCCATTCACACTTTTGTTGCACAAGCAACATGATTTTCTAGATGATCTACCAACTGCATTTATGTATTGCACAAATATAAGTAAAAATAGAGAACTTTTTTCTTCTAGTTTAATTTCCACAATTCTTTGGCGTACCCATTGAACACAAAGATCTAATTATTAGTAATAAATTTATTTTCTGCTATTTAAAAAGATAGCTTGATATATTAAAAATTTGTAAACTCCATCCAGGTCGTATCATAGCATCACAAATTTTGAATATGGTCGAGTTGGAAGAAGAGCTGTCATCATGCATTCAAGCGTGACCACCTAAAATTTTCAACTTAAAATGGATACAAATCTTCTTTCACCTTTAAAGTCATGTTCGCAAAGTGATATTTCCCAGCGGCTCGTGATGGGAAATGACAGTTATCCGTATCATTCACGCATGAGCAACTTGAAATTTGGCATCAGACTATTCGTCGAATAAGTAGGTGAGGTGATAAACACAAACAATGGACGTCCGGGCAAGTCTAGATAAGGAGTGCAAGGTGTTTTGTAATCCTATTATTAATCTAATATTACTAAGTGGTTGTTATTTGTTTTGTAAAGTGAGACAAGTTTTTTTTTTCGTTGTAGTTTAGTTGGTCAATAAGTTATAGCTGTGATTGAAATGTAGATTGGATGGTAGTTTTGGATTCTTTCAAGTTCAATGTATTATGATTTTAGTGGTAGATTAATATTATAAATGTCATAGTTAATTTTGATTTTAAGTTTTATTTTTATTAGGTATATTTTTAGTTAACATAAATTAAATTGAGTTTGTTTATTAAAATAAAAGTTGATTAAATATTGATGAGTAAAAGATTTATTGATAAAGTGTCTTTGTAGATTGATTGATTGATTTTGATCTCAAAAGTCAAATTTCTTGTAGGAAGTTGAGTGTGTAAAAATGAGAGTTATAACAATTTTAACTTTTCATTGACATAATGCATTATGTCGATTCATATGTTCACTACAAATGCTTAAACTGAAAAATCCTATAGTAACCATTGTATATGTACCAAACTATGTAAAATTCTTGTAAATAGATATATCGAGGAGATAAAAGAAATAGAGCACTGACCATGAAATGTTAGAACTCAAATGTAGTAAATATAGATTAATACTGTAGCAATATATGTTTCCAAAGACGTCAAACCACAATTATAGAGTCACCAGATCTTGGCAACAGAACACAAATCATGTAACAACAACTTTCCAAGAAGATGAAAATGGTATAACAATGATTTCCTTATCTATCAAGAAGAGCAACAACTGCAGGCTACTTCAACACATAATATTTATAAAGATAATAGAAAAAGGAATGAGCATGATCTCTAATGACACAAACACATCATAAGTAATCAAAACCTATAACTGAAATATTCCTTTAAAATGTCTATTTGAAAGGATTACTAAACAATTTAACCAAAAATTAGGGATGAAACATTAGCATGAAATATCCACCTGAAGTGTTGCACTAATTTGTTTTAGGAAAGAGAACTAAGAGAAAGAACACCAAGCATTTCCCTTAGATTCACAAAAGCTGGTTTGTGCAATGACCTAGTAAAAACGTCGGTCACTTGGTCAGTAGAAGCCACATAATCCAGAATCACTTCATTAGCAAGAACCTTTTCTTGAAGAAAATGATATCTAATGTCTATGTGTTTAGTATGAGTGCATGATAGGATTCTTTGAAATTTTTATAGTACTAGTATTGTCACCCTAAAATGGTCTTCTAGACTTTGGGCTCCCATTTAGAAATTTATCAAATCCCTGAATCAGTATTTTCCTAAATCAACATTTTTCAATTATATCAATTTCCTTTATCAAATCCTATTTCTATCATTTATTCAATTATTTTCTATGGGCTAACCATTTTATCCTAAAGTCTTTTTAGAAGGAATTTCCTCCTCTTTTATTAAATAAAAATCCCCCACCTTTCCTTTTATCGTAAGTTGCACAAATAAAGCATTATTCTTATTTTATAAAAAGAAGAAAAGGCCTTTTTGTCTCATATGGACACAAAAGTTAACTCTTATTTTCTCATTGGAGGATATTTGTGCACATGGATTATTTCTCTTTCAAGCTCCACCCTTGATTAAATCTTTTTCCTCTTAATCTCCATGGTCCATTCCTTTTCAATTCCTTTAAAAGGAGAGCTCTTTTCTCATTCTAGTATCCCAACTTTGAATACTAATCTTATGCTACAGGATTTCTTGGATACTTTGGAGCTTTGGAGATCTTCATGCATTTAGCTTCCATTCTTGCATTCTTAGCTTAAGCTTTCATGGCATCTAGCTTAGTTTCTTTTATGCTTTAGATTAGCTCACATAGCTTAATTAGCAAGGATTTGTAATACTTTCCTTTCATAGCTTAGCTTTCATCTTCATTCTTAGCATAGTTGCATTGCATTTTCATTCTTGATTCTTGAGGATATTGACATTCTTGCCCTTGTCTCTTTGAATCTCCCATTGTGTGGTTTACTAGCAAGGTTGCATGCTTCAATAGCTCTAGCTGAGAGCACCATCAACATCCTTGTGACTCCATGACTAGGGAGCTTTAGGTCACTTTCTCAAGGTTTCCCATTCATGGATTCCCTTGGAAGTAATGACTTAGAGAAGTGCACTATTTAGTGTGTACATTTTTGCACCCACCGTGGGTCCTCACTCTCAAAGGTCATCCCAAGTTCTTAACGCTGTCACCAGAAGCCAAAATCAAGGTCCTGGGGTTATTAGAGGTCCTAGTTCCAACCAGTCCAACAAACCCAAGCAAGTGACATCTAAGAATGTCACCACCAAATCATCAGTCAACCCTGAAATGAGCTATAATATTGTTGACCAGTTACAAAGAACGCCATCTCAAATCTCAATCTTTGAACTCTTGGAATTGTCTCCAAGACATAAGTGTGTGGTTGAGGATGCTTTGCGTGCAGCCAATGTTCCTAACAACATAGATGTTGACCAATTCCAGAACATGGTTAACCACCTTGCCAACCCTCATTACCTAACATTCTCAGAAGAAGATGACAAAGCTTTGAACCATCTGCATAATTTTTCCCTTCATATCGAAGTCGTGATTCACAAGACTTGTGTCAGGCATGTGTTGATTGATGGGGGTGCTGGGCTCAACATTTGTTCCTTGAGTTTGTTGAAGATATTGGGTTATTCTAAGCAAGTTATTGATACCCAGAAGAAAATTACCATTAAAGCCTATGATGAGGCAAAGAGAAGCTCCAAGGGCTTGGCCATCCTTCATGTCAGGATTGGCCCTGTTGAAAAGGACATTTTGTTCCAAATTGTTGATGCTAGTCCTCTAGCATATAATATCCTACTTGGTAGACCGTGGATCCATGACATGCAAGCATTTCCATCCACCTACCACCAATGTGTTAAGTTCCCCTATAATGGAGTAGAAGTCTATATACCCGAGGATAGCACATTATCTATAAATGCAATTTCAGCAGGAACTCATGTTCCTCTCAACAGAGAAGTAGAGGATTTTGATGCAACTCTAGCACAATGCAAGAATAAGTTCAAATCCATAGACCTTGGTATGGAGGGATATCAAATTGACTCCTTTACAAAACTACCAGTCTCACCTAGGTTTTATGACAAACCTTCACAAGAGATGCATCCTTCATCTTCAGCCATGACTTTGTTTGGTACATTTGTAGAGTCCTTGGTGCCCATCCAGGATGAAAAATAAGAGGTAGCTATCAAGGACTAGATATATAGAGAAGACAAATACATGCATAATGAGAACTTCTCTCCCTCTCCTAAGACATATGGAAGAGGGTACACTCTTGTCAAAAGTATGGGCTATCCAGGTCATGGTCCTCTCAGTCACAGATTAGATGCTAGAGCCAAACCACTCGATCATGCTCTTTTTGGACGTAGGTCTAAAACAATGGTTGGCCTAGGTTTTGAAAGTCAGAACAAGAAAACTGCTCCTATCCTTGCTGCGATGGATAGTGATGATGAATCAAACTACATACCCAATTTGAAAAATCAATAAGATAATTGTGAAGATTGGGTCCCTTCCACCAATCTCCTTTGGGGAGATTCAGATACTCCAGTTGCCAATCCAACAATTTCAGACCTAGAACAAGAAGAATCCGTTGTTAAAGATCATGTTGAGGATCCTATTCAAGAACATCAATACACAAATGGAATTCAAGAAGGTGTTACCATTGGTGACATCAAAGCCTCTATCTCAAGGCCTCAAAAATATGCTTGGTGTAAACATCCCAGCTAGGATTCAGATACGGACTCACATGAGTATGAATGGGAATCTCTCTCTGATTTTTCTACAGTTGACATGGACATTGATGTTGTCCATACATATGGTTCCCAACCTGAGGTAGATAATGAGTCTAGTGTAGGATTAATGGATTCAAATCCGCAAGTCGCTTTAGTGGATGATGCTTCGCTTGGTAGGATAAATCCTAATTCGAGTACCTTAGAGGGATACTTGATGGACCCTTACTCTACAATCACCAGAGATGATACCATTTTCATACACAACATTGAACCCATCATTGACCTACCCCTTGCCAATCCTCACCTAATTGATTGGTCTCAATGCTATCAAGAGCCTTAGCTCTTAACTTTCCAGAATGACTATGAGATAGCATGTTACTTAAATGCCCTTAATCCCGTAGTTTCTTCTACCAGTGAACCAACTACAAGCATGACAAAACCAGATATCAAGTACCTTACTAGTTAAATGAAAAGAAAAGAAAAAAAGAATAAGAGTTCTGATGGCAAAAACCACTGTGTGGCGGTGTTAGAACCTAAAAAAGTAAAAATAAAGGACGTATCCGAGGGTGAAAACCTCTCTGAGGCACCTAAGGATGAGGTACTTGACCATGTCCCAAGTTACTTTCAAGACAGATCTTTAGTGCTTGTCGAGCCTACATAGCCAGTTAATTTGGGTACACAAGAGGCTCCACAAATAGTGCATTTAGCTCAGTCTCTATCAACATAGGAAAAATAAGCATATACCAAGTTTCTAGAGTGCAAGAAGATTAATTTTTCTTGGACTTAATCAGACATGCCAAGGTTGGACACTAATCTCATTATGCATCACTTGTCCATAGCTCCAGGTATAAAACCAATAAAATAGAAGTTGAGAAAAATGCATCCTCACATAGCTCTTCTCATCAAAGCTAAACTAGAAAACCTCCTCAGTGCAGGATTTCTAAGAGCCATTGATTATGCCGAATGGATATCCAATATTGTACCAATTTCAAAACATGACAAGTCCATTCACGTCTGCACAGATTTTAGAGATCTTAATAAAGCATGCCCAAAGGATGATTTTCCACTTTCGAACATAGACATGATAGTGGACATGACCGTGGGTTATGAGATCTATTCATTGATGGATGGTTTTTCTAGGTATAATCAAATCAAGATAGCTCCTGAAGACTAGGAAAAGACTGCATTCACTTGTGCATGGGGAACCTATTGCTAGAATGTCATGCCATTTGGATTAAAAAATGCAGGAGCTACTTACCAAAGAGCTATGAAAACTATCTTTCACGACATGATGCATAAGAATATGGAAGATTATGTGGATGACACCTTGGCAAAATCTAAAAAAAGGGATACACACCTAGGAGATTTAAAAGTCATTCTAGATCATATGGAACAGTTTCAATTAAGATTAAATCCCAAAAAGTGTGCATTTGGAGTCACCTCTAGAAAAATCCTAGGATTTATCCTTTTAGCCAAAGGAATAAAGGTGGACCCAGAGAAAGTTCAAGCAATATTAGATATGTCACCTCCCAAAAACATCAGCCAAATGAGGAGTCTCCAGGGACGCTTTCAATCTATAAGGAGGTTTATTTCACAACTGGATGATAGAGCTCAACCCTTTAATAAGACTTTTCACAAAGGGGTTAAATGTGTCTGGAATGAAGATTGTCAGCAAAGCATGGACCAAATCAAGCAATACTTGGCCAATCCTCCAATCTTAATGCCTCCTATCCTAGGAAAACCACTCATATTGTATGTGTCAGAAATAGAATCTTCCCTAGGGGCATTATTGGCTCAACTTGATGATACTGGAAAAGAAAGAGCTATATATTACATCAGTTGTACTCTTGTGTCATATGAGGTTAATTACACTAGTATTGAAAAATCTTGTCTTGCAGTGGTGTTTTCTTCCCAAAAGTTGCGACATTACATGCTTGCACATACAATACATCTCATTGTAAAGATTGATCCTCTCAAATATTTTCTTGGTAAGGATGCTCTCACAGGTAGACTTGCTAAGTGGATGATGATCTTATTAGAATTTGACATAGAGTATGTTGAGCATAAGGCTATAAAAGGACAAGCCATTGCAGACCAATTGGCTAATTTTCCAATTCAAGATAAAGCACCAATTCAAGTTGAATTTCCAAATGAGCACATAATGTACATGAGTGCCAAAACATGGAAGATGTTCTTTGATGGCTCTTTCATGCAAAATGGTTCAGGAGCAGGAGTGTTATTTGTTTCTCCTCATGGGTACATGATTCCTAAGTCCTACAAACTATTATTCCCACGTACAAATAACATTCCTGAGTATGAGGCCTTGACAAATGGATTCAAAATGGCTATAGAATGGAGAATCATAGAGCTGCATATCTATCGGGATTCACAATTAATAGTGAACCAAGTTAATGAAGAATACCAAACAAAAGATGAAAACCTGGTACCCTACAAGAAAATGGTTGATTCATTGAGACGATATTTCACCTTTGTTACATTTCAACAAATCCCTAGAGCAAAGAATAAAGAAACTGATGCTATGGCTACATTGGCTTGACTTCTTTAGCTAGAACAACATGAGTCCAGATTTGAATTCCTGGTGGAAGAGCTACACTACCCTATTTATGACTCCCAAGAAAGCCAAGTTGTTTGTACCCTTGTTGGCCATGAGTCATCCTGATATGGTGTCATTTACTTATATCTCTGTGATGGCATTATTCCCGAAACCTTCAACTGCTCTGAATGCAGAAACTTGACCCGAAATGCCTCTCACCACACCCTTATCTATGGTGATCTATATAGGAGGGGTTTAGATGGGACACTTCTTAGGTGCTTGGAAAAGGATGAGTCCAACCAAGCGTTACCTAACATTCACGAGGGAATTTTTGGAGGACATTCCAATGGTCTTGCCATGGCCTGAAGGTTGCTTAGGGTAGGGTACTATTGACCTACCATGCAGACAGATATAGTAGCTTTTGCTAAATCATGTGAAAAGTGTTAGAAACACGGTAACCTAATACATGCTCCAGGCAGGGAGCTTATTCCGTCTATTTCTCATTGGCCATTTCAGTGCTGGGCCTTTGACCTTGTTGGGTAGATTCATCCCAACTCATAAGGTGGACACAAATTCATCATCACTACTACTGATTACTTTACCAAATGGGTAGAAGTTGTCCCACTTTCTATTGCCTCAGGCAAGATAGTTTCTCTATTTATTTTAAACCATATCATCTGTCGGTATGGGGTGCCTTTTGAAATAATCATTGATAATGGAGGTTAGTTTAAAAACAAGGACCTTAAACATCTCTACAAGAAGTTCAAGATAAAACAACATTGGTCCTCCATTTACTTCCTGCAAGGAAATGGACATGCAGAGGCTTTGAATAAAACCATTCTCAAAATTCTCCATAGAACAGTTCACAAGAATGGTAGAGATTGGCATCTACAGATAAATCTGACCTTCTAGGCCTATAGAACGAGTGTTTGTACTCCAACAGGGGCTACTCCTTTTTCCCTCAGTTATGGTGTTGAAGAAGTGTTACCTTTAGAGGTGGAGATTCCTTCCCTTAGAGTCTCCCTTAAAGGTCTAGTAACAGATGAAGACTACCACGCCATGAGGCTCCAAGAACTAGAACTTCTAGATGAAAAGTGTAAAGAATCATTTGATCACATGAGAGTCTACCAAAAGTGTATGTCCAAAGCATTCAACAAGAAGGTTCGCCCTAGAGAATTTCAAGTAGGAGATCTTGTCTTACGAGAAAACCCTAAGAACCAACAACATAGAGAGAAAAAGGGGAAATTCAAACCTGATTGGCTTGGACCATATATTATTACTGTTGCTTATGGGACAGGTTCTTACTTGTTGTCTACTGAAGAGGGAGAGCAGCTACTTGATCCTATGAATGTTTTGCACCTAAAGAAGTTCTATCCATGATGACTATTTTATTTGGGGGCATCCTTTGTATAGACTTATTGATCCTATAAAAATTCTAAAAAAATTCATATATCATGTTGGAAAAAATCCTAAAAAGCATATACAGTCCTGAAAAAATACAAAAAAAATCAAAAAATACAAAATTTTTTTAAAAAATAGAAAAAGTGCCTTGGTGAAAACCTGAAAATAGGCACCTTGGTAGCAAAAATTAAAAAAAAATTGAAAAAAAACCAAAAAATCTCCAAGTGGTGAAAACCTAGAAATAGGCACTACTTGAGGCCTTTGTACCCTTGTTTCTTAGCATGCATCCTCGACACTTAGGCTTTCTCCATCTTGCCTTGTCCTCATTGCCTTGGTTTGTAATTAGTCTTTGTGTTTGTCTAGGGGGCATAAATGTGTTAGCTTTGGTCTCTATGATGTGTTGGTCTTTAGGACATCTTGCAAATGGTGTTTTTCAACTCCACCCCAAATTGTGTTTTTCAACACTACCCTAGCATCAAGTGTTTCTCAACACTTATCAGATATCTTACCCGCAGTCTAGCATGATATGATATTTCTCACTGGCAGATGTGATACTCAAAGTTTGACTCTATGACCTACACACATGCACTTAAACACTCGACTCACTGAGACTTGTTTGACTTTATTTCTTTGTGTGCTGTTTATGATGATTTCTTTGATGAGTGTTCTCTCCCTAATAGTTTTCGATGATGCTGAGCTAGATGACTAGGGGCATGAGGACATGTTTTATTAATTTTTCTTCTTGTGGGTATATTTTTTTGGTCCTAACTATCATTAGCATTTGTGCTTGTTCCACTTGACATTAGGGTCTACAAGGTATTATCCTTGACTATTTTTGTAAGTGCATACTTATGGCCATCTTGACTTTCCTTGTGTCTTGATGCGAGTATAATCTTGCAAGATTAAACTTAGGAAACCTCACTGCACTAGTCATCTTGACCTATATGTCTTTGATGCTTAGGTGGGATTCCCACATATCTATCTGATATAGATCATATTCATATTCACATAGTTATACTAGTGTGTATTGTATGATCTTGCGACACTACCAATAATGCTCGATGATGATTATTAGAGTCTAATGGCTTTGTGACCTTGCAAGTAAACCACTTTTCATAGTAGATTGCATTTTTAGCTTCATGATAGATTATTTTTGCATCTTGCATATGGAGAGAGCTCTCCTTTCATCTTTCGTGGACATGTTGGTCAACTGCTCTCACCTTTCCTTTTCTCGATCATGCCTTTCACTCATTGTCTTTCACATCATGTCCTTTTCCTATCATCACAATGTTGGCAATTTGGATGAGCTGAGTAAATAGATGTTGTCATTATGGCAACATATGATCCACATGAAGAGTGCAAAGGTCAGAGAGCAAGTATAGTAGAGTGCATTGCAAATTTGTCTAAGTGTGAGACAACATTTTCACCAGTGTACCCGGACATAGTTTTTGTTTGTGACATTGACTGGAGTAAGTTCAGTGCTTGCGCACTTGAACATAGACTCTATGATGTCTAATGATGACCCATCTCAGAGCGCAAGTTAGTATGGAATGTACAACATTAGTTATGATAATTTTACCGAAGACAGTGTTAAGCCGATAGGACAATTTTGAAGATAGAATTGGTAAAGAGTTAAGGGATTATTTTTTTTATCAAAATAATGTCTTAACAATATAAAGGGATGACATCCTAGATGTTAACCCTTAGATAAAGATATATGGAAGTTGACCATGTAAATTTATTAGCCTTAATAAATTGTATATATGTAATTATGAATTGTAAGAAGAAAAGAGATATGTGGTGATATTGTAATGATATGAAAAAGTGATATGATGCGAATGTAAAAGTAATGAAAAGATATTAAGGCAAGCAGCATAACGTTATGTACCTTAATCTAGAATTTTTGTAATCAGTATACATTACACATTACTTGTTTGGGCAGTGGGCTCATTTGGTAATCAGATTTTGTATTGACAACGCCTAACAGGATTGAGGCTTCTAACAAGGCCTATAGTCCCTTAATTAGGACTGATACACTATATGCTTGTAATAGACTCCTAATAGGGTCAATATCCTTAACAAGATACTTTTGATTAGTGGATCTTTGTGGGTACCACCCCCACCGGGGTTTTCCCTTGGCCAGGGTTTCCTCGAGAACATATAATGTGTTATGAGTTCTTTAGTTTTATTGCTATGCATGTTGTTTAGCTTCTTATGTTATGCATGTGTAAAGATAATCCGTTATATTCATATTTGGGCAAAAGATAAAGTTTGTAGAATACTGAGTCACCCCCCCTCTCAGTATTCCCTATTTCTAACAATTGGTATCAGAGCTTAGTTACTTGAAAAAGAATCATTCAAGGAAAGCCTAGCAACTTGAGTAAGATCTCTATGGATATGGATCAACTACAAAAGAATCTTGAAGAAGCTCTTGAACAGATTGATATGCTTACTAATGAAAGAGACACTCTAAAAGGGAAATATGATGATGCAAAGAACCTCATTGAGAAACTGAAAAATAAGTTGGAAGATCTAAAATCTAAAAAGGAATCCAAAATTCTCATTGAAGATTGTGATGACAATTTAGAAAAAGAAAATGTGATCCTTAAGCATGAACTAAAGATAGCAAAACTGAAATTAAGTTTGAAAGATGGAAATAGCAAGAATATAGAAAATCTGAGATCTAAGAATAAAAAGTTGAAGATTGAAAATGAAGAACTGAAATCTAAACTTGGCAATATAACATCTGAACTTGAGAAAGTCAATTTGCAGTATGATGAACTTGAGAAATACAACAAGATTGTGAAAGGCGAACTTACTCAATCCAAACAACAACTTGAAAGGCTATATTCAAATAGTGAGAAGATTGATGAACAAGTATCTTTTGGGAAACCATCCTATGATAAGACTGGACTTGGATTTAACATATTAAGAACAAATAATGAGAACAAGGAACCAAATCTGGAAATATCTGAAAGTCTAGAAGAGAAGAAGTCTGATGAGATCAACAAATCTAAAGACACACCTAAAGGAGAAGAACCGCCTAAGCAAGAAGAATCACCAAAAGGTATGCAATGAGAATTCAAAGGTAGATGTTTTGTTTGTAATACTATTGGTCATATGAAGAGAGATTGCACAGGTAAGCAATTTAAACCTCTTAATGGTTATTGTTATGGTTTTGGACATACAACTATTGAATGTAGAAGACCTAAAGTTATTGAAAACAATTATGGTAGTAGAATGTTTAGGAATACTAACAATGCAGATAAGAGACCTACTGAAGATATGAACAAAAGAAATGGAGTAGTATGTTATAGATGCGACAAGGTTGGACACATTGCTAGAAACTATAGATCACAAATCAATCAGCAAGGACCAAGATATGGAAACAATGGAACTGTTTGTCAGATATGCAACAAGATTGGACATACAACAAGATTTTGCAGAATGAACAATGAATTTTTTCATCTTAACCCTAACCCTAGAAATCATGAAAGAAGAAATGAAGATGCAAGAAACAGACATAAAGGTTGCTGTAGTAATGCAGATGAAGTGAAGTTTCTTAAAGGCACAGATCAAGGAGATATATTCAACATTGAAGGTAATCAGAAAGGTGAAGTATCAAGTGGTAAGAATGAATCCTTACCTGACCTATCTGGAAGCACTTGATTTATGAAAATTATAGTAGATTAGGAACTTAGAATTAGTGTAGAAGTAGATCTATGATGAATTAAGTCTTGCATAGTTAATGTAAGGTAGTTTATGATGTATTGATGCTATGGTTAAGAGTGCAAAATAAAATATTATGTTTTGCGAGATCGCAAGAAGTTTTAAGTTTTTGTAGGTTAATAGAAATAGCTTTTTTGAAAGAAGTGGCAAAAAAATTGAATGCAATGTCAGACCTAAGTGAGATTGAAGTAATACAAGGTTATGATCAATGTTATTTGATCATCAAAGGGAGTTGAAGTTTTTAGGAGAGCAAAGAGAAGTGATTGGAAGCATTTTGTAATGATTTGGTGAAGGATTTGAGCGCCGAATCTTCACTAGCCCTAGAATGATGAATTTGAGGTATTTTACATGGTAGATCTTTGAATCGGTATAAATAACTAGAAGCAATCATGGATGTATCTTTAATTCATAATGTTAGAGACAAAAATAGACCTAGAATGAAGAGGGAACTAGTAGAACCCTTGGAAGAAGATAACCCTAGTTTAGCATTATCATCCGTACTAGACGAAGTTTTGCATTTGGAGAATGTGAGAAGTTATGTTGGATGCAAGTTAGAAACCATCAGTGATAGTGATTTTACCAATGAATATCAGAAGATTTACAATTAGGATTTGACATTGAAATAAGGATATGAACATTTGAAAGAAAATGAGATTGTTAAGTATGCATTGCAGTATGAATTTGACAATGAAGAATGGACTAAGATTATTTTGAGCAAAATTCACAATGGAAAGTTTTGGCTAGAGGATAGAGTGATATACATTACAGCTGACTTGATTCATGAAGTCACTAGACTATCTAAAGCTGGTGCTATTCCTTTAAATGAAAAGAATATGAGGAAAACAGTCATGGAAAACATAGAATCAACCTATAATGGTCGAGGAATTGTGATTAGCGAGATCAAACAACATGGTGTTAGATATTTATGAAAGTTTCTAACCACTAAGTTTTGTGCAAATTCTAGAGAAGATGACATAGCAGTTGGAATGGTACACATAGCATATTTAATGTGCATTGACAAGGTACTAGTTGATAGGTGTGAAATTCTGAGAATACAATTGTTTGAAAACTTGGAGAAGATTAAGAAAACTAAGTATGCACAATTTAGATTTTCATCCTTAATCACATACATGTTTTTCCACCTATTGAGAAGATTTATGTACACCATTGCAAATGATTGGAATGATGGTCAATCTACTCTAGAAAGGATAAATAAAGTATATATGAAACATGTTATTGACAAAGTGAATGAGAGTGCTATGTTAGTAATGAAGACATTTCAAAAATTGGTAATCAACAGATCAAGGATTCCATAGTCTATTGTGGAGAAATATAAAGATGATATATGTTTTATGGTTGACACTAACTTTACCTATATTGAAGCAGTGGAGCCTAGAATTGAGTTCATAGACCCTCTTGGCTATGAGATACCTGAGATAGAAACAGAAGAATATGTTGGGAGGTTACTTAAGTGTAAGTTGGACACTCAGTGCAAAAGGTTTGGAACTTTTGAAGAGAATTTCAACTCTGCAAAAGCTATAATTGAGGAGAAGCAGTCTAAGAAGAGAGTTGACATCACTATAAAGAAAATATTGAAAGATTCAAGATTGACACAACATGAGTTTGAGATACCAAAGAACACAACAAAAGCAATTAGAATGAGTGAATAGAAAGAATTTTTGTCTACCCAACCAATTGCAGTACAAAATAAGGAACCTTAAGTCAAGGTGAAAGTAGAGGAACCAGAGTTGGAACAACAAACAAGAAAACCTACTAGGTCTACCTCCTCCACACCTAGCAAGAGAAAGAAAGAAATTTCTACTGGACTTGGTAAGAGGCAGAAAATTTTGGTGCCACCAGTTCCTAGGAAAGCTACAATAATTAAAGATGATGACACTACTTTGGTTAAGAAGAAAGCTTGGAAACCTAAAGTTGAAAAGCTTAATGAGTAGATTATTGAAGATGGAGACTTTACTAGAATGAATAAGTACTACAGTGTTTATGATTATTCAGACAGACTTAACTTGGAGAATGAAATTGTAAAGCACATGATTTTTGCAAATAAGAAGTTTGAGACTATTCAGGGTCAGATACCTGATGACTTGTATAAAAAACTTGTAAATAGAAAGAAGAGAGCACAAGAAGAAGACACTTCTATCAGATAGAATCTAGTAAGAAAGCTTTGTGATGTGAGAGATGATGCACACCTGAAGCAGATATTAAAGACCTTAAGCACCCATCTGAGAACCAAAAGGAGAACCATTCTAATTATGGGAGGCAGATATGAAGAAATTAATTCTGATATAGAGCAAGAAATAATCAAGGTTATGGCAGAAATTGTTGGAGAACCATCAATTGTAGCAGATCAAGCAGGTGAAGCAGAAAAAGAGGATATTCCCTCTCCTCCAGCTATTAGCATTGAAGATTAATCAATGAATGTATAAGGTACAAAGGTCACCTTGGATACTGATGACAATGTATTCAAGAATTTAGGAAACATTGTTGACAATTCGGCTCTTGATGAACCAGATACAGAAGCAGAGCAGACACAAACCACTGTTGAAGAACCTAAAGCAATAGAGATTCAAGCACCTATTCCTATCAAAGAAGACATTAGTCCTACTCCTGAGACTGGAAAGAAGAAGGAAATTGGATCTTTATTTGAGGATTTAGGAAAATAAGTTGATGATGATGATCAGTTGGAACTAATCACTTCTTTGAATAAGATTATTGGCAAGAACAAGAAAGTGAAGAATCTTGAAGGGAGTCTGAAGGAACTAACTAAGAAGTTACAAAGCATTGCAACTACACAAATTATAGATGCAGACCCTTTGGAGAAAGCTAAGAAGGTAATGAGCACTTTTGATAATGAATTCACTAATCTATCTGATATTTCAAAAATTAGAGCTCAAGCAACTTATGAAGCTGAAATGATTTTGAATATTAGCCAGAATATCAGGAATGATATTACAGTCTTGATATCTATATCAAGGACTTGAAGAAGCATTTGGAAATAGGAAAATCTTTGTACATATAGTGTACAAAATTAGAGACCTTAATAGCAGAAGAAGATCAGAAGATGAAGTTGAAAGAAGCAGAGATTCAGAATGAATGTGACCTTCTTTCTAGCCCGAATGTGAAGGTATTAGATATTGAGAAGAAAGTTAGGAAGCTTTATGATGAAATTAGAGTTTTGCAAGATGAAAGGAATAGAAAAATGAGAAGATTTACTATTTTTAGAGAGCACACTTCTATGAAGTTATGTGTAATTGAAGAACAGTTGGAAGAATGTCTTTTGGCAAAGACATCTTTTCAAAAGTTTACCTTTGAAAACCTTCAAGCATGTCAAATAACAGCTTATGGACTGAGCACTTTACTCAATGTGGTAGATTCCATTAAGAAATCATTGGAGAAGGAGATAGAAGGAATGAAAGTTGATTTTACAGATTGTGTTGCAAGCCTACCAGCTTTTCAATAAGGAACTAATGTATAATCTTTTTTGTGACACAATTTTGTAGCCCTCCCTACTTTATTTTGTCATTGTTGTTAAAGGGGGAGAGATATAGAGCAGAAAATTGTTGTATATGATATGGATTGATACACTTAGGGGGAGTATTGTATTATAAATTATATTTTGAGGAGTTATAAGGATAGTATATGTATATGTTATACTATGGCCACAATTTTGAGACAATTTTGATATTTTGAGTTGTACACTTAGCCAATTTTCTCATATGTTGCCACCAATGACAAAGGGGGAGATTGTTGGAAATTTGGTTGAGCTGAGTAAATAGATGTTTTCATTATGGAAACATATGATCCACATGAAGAGTGCAAAGGTTAGAGAGCAAGTATAGTTGAGCGCATCACAAATTTGTCTAAGTGTGAGACAACATTTTCACCAATGTACCCAGACACAGTTTTTCTTTGCGACGTTGACTGGAGTAAGTTCAGTGCTTGTGCACTTGAACATAGAGTCTATCATGTCTAATGATGACCCATCTTAGAGTGCAAATCAGTACGGAATTAGATTTGACAGTTTTACTGAAGATAGTGTTAAGCCGATAGGACAGTTTTGAAGACAAAATTGGTAAAGAGTTAAGGGAAAATTTTGTTTATCAAAATAATGTCTTAACAATATAAAGGGATGAAATCATAGATGTTAACCCTTAGATAAAGATATATGGAAGCTGACCATGTAAATTTATTAGCCTTAATAACTTGTATATATGCAATTATGAATTGTAAGAAGAAAAGAGATATGTGGTGATATTGTAATGATATGAAAAAGTGATATGATGTGAATGTAAGAGATTAAAAAAGATATTGATGCAAGTAGCATAAGGTTATGTAACTTAATCCATTTTTGTAAGAAATGTACATTACACATTACTTGATTGGGTAGTGCGCTCATCTAGTAATTAGATTTTGTATTGACAACTCCTAACAGGGTTGAAGCTTCTAACAAGGTCTTTAGTCCCTTAATCAAGACTGATACACTATATGCTTGTAATAGACTCCCAACAGGGTCAATATCCTTAACATGATACTTT
Organism: Chamaecyparis obtusa; assembly: GCA_027943335.1. NCBI lineage: Eukaryota > Viridiplantae > Streptophyta > Pinopsida > Cupressales > Cupressaceae > Chamaecyparis > Chamaecyparis obtusa. The sequence goes on along the minus strand of BSBK01011947.1, from coordinate 33,840 downwards.
TGATTAGTGGATCTTTGTGGGTACCATCCCCACCGGGGTTTTCCCTTGGCCAGGGTTTCCTTGAGAACATATAATGTGTTATGAGTTCTTTAGTTTTATTGCTATGCATGTTGTTTAGCTTCTTATGTTATGCATGTGTAAGGATAATCTGTTATATCCATATTTGAGCAAAAGGTAATGTTTATAGAATACTGATTCAACCCCCCCTCTCTGTATTCCCTATTTCTAACAATTGGTATCATAGCTTAGTTACTCAGAAAAGAATCATTCAAGGAAAGCCTAGCAGCTTGAGTAAGATATCTATGGATATGGATCAACTACAAAAGAATCTTGAAGAAGCTCTTGAACGAATTGATATGCTTACTAATGAAAGAGACACTCTAAAAGGGAAATATGATGATGCAAAGAACCTCATTCAGAAACCGAAAAAGAAGCTGGAAGATCTAAAATCTGAAAAGGAATCCAAAATTCTTATTGAAGATTGTGATGACAATTTAGAAAAAGAAAATGTGATCCTTAGGCATGAACTGAAGATAGAAAAACTGAAATTAAGTTTGAAAGATGGAAATAGCAAGATGAAGAAAATCTAAGATCTGAGAATGAAAAGTTGAAGATTGAAAATGAAGCACTGAAATCTAAACTTGGCAATATAACATCTGAACTTGAGAAAGTCAATTTGTAGTATGTTGAACTTGAGAAATACAACAAGATTGTGAAAGGCGAACTGACTCAATCCAAACAACAACTTGAAAGGCTATATTCAAATAGTGAGAAGATCGATGAACAAGTATCTTTTGGGAAACTATCCTATGATAAGACTGGACTTCAATTTAACATATTAAGAACAAATAATGAGAACAAGGAACCAGATCTGAAAATATCTGAAATTCTAGATGAGAAGAAGTCTGATGAGATCAACAAATCTAAAGACACACCTAAAGGAGAAGAACCACCTAAGCAAGAAGAATCACCCAAAGGTATGCAAAGAGAATTCAAAGGTAGATGTTTTGTTTGTAATACTATTAGTCATATGAAGAGAGATTGCACAGGTAAGCAATTTAAACCTCTTAATGGTTATTGTTATAATTGCCATGGTTTTGGACATAGAGCTATTGAATGTAGAAGACCTAAAGTTATTGAAAAAAACTATGGTAGTAGAATGTTTAGGAATACTAACAAAGCAGATAAGAGACCTACTAAAGATACTAATAGAAAAAATGGAGTAGTATGTTATAGATGCAACAAGGTTGGACACATTGCTAGAAACTACAGATCACAAATCAATCAGCAAGGACCAAGATATGGAAACAATGGAACTGTTTGTCAGATATGCAACAAGATTGGACATACAGCAAGATTTTGCAGAATGAACAATGAATTTTTTCATCTTAACCCTAACCCTAGAAATCATGAAAGAAGAAATGAAGATGCAAGAAACAGACAGAAAGGTTGCTGTAGTAATGCAGATGAAGTGAAGTTTGTTAAAGGCACAGATCAAGGAGACATATTCAACATTGAAGGTAATCAGAAAGGTGAAGTATCAAGTGGTAAGAATGAATCCTTACCTAAACTATCTGGAAGCACTTGATTTATGAAAATTATAGTAGATTAGGAACTTAGAATTAGTGTAGCAGTAGATCTATGATGAATTAAGTCTTGCATAGTTAATTTAAGGTATTTTATGATGTATTGATGCTATGGTTAAGAGTGCAAAATAAAATATTATGTTTTGTGAGATCGCAAGAAGTTTTAAGTTTTTGCAGGTTAATAAAAATAGCTTTTTCGAATGAAGCAGCAACAAAATTGAATGCAATGTCAGACCTACGTGAGATTAAAGTAATAAAAGGTTATGATCGATGTTATTTGATCATGAAAGTGAGTTGAAGTGTTTAGGAGACCAAAGAGTAGTGATTGGAAGCATTTTGCAATGATTTGGTGAAGGATTTGAGCGCTGAATCTACGCTAGTCCTAGAATCATGAATTTGAGGTATTTTACTTGGTAGATCTTTGAATCGGTATAAAGAACTAGAAGCAATCATGGATGTATCTTTAACTCATTATGTCAGAGACAAAAATAGAACTAGAATGAAGAGGGAACCAGTAAAACCCTTTGAAGAAGATAACCCTAGTTTAGCATTATCATCCATACCAAACGGAGTTTTGCATTTGGAGAATGTGAGAAGTTATCTTGGATGCAAGTTAGAAACCATCAGGGATAGTGATTTTACCAATGAATATCAGAAGATTTACAATTAGGATATGACATTGAAATAAGGATATGAACATTTGAAAGACAATGAGATTGTTAAGTATGCATTGCAGTATGAATTTGACAATGAAGAATGCACTAAGATTATTTCGAGCAGAATTCACAATGGAAAGTTTTGGCTAGAGGATAGAGTGATAGACATTACAACTGACTTGATTCATGAAGTCACTAGACTATCTAAAGATGGTGCTATTCATTTAAATGAAAAGAATATGAGGAAACTAGTCATGGACATCATAGAATCAACCTATAATGGCAGAGGAATTGTGATTAGCAAGATTAAACAACATGATGTTAGATATTTATGAAAGTTTCTAACCACTAAGTTTTGTGCAAATTCTAGAGAAGATGACATGGAAGCTGGAATGGTACACATAGCCTATTTAATGTGTATTGACAAGGTACCAGTTGATATGTGTAAAATTCTAAGAATACAATTGTTTGAAAACTTGGAGAAGATTAAGAAAACTAACTATGCACAATTTAGATTTTCATCCTTAATCACATCCATGTTTTTCCACATATTGAGAAGATTTTTGTACACCATTGCAAATGATTGGAATGATTGTCAATCTACTATGGAAAGGATAAATAAAGTATATATGAAACATGTTATTGACAAAGTGAATGAGAGTGCTATGTTAGTAATGAAGACATTTCAGAAATTGGTAATCAGCAGATCAAGGTTTCCAAAGTCTATTGTGGAGAAATATAAAGATGATATATATTTTATGGTTGACACTGACTTTACCTATATTGAAGAAGTGGAGCCTAGAATTGAGTTCATAGACCCTCTTGGCTATGAGATATCTGAGATAGAAATAGAAGAATATGTTGGCAGGTTACTTAAGTGTAAGTTGGACACTCAGTGCAAAAGGTTTGGAACTTTTGGAGAGAATTTCAACTCTGCAAAAGCTATAATTGAGGAGAAGCAGTCTAAGAAGAGAGTTGACAGCACTATAAAGAAAATATTGAAAGATTCAGGATTGACACAACATGAGTTTGAGATACCAAAGAACATAGTAGCATCAATCAGAATGAGTGAACAGAAAGAAGTTTTGTCTACCCCACCAATTGCAGTACAAAAGAAAGAACCTCAAGTCAAGGTGAAAGTAGAGGAACCAAAGTTGGAACAAGAAACAAGAAGACCTACTAGGTCTACCTCCTCCACTCCTAGCAAGAGAAAGAAAGAAATTTCTACTGGGCTTGGTAAGAGGCAGAAAATTTTGGTGCCACCAGTTCCTAGGAAAGTTGTAATAATTAAAGATGATGACACTACTTTGGTTAAGAAGAAATCTTGGAAACCTAAAGTTGAGAAGCTTAATGAGAAGATTAGTTAAGATGGAAACTTTACTAGAATGAATAAGTACTACATTCTTTATGATTATTTAGACAGACTTAACTTGGAGAATGAAATTGTAAAGCACATGATTTTTGCAAATAAGAAGTTTGACACTATTCAGGGTCAGATACCTGATGACTTGTATAACAAACTTGTAAATAGAAAGAAGAGAGCACAAGAAGAAGACACTTCTATCAGAGAGAATCTAGTAAGAAAGCTTTGTGATGTGAGAGATGATGCACACCTAAAGAAGATATTAAAGACCTTAAGCACCCATCTGAGAACCAAAAGGAGAACCATTCTAATTATGGGAGGTTGATATGAAGAAATTAATTGTGATACAGAGTAGGCAATAATCAAGGTTATGGCAGAAATTGTTGGAGAACCATCAATTACAGCAGATGAAGTAGGTGAAGCAGAACAAGAGGATATTCCCTCTCCTTGAGATATTAGCATTGAAGATGAATCAATGAATGTAGAAGGTAAAAAGGTCACCTTGGATACTGATGACAATGTATTCAATAATTTAGGAAACATTGTTGACAATTCGACTCTTCATGAAACAGATACAAAAGAAGGGCAGACACAAACCACTGTTGAAGAACCTAAAGCAACAGATATTCAAGCACCTATTCCTATCAAAGAAGACATCAGTCCTACTCCTGAGACTAGAAAGAAGAGGGAAATTGGATCTTTATTTGAGGATTTAGGAAAAGAAGTTGATGATGATGATTAGTTGGAACTGATCACTTCTTTGAATAATATTATTGGCAAGAATAAGAAAGTGAAGAATCTTGAAGGGAGTCTAAAGGAACTAACTGAGAAGTTACAAAGCATTGTAACTACACAAATTATAGAGGTAGACCCTTTGGAGAAAGCTAAGAAGGTAATGAGCACTTTTGATAATGAATTCACTAATCTATCTAATATTGCAAAAATGACAGCTCAAGTAGCTTATGAAGTTGAAATGCTTTTGAATATTAGACAAAATATTAGGAATGATATTAACAGTCTTAATATCTGTATCAAGGACTTGAATAAGCATTTGGAAATAGGAAAATCTTTGTACATACAGTGTACAAAATCAGAGACCTTAACAGCAGAAGAAGATCAGAAGATTAAGTTGAAAGAAGCAGAGATTTAGAATGAATGTAACCTTCTTTCTAGCCCCAATTTGAAGATATTAGATATTGAGAAGAAAGTTAGGAAGCTTTATTATGAAATTAGAGTTTTGCAAGATGAAAGGAACAAAAAAAAGACGAGATTTACTCTTTTGAGAGAGCACACTTCTATGAAGTTATGTGTAATTGAAGAACAGTTGGAAGAATGTCTTTCGCCAAAGACATCTTTTTTAGAAGTTTAACTTTGAAAACCTTCAAGCATGTCAAATAGCAGCTTATGGAGTGAGCACTTTACTCAATGTGGTAGATTCCATTAAGAAATCATGGGAGAAGGAGATAGAAGCAATGAAAGTAGATTTTGCAGATTGTGTTGCAAGCCTGCCGACTTTGCAATAAGGAACTAAGGTATAATCTTTTTTGTGACACAACTTTGTAGCCCTCCCTACTTTATTTTGTCATTGTTGTCAAATGGGGAGAGATATAGAGCAGAAAATTGTTGTATATGATATGGATTGATACTCTTAGGGGGAGTATTGTATTAGAAATTATATTTTGAGGAGTTATAAGGATAGTATATGTATATGTTATACTATGGCCACAATTTTGAGACAATTTTGAGATTTTGAGTTGTACACTTAGCCAATTTTCTCATATGTTGCCACCAATGACATAGGGGGAGATTGTTGCAAATTTGGCTGAGATGAGTACATAGATGTTTTCATTATGTAAACATATGATCCACATGAAGAGCACAAAGGTCAAAGAGTAAGTATAGTAGAGCGCATTGCAAATTTATCTAAGTGTGAGACAACATTTTCACCAGTGTACTTGGACATAGTTTTTGTTTGCGATGTTGATTGGAGTAAGTTCAATGCTTGCGCACTTGAATATAGACTCTATGATGTCTAGTGATGACCCATCTTTGAGTGAAAGTTAGTACAAAATGTACAAAATTAGTTATGACAATATTACTGAAGACAATGTTAAGCCGACAGGACAGTTTTAAAGACAGAATTGGTAAATAGTTAAGGGATTATTTTGTTTATCAAAATAATGTCTTAACAATATAAAGGGATCAAATCCTAGATGTTAACCCTTAGATAAAGATATATCGAAGCCAACCATGTAAATTTATTAGCCTTAATAACTTGTATATATGTAATTATGAATTGTAAGAAGAAAAGAGATATGTGGTGATATTGTAATGATATGAAAAAGTGATATGATGTGAATGTAAGAGTAGTGAAAAGATATTGATGCAAGAAGCATAAGGTTATGTACCTTAATCCATTTTTGTAATTAGTATACATTACACATTACTTGTTTGGGCAGTGGGCTCATCTGGTAATCAAATTTTTTATTGACAACTCCTAACAGGGTTAAGGCTTCTAACAAGGCCTATTGTCCCTTAATTAGGACTGATACACTATATGCTTGTAATAGACTCCTAACAGGGTCAATATCCTTAACATGATACTTTTGATTAGTGGATCTTTGTGGGTACCATCCCCACCAGGGTTTTCCTTTGGCCAGGGTTTCCTCGAGAACATATAATGTGTTATGAGTTCTTTAGTTTTATTGCTATGCATGTTGTTTAGCTTCTTATGTTATGCATGTGTAAAGATAATCTGTTATATCCATATTGGGAAAAAGATAAAGTTTGTAGAATACTGATTCACCCCCCCCTCTTAGTATTCCCTATTTATAACACACAAGGGGTTAATCTTATCATCATATCTATATCCTAAAGAGATCATTTTCAGAAACATGATTCTATATCATAAACATGAGAACTAAACATACATCTATGAGAGAGATTATACATGAGCATATATAACATACATTTTGAGAAATATCACAAGACAATATGAAAACTGAAACATCCATCACAAGTGGGACAAGTAGACAAGATATATCACAAATCCAGTAAATCTCATATATATAAATGTCATGATACAAATACAATGTGGGATCCAAAATCTTGATAATATCCTAGGATATGTCTCTATACATCTATCCACCTAGACCTAAGTCTGACTTGCCCCATCATGAGGTGGTGGTGGTGGTGGAGGTGGTGTCGCCGCCCTGTTAGGTACCATGTCTAACATGCCTATCCTCTGAGAGTATAGTGGCACTCTCTATCCCTCAGGTACAACTTGTATGTAGAGACCATGATAGTAAGAAACTCATGTTGCCTCCCTCTGAATCTCTGCTACATTTTCCTGAGCTACCCTCTCCCATCAATCTATCTCATCTCATAGATTAGTCAGCTGCTGATCTCTCATAGCTATAGTAATCCACAGCTATTGCATCTCCATCTCCAAAACCTAGATCCTCGCCCTGAGATCCTCTCCTCCTCCCCTTGTAGGCTGATCCTTCCCAATGTCTACTCGTCAATGAGATGGTCTCACCACATCATCCACCTCATCATCAGAACCCTATCTCTATGACCATTTTTGGCCACCTGATCTGGATCCCTGTCCTCTCTCTCTATCCCTCCCTCTATCTCCTTCATCCCCTCCATCTCTGTCATCTCCATCAACACCCTGTGCTGCCGGCTGTGCATTAGGTATAGTAAACCATGGGAATGGAAACCTTCACCGCTCTGTCCTATAGGCTACATCTTCCATATCTGGGAAATAGTCCCATGGCTCCCTGCATATCCCTATAGTCTCCTATACTGCTTGCTAGTAGTCTAGCATTGACAACCATCCCTGTCCCTCCTCATCCCTAACCCGAGCATAGGTAGTGGTCTATGTGGGCACCCTCTAACGTCGCCTAAACTGTCTCACAACCTGAGTGATCACAAAGTGCTCTACTATCTCAGAGTACTGACCTACTAGTGGCTAGCTGCATAACATATATCCTAGCTCCCGCTCCTAATCACCCCACTGCTCACAAGCCCTATATGGTCTCCACTGAAATGATGTAAGCTCATCTAGTAGTCTCCTATAATATGTCACATCTCCACTATGTGGCTGTGAAAGGAATCCTGTATACTTGTAGATATAGGGGCATCTCTTCTCCCTAGGTTGCACATGTGGGTGCACAATGACGATGTGCTCCCATGCCCATACTTGCGCTAAGATCGCACCGCATGCCCATGTCCTGCTCTCCCTATAAAAAATCTCATGGAGCTCATAGTACATGTCAACTAGGATGGCTAGGCCCCATACCATCCATCATGGGTGTGCTATCAGATTTGCAACCAACCTGCCCCAGCCCAATGGGAACCCTCTCTGGCTCTTGTCGGTAATTAGTGCATGTGCTACTATAGAGCACACTATACATGGAACCAGGAAATCCCTCCCAAACTTCTCCATCAACCGATCCCAACTGAGGTGTCTGTCAATAAAAGTGACATCCTGGAACATGTCCTGCATAACTTGTCATCCCTCGGTCAAATCCTGATCATAGTATACCTATGCCAACAAACAATCATGTCAGTTTCTATCATATGGAAAATTTACATCTATGAACATCTATAAACATGATTATACTCGCAGGATCTCCATGGCTAGGCACTCGAAGAATCCGATAGACATCCTCCAAGGTAATCATGGCCTCTCCAGTCGGCAAGTGAAAGGTGTTATGCTCATTGTGCCACCTCTCAGCCAACACTATCAATAGCCCATGATCTACCCGAATATGGGATTAAACACCCGTGCGATACTATTTGGTCCCACGAACTATCACATGATGAATATTATCAAAGGGGTGCAATACTTTATAAGTATCGTATGAACTTTCATACAAGTGAAATTTGAAATATTTTAAAATAATTAAAAACATGTTTAAAATGACATAAATTCTCATTAATGACTCAAAAGGGTGACTTTTTCTGAAAACTTATCGGGGCACCATATTGAGGAGGCCGGTTGTGCAATCGGGCGCACTCGAATTGATGCTTGTGAAATGGAATCACTGCTTGCTGGGCCATTTTCTCTCTCTAGGCTCTAAATGTTCTCAAATCAAAATAAGACAAATGATTTTGAAAATGACCTTTTTTACCCCCTTTTATAGCATTTTGACTTTTTGACCTAATTTTCAAAACATCTCAAAATTGTGCAAAAATTGCACCGCTAGCTAATTTCGATGTCTTGGATCCATTTTCAGGATCAAAATTGAAACCTGAGTTTATCGCGATAGTCAAAATCGCATTTCAAAACTTTCCCCCTCTTCTATGCAGTTGGCTGACCATTTGAGGCTTGATCCTTTGATCTTCGCTGAGGCATCTTCATTTCTTCATCCCCATCTCTTTCAACCTTCTAGTCTTTCATTCACTTTCATTCAATTCATCTCTTTGAGGTTTGACTTCATTTTTTTTATCCTATATCTTTCTCAGTAAAACCTAGGCATATCTTCACTACTTGATGGTTATCCTATCTTTCTTTCACCTTCGATTATGATTTCTAGTGATTTGATCAAGTTTATCAATTTTCTATTCTCCTCTACCTAATTTCAATTTTGATTCTAAGGGGGTAGTACCTATCAGCTTCAATCCTTGATTTCACTTATCAATCAAACCTCGCTTGAGATTCTTAGCTCTTATTTGAGAGTTGACAATTTCCTATTCACAGGTGTGTTGGTCTTGTCTTTCAGCTAATGTTTGTCAGCTTATGCTTATCTTTGTCCTGATGTGTTCCCATTTGTTGAACACACGTTTGGGTTATTTTGTGATCCCAAATCGATCTCACATTTCAATTCCATTCTTTGACTACATGTGATCCCAAATTGATCTCACATTAGTCAAAGAGGGGCAAATGTATGCAGCCTAAAATGGTCACCTAGACTTTGGGCCCCCATCCAACAATTTATCAAATCCCTGAATCAGTATTTTCCTAAATCAACATTTTTCAATTATATCAATTTCCTTTATCAAATCCTATTTCTATCATTTATTCAATTATTTTCTATGGGCTAACCATTTTATCCTAAAGTCTTTTTAGAAGGAATTTCCTCCCCTTTTATTAAATAAAAATACCCCACCTTTCCTCTTATCCTAAGTTGCACAAATAAATCATTATTCTTATTTTATAAAAAGAAGAAAAGGCCTTTTTGTCTCATATGGACACAAAAGTCAACTCTTATTTTCTCATTGGAGGATATTTGTGCACATGGATTGCTCCTCTTTCAAGCTCCACCCTTGATTAAATCTTTTGCCTCTTAATCTCCATGGTCCATTCCTTTTCAATTCCTTTAAAAGGAGAGCTCTTTTCTCATTCTAGGATCCCAACTTTGAATACTAATCTTACGCTGTAGGATTTCTTGGAGACTTTGGAGCTTTGGAGATCTTCATGCATTTAGCTTCCATTCTTTCATTCTTAGCTTAATCTTTCATGGCATCTAGCCTAGTTTCTTTTATGCTTTAGATTAGCTAACATAGCTTAATTAGCAAGGATTTGTAATAATTTCCTTTCATAGCTTAGCTTGCATCTTCATTCTTAGCATAGTTGCATTGCATTTCCATTCTTGATTCTTGAGGATATTGGCATTCTTGCCCTTGTCTCTTTGAATCTCCTATTGTGTGGTTTACTAGCAAGGTTGAATGCTTCAATAGCTCTATCTGAGAGCACCATCAACATCCTTGTGACTCCATGCCTAGGGAGCTCTAGGTCACTTTCTCAAGGTTTCCCATTCATGGATTCCCTTGGAAGTAATGACTTAGAGAAGTGCACTATTTAGTGTGTACAAGAAACATTAATTTGAATGTCTTTCAAAGTCAGAAGCATCAAAAGTACCCATGTGCATCAAGTAATAACTGCAATATATTCAACCTCAATAATGAATAGGGACATAAAATCTTACTTTTTACTATGCCAAGCCACCAAACTATCACCTAGGAAGAATGCACCACTAAAAGTTCTTTTCCTATCATCTATATTGTCTCCCCAATCAGCATCAATATAGGAAATCAAATTAAAATCATTGTGTCACTAGTACATTTGACCTTATTTTTCCACCAAAATTATCTACCAATAAATAAAAAGGTTTTGGTTGGTCATATTATAGAAGGAAAATTTTGATTTATTTTTAATCCATGCCCGTGTTGGTCAAAATTTTGACCAGTACTTTGGTGGTCAAAATTTTGACCGCCCCGAGCATAACTTTAAAAAAAAGTTTCATTTATCACTTCATTATTCCCCACGACAAAGAAGGGCAGCACGTGGAGAGGATTCTCTACAATTTCATTTGGATCACCTGTAAGGATTTTGATTTGGGTTTTCCTGCATTTTCATTTTCATTTGAACCGCTTGAACCCGTGTGCCCTTTGGGATTTTGTTACTCTATTTGTTGCATACTTTTGTTAATATTCTTATTTCTACAACTAGTTGTAGTATAGTGATATGCATTATTATTGAATCCAGTGCATTTTTATCTATGATTCATGTCATTGTAATTAAATAAAAAGATGAATGGCAGAAGTGATCGAAAACTATCATTTCTTTGGCTCTCTCAATCTGTATTGAGCTTGTACAGATTCATCCTACAAGTCTGAGGTCAAATGGTTGAGTATTGATTGAGAGAAGCTACCACAGTCCTTTTGTGTTCGGGTTTAAAGCTTAACCTATGGTTTTTGGAGTTATTTTATTCTTCCTCTCAATGCCACTGTGGAAAAATTCTCATTCTTGGTGGGTTTGAACATTTCTGAATGCTCTTTCATTTGAACATGGTCTTGAGGTGGGAGATTGCAGATGGAGAGATCACATTTCATTATCAAATGTAATCATAAAACCACACAATCCATCACCCTATAGCTCCTAAACCTCTCAAATTTATCATTTTTACTCACTTAGGATTCAATCCCTTACAAATTGGTCTACCACATAGAGATATATCAGACCTTCAAAATGTCTATTTTCACATTACCACCATGTATGGGATCACTATGAAACCTCCTAAATCTAATATCTAACCCTAAAATCTATCATTTCACTAAGAATTATAATTTTTCAATGGTGGAATGAAGAGCTAAGGGAATTTTTGAGACAAAACCCTAGATCCAGCTAAGGTTTGAGAATTGTTTGAACAAAATTTATTATAACTCCTTGAAGTATAAAATTTATTATTGTCAAACCAAATAAAAAAGAAAGGTAATTCACTTATCTACACATCCATGTATATTTTATACTTTTTCCAATCCGTATAGGGTCATACAAATTGACTGATTACAAGGAAAACATAGAATACTAGGAAAATTAAAAAAAAATCTATATTGATCTCATTCAAAGCTTTAACAACTGTGTGTTCTTCGAACCCAAGAGGCAAAAATAGAATAAAATAAACCTCCATAACTGATTTTCAAATTAGTTGACTATCGAAATACAAAATGTTTAGTTTTGAAGACAAGTTGCTCAAGAAACCTTCACAATTTTGTCATTTTTTTCCATTTGACTATGTAATGACCTCCTGGGTATGTGCAGGATCATGGTATGCCAAACTACAGCCTTAAGTGGCAATGAAAATTTAGAAAATTAGGTTTTGGAAAGTTGACATAAAAATTTGAACAAGTTATAAATATTATATCAAAAATATGTAAAAAAATAATCTTTAGAAAATTGAATTTAGTTTCTAAGATACTAGGCCTTTTTTGAAAAATAATTATTCTTTGTGTTCAAAATTTCAAATTTCAATGTAGTTGTATGAAAATTTCAAGAAAAAAATAAGTAGGTGTATGTCTGACCACCTTAAACATAATCAAATGATATATTTTTTTTACAAGATTATAGATATAAGTAGTAGACTCATGTATGGATGTGACATGGTTTTTTGTAATTTTTTTGCAAGTGAATAATTAATTATGATTTTTCTTCTACAACTTTTCTAGAATACAAAAACTCTGGTGTCTGACCATGTTAAGTTATTCTAAACTTTATCAAATTGATTTTTTTAAAAAAAATTTCTTGTAGTAGGAAAATCATAGAATGTGAAACATATTTTGGATTTAAAAAATGTTATACAGTTTGAAAGTTATAACTATTTTTCAATAAGTCTATCAATCAGGACTAGAAAGATAACAAGTAAGTGTATGTCTGACCACATTAAACAAACTCAAATGATAATATTTATTTACAAGATTATAGATAAAAGTATTAGACTCATGTATGCATGTGATACATATTTTTTTGTATTTTTTTTCCAAGTAAATAATTAATTATGATTTTTCTGCTACAAATTTTCTTGAATATAAAAACTCTTCTGTATGACCACCTTAACTTAGTCTAAACTTCATCAAACTGAAAGAATTATTTTTTATTATATTAGGTGAAGCATAAAATTTGATGTATATTTAAGATTTCAAAAATCTTATATTGTTTGAAAGTTATGATTATTTTTCAAAGAGTCTATCAATCAAGACTTCTTTTTCACATCGCCACTTTTTGGCATACCACATGATCCTGCACATACCCTCCTATGCCCCTATAATTCTTCCAATATGCTATTTATGGCCTTAAAAGAAAAAAAATGTCAATTCCACTGTATTCCCACACATTTGGAGGGTTTGACTATAGTTTGACCAAGGAGGTCTTGAATGAGTACATAGGATCAATTTGGCATGAATCCCTTACAAAATGATTCAAAACACTTCAAAACATCCCTAAATGGTCCATGTGACCTTATTACAATCAAACAAACAAACCAAAAATTCCTATACATCCTATATTTTTATGAAGAAATGGGTGCTCCTACACCATGGGACCATGGTTGAACTTATGAGGTATCTCCTTGTGGATGCTACCATTGACCTTGACCTCTATATACTTACCTATCTAGTATGTCTATAGATACATGCCCATAGGCACATAGCCAAGCCCGCCAAAGGGACTTTAAAAAAGATCCCTTTTTTAGGTGCATACTCCATGTCAATCTAACATTTCCTCTCTCTTCTTCTATATAAAAAATGCTACAAAATATGGAAATATAGTTAACACACCTTAATTATTTAAAAAGATATGTCATCCCATGGACTGCAATTATTGAAGAATAAAAATAAATAAATTAGTTTAACTAGATATAAAAAATTTTAATCAAAATGATATTGATGGATATAATGCCATATTTTACAACCTTTTCCATGATCTCTCCAACCTGTATAAAAAGAGAAATTTTAGAACTAGACATGAGCCTTAATCAAAGTATAATCAAAAGTGTATTTGTTAGATATCATAACTATAAATTCTCTAATAGATGTGTATGAAAAATGTGGAATCATACTCAATGTATGTGAAGTGTTTACTAGACCATCTCAAATAGATATCATCTCATGGAATGACATGGGAGGCATTAAAACCTAAAAAGTCCAAAATCTTGACAATCATTTAGAAATGCCCAAGGCATTATGTTTCACTAAACAAGGAAGGAGTTAGAGGGTTTGGTGTGGAGATAAGGTGAAGAGAAAGGGAAAATTATATATGAACTTCATCTCACTATTAGTTTGGTTACCAATCCCTATAATTTTGAGATGGGCTTGGAGTTAAGCCACAAAAATTGTCTTCAATCTGCTAGTTTACTACCTCTTTACTATTACCTTAAAACACTCCATTTTCCTTGGCTTGTATATTCAAACCTAACCAACAACCCATACACCCTAGGGTCTTCACATAATCCGCACTTTTCTTTGGTACACAAACACACAAAACCTTACCTCTCAAAAAAACTTCACTATTTATTGTTCACTATTATAGTCACTAACCCACGCTCCTAGTCCTAATCCTATCATATGCAATAAGGAAGTACCTGTAGATTCAAATCGTATCCTAATTTTTTATTTTGTTTTTGTATGAGAAAAGAAATTTGTAACTACATAATTAATTAGATAATCATTTCTTGAATTAATTAGTGATGGATGAATGTTACAATAAAAAATTGAATATGATTTAAATAATTCATGAATGGGAAGTACAAATAATTAAATAAGTATAATTATTTTGATTAACCATTAGAGAAAATTTGACCCAATTTACTCAATAAGGGGAAGATGCATCAAATTGTTTTTAGTCAATTAAAGCGTAATGGAACATAAGGACTCATAAAGTGATGTGAATTTGTGATTCTTAAATGGCTTAGAATAAAATTGAAGTAAATTAGGGGGTTTTGTGGATTGTATCTTGCAAATAGAAGAACAATGTTAGTGAATTGTATCTTGCAAATAGAAGAACACATTTAGAGATAGTCTAGGTTGTCCAAGTGTAGTATAGTTGTATAGTTTAAGAGGGAACCATTGTAGAAGGAGATGAAGATTTTGTATGGAGTCAAGAAAAAGAGATCATAGATCTTAAAGGGTTGTCATAGCTCAAGTCCATGTCATATGATTTCAATCTACCTACTTCCTAGTCCTTATTTCCACACACTCTCTTAGTCCTAATCCTATCTGACTAGTCCACTACACCTTCCTATCTTCCTCACAACATCCCTTCCTCTCAACTAGACACCACCCATTTTTTCCTCTATGACACTCCTTAAAACTCTCTCAAAAATACACTTACATAACCACTGTATTATTCTTTCTAACTTAAACCACAATTAGCTACCTTCACACCTTTTCCCTAGGCCATGTCCCCCTTTCTAGACCCTCATATGGTCTACCGAAGATTTCACATAAACATAAACACAAAACAACTGTTTACTGTCCTAATTGGACAGTCACTATCCTCACTCAAAAATACATCCTACAAACCATCATCTTAGATCTACTAGCCTTCACCTTCACCATGGAACATAAGGACACCCTTTGTAACACCCCTACACAAACAAACACACCCTCAAAATGGATTATATATTCGATAAGATGAGGAGAAGAAGAGGAATCACATGGATTAAAAAAATTAATTTAAATGCGGTTGGTAAAGGTAAGGTTAATCTCTAGGATTAGGTGATGGTAAGGAAAGCTGAGAAGTCGAGGTCAAATCTGCATTCAACTACTTAGGAGAAGAATTAATTTTTGAGCAATCTCATAAGTAGTGACATTGAAATTTCATTTAAATTATCTCATACTAAAATTTCATAAATTATGACATGAATATTAAGTAGAAAAATCTTTGGGATCACTCAACATTGATTCCTTTTCTTTGTTTGATTTAGGAATGAAAGGAACCAGTAAAGATTGAGAGATAGGAGCTGCCATTTTTTTTCCTCTTTTTTCTTTATAGGTTTATGGAGGTGGAACCACAAAATATATAGGAGGCATATTAGGAGTATTAGAGAGTCTCAATATATGATGTAGATCAAGAAGATATACTTCCATAGCCATATATAAAAATAGATGCTTTTGGGTAGAAATAAAATTAGATCCCAAATAATTACCGAAGGATAAGTCAAAGATTCTATTGGTTTTAGACTTTTGATAAAAAAAGTGATAGGATGAGTTGATTAGGTTTAAGAGGTTGAGTTTTTTGAGGCCAAAATTAATCAAGGATAAATTTTCCTACAAATACATCCTAAAAACCATCATCTTTTCTTATTACATTGGAGGCATTCATATGAACTTTTAATTGTTTAGAAGCTAATCCAATTCACTGTTACAATAGTATCACCATTTAGAGGGTTATTAGTAAGCAAATGGTGGAAAAATAATTGAATTTCATGGCAAGGGTATTGCAGTAGACATTCTAGTTGAATGAGGGGTATATTTTAGGTTTTGGAATGCTTTTGTATGTTGAACGCAAGGTCAACAACCTTCAATTTGGTCTAACAGTGATTGAAAGACATATATTTAGAAAGCCCTAGAAATAAGGGTTTGGAACACCAAATTTGGGGCTTTTGGGGTTCTAGGAAGTCTAAGTCTAATTCCTTTGAGATTTGGAGTTTTGATCATATAATATGATACTGTCTATAGTTTGGAGTCTTGGGAGTACAAGAAACACAAGGTTGCTTTGTTAAATTGCCCATTTTTATGCATTTTGGGATTCATAGGGTGTGAGCAGCAGTACATGTTCCAAAACAACCATATCTTTCCTTTTGATATGAAAATTTACTAGGAAAAGGGTATCTAGAACACCAATTTATTTTGTCAATCCTTTGGAAGTTTGCAAAGTCAAGTGTTGTTTACCTTCGCTGCGGTGTTGTTTTGTTTCTTTGCTTGATAGAAACTTCCTCAATCTTCATTCTAAGATCTCTCCTAGACCCATCCCACTCAATAGACCTATCAAAGGTCAATCGTCAATCACCTAAAACCCCACTATACTCCACACCTTGGATCTCCAAGAAAATCTTCAAACCCAAACTAGTCAATCATGCTCCATGCTCACAACATGCACTCTTTACTCAATACACTTCTACAACCACACTCATGAACTATGCTTCCCATGGTGACCCTAAATCCTCTAAGGATCCCAATACACTCAAATCATACACTCATTAAAATCTCAATCCATTCTTGTGACCATTCTATCTCCTTGCACCAAACTCTCTATAATGTCCTTGTTAGTTTCTAACCTTGGAAAGCCCGCATTGAAATAGTTGTTAAAGATAATGTATTCAAATGAAACAAGTCATTATTAAGACACATTTTCAATACCAAGAATCAGTTGAAGAGTTAGATTGATGATGTCCAAGCCCATATTTAAGCTTAGGGGGCCTCCAATAATTTAAATACTAAGGAAATTATTATACTTACAAAGATCCATGATATTGTTTGTAAGGAAGAGGATTTCTGGAAAAAAATATCTCATGCTTTTTGGTTTCAAAGTGGTGATCATAACACCAATTTTTCTCATATGTCCACTTTTAAACATCGATAAACTAATATATTTCACTCTATTAGATACAATGGGAGGAGCTTTTTATAAAGATGAGGATATTATTTAGGAAGCCATGAACTATTTTTATTCCCTATTGTGAAATGATCAGCTTATGGACCCTACATGTCGACAAGAATTAATCTTTTATATTCCTACTTTGGTGACTATCGATATGAATAATTCCCAAGTACAAGAATCCCTATAGATAGCGAGGTTCATGATGTATTATTTTATTTTTATGGTTACAAGGTTCTAGGCCCAGATATATATTTCCTATATTTTTCTTTCAGACTTATTGGGATATTTTGGCCAATAATTTTATTCCTTTTGTTAAAGAATTTTTGGATCAATATCTTTCCTCAAGGAATTAAATGCAACTTTTATTGTTATTATTCCAAAGAAGACAAGAGTTGACTCATTTTGATATTTTTGTCCTTGATTTGTCTTTACAATTCCTTTTATAAGATCTTTTTGAAGGTCTTGGTTATTTATCTAAAAAAAATCTTCCTCTAGGTTGTTTTGATTCAACAGAATGGCTTTGTGCTTGGGCACAAATTTCTAGACTATTTTTACTATCCATGAGAATATTCAATTTTCACATTAAACCTCATCATGGTAATCTCCTATCTAAAATTTAGCTAAACATTGTCCAGTCGCCAAAAAATTTCATTCATCCTACAACCAAGTAATCTAATAAGGATCCATGTTCCTTCTTATTTCTAACTACAACTTGTAGACTATTTATTTTAGAAGAATATTCTATGTACTCCTATTGAATCTATATTGACATTGCATATATCTTGTGTAAAATAAACTTTTCCTTTGAACGTGTTCTTGTCTTGTATTCATCAAGACTCTTCTTACAACAAGTGTTTCTCAATTTTTTGCATCTTCTGATTGTGATGACTTAGCATCTTCCTCATTCACATTTTAAACTCTCACTTCTCCTTCACAAAACATTAACATATCACAAAATCATTTGAAGACACATGGTTGCTGACTGTACCCATGGGACAAAATACAATATGCAGAGAAAAATGTTTGTTTTATAGATCGAAACAATTACATTATGGTTTTCTTACACATCTACTTTGCACCCCCCTTTCCACTCACATGGATCAACAAAGAAATAGACTCAAACTCTTCAAAGAAACCTGACTGCAACCACCTAACTACCCAAAATTGTTCCATAATGGTCATAAAATTGACTATCAAAACCAAATAGAATAATGATCGAAGTTTTTAGATTTTGAGAATACATATATTCAGTGGATGCTAGAAGAGATATTTGTGGAGATTTCCTAGATCTCTAAAATTCTAGAGAATATCTGCTTTACTAAGTTGATTTGGGACAAAATTAACCTAGGTCTATGAAACCTTCACAAATATCCCTTCTTTAGCCTACATGCATACCTCTTCTCAAAATTTGGAAACCCTTCAAAGAAACAGGTGATGAACATGCAGATTTTCCTAAGCACTACTGGGAGCTTACCTTGCAACACATGTACTATTGTGAAAATCATCACAAGTCCATCATCTGTGGGGTCTAGCTCCTAGTATTGTTTGGTCAAATCTGCATATTTGTCACCTATGCATATACCTTATTTGATCAACTCTTATATGCATAGGTCATGAACATTCAAATTTTAGCTGAGCAGTACTGGGAGCTTACCCTGCAACACATGTACTATTGTGAAAATCATCACAAGTTCATTTGTTGTAGGGTCTAGTTCCCAGTAATGCTTGGTCAAATTTGCATATTTTTCACCTATGCATATACCTTCTCTAGTCCGCTCTTATATGCACACATGAAGGCTGTGTATGCATGAGTTTCACATGATTATGTTTTACATATATAACACAATAATAATATTAATTTTTGTTTTAAATGATTACATTCCCCAAATATATTACTGGAAAAATTTTGAACATATATAAATGAAATAATATGTGCCTAATATACTTAAATGGAATAAACCAAGAAGTAACAAATGATGAATGCTCAATTGTTGTAATAGCAAAGCATCAGAACCGTCGATTTCTAGAACTTGATTTTCTATAGCCTTAATGATTTTTATATAGTCCTAATGATTTTTCTTATTTTGCACTTACGATATTATTGCATATCCCTTCTAGCCTCCACTGAATATACATGTTCTCAGAATCTAAAAACTCTGATCATTGATTCTCAACAATGCATGAATGTGATAGTGATTGTATTAAATTCCTTCAAAGGTTGTTTTTGTCCTTGGAGGAATGCAATATGATTGTTTGACATAGTAAGCCAAACTATTAATATGCAATAATATGCATTGTGCACCTTTGTTGATTATCCTAGACAGTTACACATATACAAAACATGTTCCTTAGAAGACTTTTAATCTCACGACAGCTAAGAACCATAAATGTAGGTATCATGGTCACAATTCTTTGGAGATACAACATAATTGAGTGGTATACCCAAATGATGCAACACAACCCCAACTCCTATGGTTCGAAGTTGACACTGTAGGATCCAAAAACTATAGATAACGATGATTTTTGGACCCTATCTTGATTGGGTTTTGGACCCTATAGTGTCAACTTCAAATCAGAGTAGTGATTATGTTGCATCATAACTCAATTATGTTGTATCTCCAAAGAATTGTGACCATGCGTGATGCCTACATTTATGTTTCTTAGTTGTTGTGTCCCAGGACCCCTTATGACCCCTTATGACCCTTTATGATCCCTAATAATACATGTTAGAGGTCTTAAAGTGTTGTAAGGGGTCATAAGAGGCTCCAAGGAAGGCCTAGATGAGCTTCCACCTTCACATGGTTAGCCCCGTTAAGTAGATAATGTTAAAATATTCTCAAAACAAAGAGAAGCTCAATATTTCAAGGCCCGATGGACAAAAAAAAATTGTTCATAGTCTTTAGTTTATGAAACTGTCCAAACTTTTTATGATTCTGTAGCTCATCATCAACATTGGAAGTCTAAAGGAAAAAAGAGAATTTGAAGAGTCACAAGTCTTAAGATTGTACTTAATATAGCCAAACTTCATTCAATGGTACATTCAAACATGAAACAAACCATTCTTAAACTAGTGATATAGATTAAACTAGTAAACCAAAGGACAATAAACTAAAGGAATGCATGATTGTTTCACATATTAAGCCAAACTAATATTGCTTTGGAGGAATGCATGATTGTTTGAAATAGTAAGCCAAACTATTAATATGAAATAATATGCATTGTGCAGCTCATGGAGGGATTTTACGATAGATGATTAATATATATTATTTAAAAAAAAATCAATTTGTCGTCTCTTTTTTGACCAACATGACCATTTTCTTCAACGTCTAATATATACTCACGATGTATATAGTAGTGGATAATTCGACCAAGGTTGGTTGCAAATGATGAATGGTGGTAATATTGTAGCTGACAATTTGGAAGTTGTTTTTATTCAAACTTTCGACCAAATCGTAAGTCGAATATTCAAATTTTAAGGGAACATGTGGAATAATCAACAAAAAAAGTTTGAGAATACAAATGATCATTCTATCGACCATTGTGCATCGAAAAATAGACCAATGAGTGTCGAAAATGAGGCTAAAGTTTACTAGTGTGTCTAGGATACCACAATCCAAAATCAATTGTACCATAAATATGTATTTCAAGATTCTATGGGATTGTTTTTGTGAAGGCTGAAACCTTTAGACTAAACACATAGATTTTACTATATCAGGTCTTGTTGTTATCAAGTACAATAGATAACCAATCATGAACTAGTATATTGTATGGTCAACATCAAGCTAATCAACTTTTTTCTTAAGTTTGTAATTTGTCTCCTTAGGAGTACCAACATGTTTATACCCATTCATTTGGAACTGTGTTATCATTTCTTTTTGATATTTTGTTTGAGATATAAAGACACATGGTCTTGACTAAAGGGGAAATACAATAACATGTGCATTCTTATTGGGAGGTCGAAAATGGGTAGAAAAATGGGGGCAATATACTGTCCAAATAGGGGGAGGGGGTTTTATTGGGCTGGGGGTGGGGGTTTATGTAGGAAAATGGGTGTGGGGGGTAATAGAGAGGGGGGTGATAGAAAAAGAAGTTTGTGAAAACATTTTTAAAAATAGGAGGATTCTTTATTATGCCATGAAAGCACGCGCTATGATTCAAGTTCACTTAGTGAAGCCCCCATGTATAAAGATTCCTTTTTAAAAATTGACTAGCTTGTAAACCTAAAAAGAATAAAAGCTCACCCAACATTGTCATTTCAAATCAAGATTTCAAAATGTTTGGAAACTTTGAACATAAATTAGAATCATCATTGCCAAATATGATATCATATGTATAGAACAACCACAACCAATTATTATTTCTTTTATTTTAAAGTATAAATTGTTTTCTACTACACCTTTTTTGTAAACTTGTTCATGCAAATGTTTATAAAGTTTGGAGTACCATGCTCTTGGGGCTTGTTTCAAGCTATACAAATCCTTTCTTAGCATGTAAATATGATCTTCTTTACTTGCATACTAAAAACATTTAAGTTATTCCATATAGACTTCTTCTTCAAGAGATCACCATTTAAGAAGGTTATTTTTACATCCATTTGAAAAACTTTAAAGTTATTATAAATAGAAAAAGATAAGAATATTCTTATTGCCTCAAGTTTGGAAACAGGAACAAAGGTCTTATCAACGTGTATTCCATGAATCTAAGAGTAACCTTTGCAAATAAGTCCAACTTTGTTTTTTATTACATTCCCTTTATTATCTAGTTTATTTTTGAAGACCCATTTAGCATCTATTATTATTTTATTGTCAGCTCTAGGGACAAGTTCTGAAGTTTTATTTTTCTCTATCTAGATTAATTTGAATCTTGCATTGTCTTAACCCAAAGTTCATCTTTACTTTATCTACATAAGTTTTGGGTTCAAGTTTAGAAACCAAACACAAATAAACTTGTTCACTTACAATAGAAAGTTTTACTTTGGTTTGGATACTAGCAATTTTATTCCCAAGTGTCATTTTTTAAAGCCAAATTTATATAAAAACTCAAATGAGACAAATGAAACAATGAGATAGAGACAAGACATGCACATCAAAATATAACACAAGATATGTCCTAAGTGGAAAAACCCTTCAGGTAAATTTTTTTTTCAAAATGTCTCACTCGGTTAATCTAGAAATATCTTTTACACTATGTCACTAGCCACACAACTGTCTCACTAACAAATTTACTATCTTGAAATGATAGTCTTTTATGCTTGACTTGCTTTTCAAGTCTTTTAACAAATTTCTTACATAAAGAGTAAGAAAATATGTTCAATGTATAGACCCTATAATTCCTCCTTATGCATTATTGAGCACAAAATGACTTTGTGTTGAAATATACAAAACATGTAATCATAGACCCTATTTCTTCAATCATGAATTTTTGATTAGTACATAACTGATTGTGCACAACATAAAATATATATTTTCACTCAAATCCAAAAAACCCTTTTTGTCCACATATTGAAACATTCTTGTCTGTAAGTATATATAAGAATCATATATCTAATTCAAAAAATTATCTCAAACTAACCAAGTGATCCAAATTCAAACTGATTGATCATCACATCATGTTTCTTTAACATATCATTGTGAATGTATGCAGTGTTTTTGTTTAACATTGAATTAATAAATATTAGATTTGATGAGAAAATAACTCATAGCTCCCAAGAATCACCTGCATGCAAACTGATGCAGGAGCATCCTGGGTGTAAGAGCAATCTTGCATCACCCAAAAATATTTCAAAATATTTCTATTTTTGTATTCAATAAGGGCTATCTTGTGCAGAGTTGCTATTTATGGAAACTGGCTATTTTTAGTAAGTTGGTCTTACAATCTCGGAATGTTCTAATTTTACATGTGGAGGTTCATCTCAGTCATATCAGCCTACCAGGAAAGTTTCATGGCTAGATCAGGTCTAGTTTTGAAGATATTGAAGATTTTTGGTATTGGCAGCAGGGTACAGAAACTTCAAACTCAGTTTTGAAGGCTTTAGAGGCCCCGAATGAGGTTGAAAATTTGGGTGACAGGCACTTTGCATGGGTCAAGCCTGTAGAGCACTTCGTGGTGTTTCCAGAATGGGGTTATAATAGCCAATCAGGTCAACGGGTGATGACTTATGGTCTTCGGAAGTTGGGTCACCTGAAATGGCGGAAAATAATTTTTCTTCAAAATTTTTGTTTAGGTTTCCAAACTCATTTTGAGCTGACTTTGATGTAATAAATTTTAAAATAAAATAATTCTAAGTTTGGTCAGCCCTAAGGGCTAATTTCTAGAACCTTCTCGGGCGGTGGAAATTGCCTATATAAAGAAGACCCGTAGTGTTGTCTAGGGCAGTTCTGGGTAGTAGATATGGGTATTGATTCGAGGCTTTGTCCTACAGAATATTGTAAGGGAATTCCCATGTGGCTTTGTATATTGTAATTTTAAAAGTTTGTAATTCCACATTTGTGGAGATAATAAGAAGCCAATTTTCTGTTCTTGCATATTATTGTTGTTGTTTCTCTATTTCTGTTAAGTGTTTGTGGTATTAAGGGGAGCACCCTTCATCAAGTGGTATTAGAGCAGGAGTTCTTGAGTGTGTAAACAGATCGCCGACTGTGAGGTAGTTTGCACCAGGACCATGGTTAAGGTTTCAGCGCGCATCGCGAAATACCTCCACGAAGAGAACATGGTGGAAGAGCTGGTGCTGTGACACCTGAGGTTAGAGAGCTGCAGAGACAAGTGCAAGCATTGCAAGAAGAGATTCGTAGAGGAATGAATCTTAATGTCAGAGACGAAAGCGAGGATGAAGCTGAAGAAGAATATCAAGAAGGAGAAGCTAAAATTGTGAACCAGGAGGAATAAAGACTTTTTCGGGCAATTTCCAAGATTGGGAAAAGACCTAAGATTGAGATTCCTACATTTTATGGAAATCTTAACCCAGAGGAATTGATCGACTGGATCAATGAATGTGAGGAATATTTTGAGTACGAAGATGTTGAGGATCCTGATAGGGTCAAATTTGCAAAGGCCAGATTGAAAAGTCATGCGAAGATCTGGTGGCAAGAAATTCAGTTGGAGCGAAATAGAAAAGGGAAAGATAAAATCACAAGATGGGATCGGATGGTGGATAAATTGAAGTGACAGTTCATTCCTGTTGATTATGAGCTTGACCTACTAAAGAAAATGCAAATTTTGAAGCAAGCAGGAAGATCTGTTAAGGAGTATACAGAAGAGTTCCATCGACTCCTCATCAGAACAGGCCATGCAGAAGCTGATAAGGAGAAAGTTGTCGGATACCTTAATGGGTTAAGGCCAAGCATTCAGGAGGAGTTGAATCTGGGTCGAATGAACAGTATTGAGGAGGCATACCAGTTTTCCCTAAAAGTAGAGGAAAAGCTGAACAAGAAGTTTGAGAGCAGACAAAATGGAAGAGGTCGTGGTAGAAGATCTGGCGGACGGTCATATGGTGGCCGAAATGAAGATCTGAAAAAGAAGGATGAGGCCAATAGCAGTCAGAATCAGAGAGGAAATAATTCTAATCATTTCCAGGATCAGAGTAATAGAGATCAGAGAGGAAGAGGAAGAGGACAAGGATCTGGAAGAGGAGGCTTCCATGGAACATGTTTCCACTATGGAGAAGAAGGTCATAAGGCATTTGAATGTCCTCAGTGCCAAGGTAGAACAGACAGGAGAAATGAAGGCCAGGCCAGAGTTGCACATGTAGATGAAGATGCTAGATCATCAAATTCTAAAGATGCTGAAAGAGGAGAAACACTAATTAACAGAAGAGTCTTGCTGAGTGGTGAGAACGAACCTGAGAAAAGGAGGAGCTTGTTTCGCACTCGATGCAAGTGTGAGGGTAAATGTTGTGATGTGATTATCGATAGTGGAAGCATTGACAATTTGGTGT
The DNA here is from genome assembly GCA_027943335.1 of Chamaecyparis obtusa. Taxonomy (NCBI): domain Eukaryota; kingdom Viridiplantae; phylum Streptophyta; class Pinopsida; order Cupressales; family Cupressaceae; genus Chamaecyparis; species Chamaecyparis obtusa. Next base: position 8,417 of record BSBK01011947.1, on the reverse strand, counting down.
CAGAAGAGATGGTGACAAAGTTGAAGCTCAAAGGACAGAAAAACCCACATCCATATTAGATTGCCTAGGTGCAGGATGACCACAAGGTCATGGTCAGTGAACAGTGCCTAGTAAAGTTCAAGATCGGCGGGTACCAAGATGAGGTACTATGTGATATCATCTCTATGGATGCATGTCATATGTTATTGGGTAGACCGTGGTAGTTTGACAGATGTGTTGTACATGATGGTCGTGCGAATACCTATTATCTGACAAAGGATGGAGTGCGACATAAGCTAAAGCCATTGAAGGAGACCAAAGAAAAGGTATGTGGTAATGCAAGAATAACATTTGTTGATGGAAAAAAATTCCTAGATGGTATGAGGCATGAGCATGTGTGTTTTTCTTTAATTCCAAAAGTTGGTAAAAAAGAAGTAGAGGATGTACCTATAGAGGTTGTAGATTTGTTGAATGAGTTTCAGGATATTGTATCTTATAATGTACCTGATGGATTACCACCAGTAAGAAAGATCAGTCATCAGATGAATTTGATTCCAGGAGCCAGTTTGCCAAACAAGGCAGCACACAGAATGACACCAGCAGAAAGTGAAGAGTTGAACAGACAAGTACATGAATTATTGCAGAAGGGGTTGATTTGAGAGAGTCTGAGTCCATGTGCTGTACCAGCGGTATTAGCACCAAAGAAGAATGAAGAATGGAGGATGTGTATAGATTTCAGAGCAATAAACAAGATCACAATCAAGTATAGGTTTCCATTGCCACGAAAGGATGATATTATGGATTGTTTGAGTGGAGCTGTGTATTTCTCAAAGATAGATCTGAAGAGTGGATATCACCAGATTCAGATCAGAGAAGGAGATGAATGGAAGACTGCCTTCAAGACAAAGGAAGGACTATATGAGTGGTTAGTCATGCCTTTTGGGCTAACCAATGCACCGAGCACTTTCATGCGGCTCATGAACGAGGTTCTGAAAGAATTTCTGGGTAAGTTTGTCATTGTTTACCTAGATGATATTTTGATTTTTAGCAAGACATTAGAGGAACATATGATGCATATTCGTATGGTGTTTGAGAAATTGAGAGATGAGAAATTATTGATTAATTTGAAGAAGTGCAGTTTTGTGAAGAAAGAGTTAGTGTATTTGGGATTTGTAGTTTCAGCAGAAGGTCTAAAAATGGACCCAGAGAAGGTACAGGCTATCCTTGAATGGCCTACTCCAAGGAGTGTTATTGAGGTAAGATCTTTTCATGGCTTGGCTAGCTTTTACAAAAAGTTTATCAGAAATTTTAGCAGTATTTGTGGACCCTTGACTGAAACAATGAGAAAGGATAGAAAAGAGTTTAAGTGGACTAATGGGGCAGAAAAAAGTTTTCAATTGTTGAAACAAAAAGTTACAAAATAACCTGTTTTAGCACTTCCAAATTTTAATAAGGTGTTTCAAGTAGATTGTGATGCTAGTGGTACTGCAATAGGAGCTGTTATGAGCCAAGAAGGTAAACCTGTTGCTTATTTCAGTGAGAAGTTAAATGATGCCAAGAGAAAATATTCTATTTATGATCAGGAATTTTATGCTATAGTTCAGGCATTAAAGAAGTGAAGACATTATCTTCTTCCTAAGGAGTTTGTTTTGTATACTGATCATGAAGCTTTGCAATATTTGAATAGTCAAGGAAAGTTGAATCAGAGGCATTTGAAATGGGTTGATTTTTTGCAAAGTTATACATTTGTTTTGAAACACAGAAGTGGAAAGTCTAACAGGGTTGCAGATGCTCTTAGCAGAAGCCAACTATTGCTGACAGAGATGCAGATTGAGGTGGTTGGGTTCAAGGAACTCAAGAATTTGTATCCAGAGGATCCTGATTTTGGTGAAGCTTAGAAAGCTTGTACAGAACCTGTTACTCTAGACAGGATGAAATGGTTGGATTTCATCATCCTGGATGATATGCTATTCAGAGGGAGTCAGTTGTGCATTTCATGAAGTTCTATGAGGAAGAATCTCATCAAGGAGAAGCATAGTGGAGGATTGGCGGGACATTTTGGTTGTGATAAAACCCTTGCTTTGGTTAGTGAAAATTATTATTAGCCACAATTGCAGCAAGATGTGAAGAAGTTTGTATAGAATTGCAGAGTATGTCAGATGGAAAAAGGAGTGAAGCAGAATACAGGGTTGTATCAGCCATTGTTTATACCAGAGAAGCCTTGGGAGGATATCAGTATGGACTTTATTCTTGGTTTACTGAGGACACAGCGGGGACATGATTCAATTTTTGTGGTGGTTGACAGATTTTTGAAGATGGCACATTTCATTCCCTGCAAGAAGACTAATGATGCTGTTCATGTAGTAGAATTGTTTTTCAGAGAAGTGGTGAGACTACATGGTTTGCCAAAGAACATAGTTTCAAATCGAGATACTAAGTTTGTTGGATATTTTTGGCGGACATTGTGGAAGAAGTTGAAGATAGATTTGAAGTTCAGTTCATCACATCATCCACAGACTGATGGACAGACAGAGGTGGTGAATAGAAGTTTGGGAAATCTATTGAGATGTTTGGTTGGAGATAAGCCAACAGGATGGGATTTGATTTTACCACAAGCAGAATTTGCATACAATAATTTTGTCAATAGAAGCACTGGTAAATCACCATTCCAGATTGTATATGGAAGTAGTCCAAGAAATGCATCTGAATTGAGAAAGATAGATAAAGGAGAAATAAGTAGTGCTGAAGCTGAGGATTTTGCAAAACACTTGAAGAACATCCATGAGGAGGTGAGGAAGCATATTACCAAGATGAATGCGCAGTATAAGGCTAAGGTAGATGAGAAAAGGAGGCATAAAGAATTTCAGGTTGGCGATGAAGTCATGGTTCATTTGCGAAAGGAGCGATTTTTGGTTGGTACATATAACAAGCTGAAAATGAAGAAGTTTGGACCATGTAAGATATTGAAGAAGTATGATTCAGAAAATGCATATGAGCTAGAATTGCCTAGTGAGCTGAATATTTCACCAGTGTTTAACATTTCAGATTTGACAGAGTATCATGAAGGAGATGTTGAAGATGAGGTTGCAGCAGCACAGTGGAGTATTCTAGCAACCAGTTCAGATATCAAGGAGATTGAAGACATACTGGACAGTCATGTTGGCAGAAGCACAAGGAACAGGACATATGAAGAGTATTTGGTCAAATGGAAAGGATGACATGTTGAAGATTCATCATGGCTAACAAAGGAGGAGGTTAACTGTCTTGGTTTTCCTCTGCACACATGAGTCGTGACAGGCTCACTTCTCAAATTACCCCAGGTGTCTGATGCAGGAGCATCCTAGGTGTAAGAGCAATCTTGCATCACCCAAAAATATTTCAAAATATTTTTGTTTTTGTATTCAATAAGGGCTATCTTGTGCAGAGTTGCTATTTATGGAAACTGGCTATTTTTAGTAAGTTGGTCTTACGATCTCGGAATGTTCTAATTTTACATGTGGAGGTTCATCTCAGTCATATCAGCCTACCAGCAAAGTTTCATGGCTAGATCAGGTCTAGTTTTGAAGATATTGAAGATTTTTGGTATTGGCAGCAGGGTACAGAAACTTCAAACTCAATTTTGAAGGCTATAGAGGCCCTGGATGAGGTTGAAAATTTGGGTGACGGGCACTTTGCGCGGGTTAAGCCTGTAGAGCGCTTCATGGCATTTCCAGAATGGGGTTATAATAGCCAATCGGGTCAACGGGTGATGACTTATGGTCTTCGGAAGTTGGGTCACCTGAAATGGCGGAAAATAATTTTTCTTCAAAATTTCTGTTTGGGTTTCAAAACTCATTTTGAGCCGAATTTGATGTAATAATTTGTAAAATAAAATAATTCTAAGTTTGGTCGGCCCTAAGGGCTAAATTTCTAGAACCTTCTCAGGCGGTGGAAATTACCTATATAAAGAAGGCCCGTAGTGTTGTCTAGGGTAGTTCTGGGTAGTAGATCTGGGTATTGATTAGAGGCTTTGTCCTACAGAATATTGTAAGGGAATGCCCATGTGGCTTTGCATATTGTAATTCTGAAAGTTTGTAATTCCACATTTGTGGAGATAATAAGAAGCCAATTTTCTGTTCTTGCATATTATTGTTGTTGTTTCTCTATTTCTGTTAAGTGTTTGTGGTATTAAGGGGAGCACCCTTCATCACAAACACTTGTCACAAAAATAGAAAAGCAAAAGCTATGGAGGCCTGAACGCAAGGATCCATGAAAGAGGAGACATTCTTGATGTGCAAAAATAAAAGTTGCAATCTAGTAAAAATTAATGTGTTGTTTTACAAGAGAGATCAATCCTTATACAAGGAGATCAAAACCCTAAAAAGGAAACCTAGGTTGCATAATAATTATTAATAATTATATGCCTAAATTTTAGCTTAAGTAAAGAGAGATCTAATAAATGACTTAATAATTAAATCAATATGATTTAATTAATAAGAAAAAAAAATTATAACTTTAACAATAAACATTTTAACAATAAATCTTTCATGTCTCTATTTTGTATATACAACATTATATTTTATCTTTATCAAGAGTCCTTTCAAAAAGATTAATCTTTTAATCTCAAATAAATAAATAATTTTATTTAAATTTCAACATAATCTTCTCAACAAAGTGATGTTTTGTTTCTTCTTTAAAATATGTAATGAATTCTAAATACCTTAACCATAATCAACCAGTGTAATAGCATCTTTATGCGTGGCAACATTCTCTGTTTTAAATATACATGACAAGCTAATGTAAACACATCGATAATGTACTTGGACTAAAAAATAAGACATATAATATGCATGGTGTGTACAATGACCACATTCTTGACCCAAATTACAATATCTAAGGATAATGAAATATGAAAAAAGATAATGACATTCACGATGGACTACAACTTGAACCATCAAGAACTAAAACATTATGAACCCTCATTTTATATATGAAGACAATGAATAAAAGAATGAAATCTTGGAGAACCAAAACCCGCAATATACATGATGTGCATGAAAATTGAATCCCTCGAATGTATATTGTATACATCAAAAACCCTTAGCAAATAATGAATAATATCATAGTGAATGCCCTCGACATTCTTAACCCTTGACTAGGGTTTATCACAGTGAATGCAAACGATATAACTAATACAGATTGATGAATACATGACTGTCATGAACAAATGTATCGTATGTCTTTAAAAATACTCATACTTTGAAACTAAAGTTTAAAACCTTACGAATAAAATAAATACACGTCGAAATCACAAATGGACAACTCACAAAAACTGTGATACCCAAATGGTGATGACCCATAAAAGAAGATATAACACGTACTAAAAAGAAACATACCCGATATGTGTGATCACAGGATCATGTATATGAAATGCATGTAAACGAAGTCTTTAATCAATTTACTAAGCTAAAAAGTTTAAGACTTGATTAAATCAAAACAAGCAACAAAATGAAAACACCAAAAAATGAAATGTGGTTATTAAAAATGAAAGCCCTTTCTATTCCAATTCTGCAATTATTCCAACCTCTTTACCATGAACTGCTCAAACCTCAACACGGTGGCAGCCTTTCACATTAAGAGCTCTATGAACAACTATCCCGATCTGTCTTTTTCAAACCGTTCCCTACATGGGCGGTGCCCTAGCTCAAAAGATCTATGATTTTCAAATAAAAACCAAATTGCTAATGCTACACGCTGATAGAAATGGCATCACTTTTGATGCTCTTAACTCCATATTAAAGCCCACATTGATCACACTCACTTATTACGTAGTGCTAAGTGATGTGTTGGTCACATCACAAAAAAAAAACAAATCAAAAGTTGCTAGGAGGCTTACCAAAAGGCCTACCTAGCACATCACTTTTTTTTCTTGCCACGGTCACCATATTAGTGCTTCAAAAGATGTAGAGCAATTTTGATCATAGGTATAATGACTTGAATGCAATGAAATGTTAAATTTACTGAGCTTATGAAAGCAATGTCAAGATTGCGTAAACGTTTGCATTCTCACTGATGGTGCAATGTGTATGAGACTAATTTGTTCATGTATACACAACACAAAATATTCCACCAAATGATATTATGGTCATAATAAAAAATTAATCTGAATGGTGCACTACATATATAACACTAAATGTAGATGTCATTATTTTTACCTGATGCATTGACAAAGATTCTTCGATGGGAGATGTTTGAATTTTTTCGAGCTTCCTTCGGCATTGTGAAGGTGTCATAATAGACACAAAGTAGGGGAATGTCTCCAATTCGTTGCAGCGGTCATTGGACAACAAGTGGATGTCTCTTAAAGAGTTAAGTGGTTATTGTGCAATTGCTACTGTGATGTGCAATCTAAAAATAAAGATATTAATAATAGAAATTCCCGCTACTTCAAAATAGATGTAGCCAATTGATAAACCACTATAAAATATTGTGTATTTGTATCTTAATTTCTCTTTGTTATTGTCTGATTTTACATAATTGTTTTTATTCACTCTCCTCAAATTGACATCGCCTACAAAATATATATTGCACTGATGTCTTGTCCATTATCACCCGACTTCGAATGGATATTTATAAAGGAATAAAAAATTATATAAATATGACTTCAGATTTTTCACTATATTTACAACTATGTTTATATATTCAGACTTACTAGATCTTCGAAAATAGCCATTTTTCCTTAATTATTATCTTCTGTTATTAGGACCGAGCAATTAGTCATAAATCAAAATATATTAAGAAGTAGAAGTCGTAATTTTAAGTTTGGAAATGTCACACCACCAATCAAATTGTTGATGGCAATCTTAATATTATTGTCAAAGCTAAGGCGTCAATAAAATTTTCTGAACAGTGGATCTTTCTTGCTTTTTCCACTTGATATTTGGTTTTGGATGTTATTGGCAATCAATTTTGTCAACTTAATAACAACTATTATATGCACTTCTGTTGATGCGAAGTAGTTTATAGCTTAAAAAAAAATAAAAAAATCAGAATCTTGCTAATAAAATATTTTGATTTTTAGTTTATTTTATTTAGAAAAAAATGAAAATTTAATAGTTAAATAAATTGTATTATGAAAAGAATAATGGATAAGAGATGTATTAATAGATACATTATTTTTAATTTACAATCTTATAATGTTAAATATAAATTTTTGTCTAATTTTTGTTACTTCATTTTTATTATAGAACGTATTTTTTATTAGTTTTTAATTTTTTTATAATGTTTTAAATTGAATTATTATATTTAAATTTGTGAGTGTATTCATAAGAGTACATCAATTTTATTTAAGTGCAATTTAATGTACATGATGTCTATGATGTGTGTATCTAGATCTATTATCTAGGTGGTGAGGATTGAGGCAATGTCATAGGTTGTGAATGGTGAGTTAAAGACACACGGATTTAATGCGCAACAAAATTCCTTTGATTTCTTACTCATAGATCTATTAAATTTAGCATTTTCTGAGTAAAAGAATCTACAATCCAACAAATATTAAGAAGATTTTGGGCCAGGTTCTTAAAGTTATTATGGATCATGTAACCCTAGATGGTATTTTATGAGGAAATTTGGACACCATCTTTTGTTGTTAACTCATTTTTGTCATCAAATTAGTGTTTGCATTTCATTTTCTCTTTGGCCTTCCCTTAAGGCCAGTATAAAAGATCACTGTAAGAGCCTAGATAAAAACCTAGTTTTGCATGAAGGCCTCTTGGTTCTAATCTAAAAATATTGTAAAGCCCTCCCTAGCCCATCAAATTCCATCTCCATTTCTAACAAAAAGGATACAACTATCAAGGGTTTGGTGGAGGATACAAATAATGAAGCAGACATAGAAAATGATGAAGAGGATTATGTTCCTTCCTAAAAAATTAAAACAACTCCAAAATAAGAAAACCAAATCTGGGGGAGAGGAGAAGGATAAGTACTCTAACACCGAGGATTATGATTTTGTTCCTTCCATTAAAATCAAGAAAACCCTAAATCAAGTGTTAGGTCTAAAATCCATTGGAAGACTAACGAGAAGGGTTTTTGGTCTTCTTGTAAAGCTCATGGAAAGAAAAAGTTACTTCTAATCTCCCCTATCAATGGAGGTGTTGTTGGGAAGACCAAAAATCCTAAGAACTGTAAACAAGATAAGAAAAAGTCATCTATGGTTAAGGAGAAGAAGATTGCAGTGAGAACTCAAGTGCCACCCTCCCCTATTGCTAGTATCACTCCTTCACCTAGAGAGGCTTATCTAAGAACGTATGGTTTTGTATCCCCCATAGGGTTAAATGTTGACTCTCACCATCTTAAACCTGACCGTAAGGATTACTGTGATGTCCAAGGTCTAGCAAGGGATAATGTGATTGACTCATTCTCTTTATTTAAATGGTTATTCCATGAAACTAAGCAAC